>OX123197.2:11423225-11959245 GCA_944739405.2 Euclidia mi
CCAAAAGTTGGAAACTTAAAGCAGTATTCACAATTTATAAATATTGAGAGACTACGCTTTGAATACAAAATTATGAAGGATGGTGGCTTGTCGTTCATTCATTGTAACATATCAGCGGCTGTCAAACTTTTTCCAAACAGCCTTATTTTGGAGCGGGAAAATAAGATCATTGAAAGCGTTTTTGGTAGCGTGATGATAAGAATATTTTGGTTTTAGTTTTGTTTTGTAATTTGTAACATAGGGACAGAAAGACAGAAGACAGACTTTGTTTTATACTATGTAGTGATTTGCTGAAATACTTTTTTATATAGTTATTTTATTTTTCATAATATTAAAATAACACTTTTACTTTATTTAACATGGCTATGAACGTAATATTTTTTATTGTATTGGATATCTTAAAATATCGCAATCGGCTAAGCTCTCGCGCTCGTACCTACAGCGGACTTTCAAAGTGTCTGTCAAGATTTTAAAAACACTGAAACTGTCCGGTGGTTGGGCTTACATTATATAGGTCTACAAGTAGCATATATCAAATTTAGTTTTCATACTATAACGAATTTTAGGGACCATTTTATCCACTTTTACTACCTTACAACTGCCAAAGTAACCACAACCCAAACTCTATAATCGGTGGTCGTTCTTACCTTTGTAGGCGGCATGCACAGGCAAACTTTCAGCTTTTAAAAAGCTTTGCAAAATAACGAAGGTCTGGCAGTCGTGGGCTCTTGCTCTATAAAGCATACATACTAAATTTAAATCCATTCTATCTTTGCCCTCAACACACTTAGAATCTATTAAACATTCTACCCAAACAAGCTCCTCAGTTCATCTTAATACGCCGTTCAAAACGACCAAAACATTTTCCTCCAAACCCGATATTGGTTTGAACTGGAACGCTTTAAAATCCGACCAAAAGGAGCCTATCTTTGAGCATCGCTTTCCTCGGTACACAACCGTCACCGTCGTTCTGAATAAGGCTGAGCAGTATCTAATGAGACGGAAGGGTTTTTGAAATGATCATTTGAGCTTACGATACACCACCGTCATAGGGCTTTCAAAGCCATCTGTGATTTAAAAGATAACATGCTTTTTATAAAGAAAAAAGTATTTGCAGACTCACGAGTTAAATGTATGGTAATTTTTTCTTAGGGTGTTTCTGCCACTCGATGGACGTGGAGTCGTCCTATAAATTATTTACATATTAAGGCATTCCTTGACTCTGTTGGTTTGCAATTAGTTTTATGTGTAGTGGATCAAAGGCTTTGTCTTCGGTTTCAAGATCGTAAAATTTCATCGTTAATAAGCCTGCGTAAAAATACATATATTCGAATGCCTCATTGCTCGCAGGCTGTCAATTTGTTTTTATTTTGAGGTTAAATGCGAGAAAATCGTGTCCGTGTATGATAATAATCTAAGGATAAGATTTTCATAATACTGTTCAGAGACTTATTTGTCGTTTAGTTTCCACAATAATATCAATGCATAAAATATAGTCCACCTTTTGCAGCCTTATTTTAATAGTATGATTGGCATGTCAAGCATGGGTCAACTCACCCTACATATAAAACTTTTACATGCATGAATAGTCTGAGCTTTTACAAGAAAGTCTCGTGTTGGGAATTTAAATTTTAGTGAATAAGTTGGCTTGATCATTTTGTTTCAAGTCAAAAGGAGAGAAAAGTTGAGTTTGCTTAAAAGTCAAACTTGCGCCTTTCTTTTGTGTAGAAAAAAGATGGAGACTTAAGGATAATTTACATCTGTTGTAATCATTGGCTCTGGAGCTCAAGTCGTCTTTGAATTGAGTTGTCCAGAGTTCTTTGAAGAAAATTTTGATACTAATATGTCTTTTAAGATTGATTCTGTAACTGCAACCTTATTGGATAAAACACAGTTGCACAGGTGCAAAGTACATCTATCTATCTATCAGCACGCTGTGTACTATGAAAAGTAAATGGGTGGAGCGACAATGAATTGTCCAGAACCAACGGGCGTATTAGAACTTGACAAAATATAGCACGCAGCTAGACACATTCATAGAAATATAACATGAAATACTGTGTTCAATCTGCCCTTTGGCTATTTTGTACCGCCTGTACATTAGATGGTAATGTTCACGTATATACCCATTTATTTTAAAACCGGAATTGCATAATATATATTATCTAGAACAGTAGTAATATGTATGTCACAATGTGTGCGTGATAATTAGATTGGTATACCCGGCACTAAGGTAAGTCAAAACCTTCGCGGTAGCCTCGCACGAGCTCGCGATGGCTATTTTTAGTGGAAAAGGGTCAGTGCGATTTCAATTCTCTCCTCGCCTCGCCTCGTCTCGCCACTCTGGTGGAAAATCAGCTTTACGGCCATTTTCAATATTCGAACTATAGATAGATCTGTAGATTTTAGATTCGTGTTTGACATATTTTGTATGGAGCTTATGTCAAAAACTGTCAAAAACTAATCTAAAATCTACAGATCTATCTATAATTCAAATATTGAATTCCGTAGTTAGTGAGTAGAATCCGAACGCTTTTAGTGGAGAGTGTCACAAACCTACCCATTTGCCCCTATTGGCATATTGGATTATAAGCTTGAGCAATTTTAAGCTTGAGTCCAATATTGGAGCAATACTAATTTATTAAATTAGTCTATGTAACTCAAATCATCGTGATCTTCTAATATAAAATATACGACTAAAATTCTCTTTGACTACACCATTTCACTTCTTAATTAATATTATAAAATATATTCAAATAAATACACTTGCATCCTTTGTAATAAAATATTCAACTTGTTA
Organism: Euclidia mi; assembly: GCA_944739405.2. Lineage (NCBI taxonomy): Eukaryota > Metazoa > Arthropoda > Insecta > Lepidoptera > Erebidae > Euclidia > Euclidia mi. Next base: position 11,426,026 of record OX123197.2, read on the forward strand.
TAAGCAGAAAGTGGAATTAATTATTAGTGCCGCCTGACCCGTTTCCTTAGCTTTGTATTATGAAGTTTGGTACAGCGGGATGCAGATTTTTGTGATGACCCAATTAGCCCCGGCTAAATAAGATTTGAGGTATTGATCGCGCAGTAATTGGCATTGCATGGATTTTGTATACAATTTATTATTTTATTTTGGCATTGTGTTGGTTTTTTTGTAAAGTTTAGTATAGACCGGAATCGATGTGAATACGCTGGGTAACAAAACGAATTTCAAAATATCTGTTTATCTATATTTTGCGTGCTTGCATAATATCGGAAAATATCTTATACCAATTGCATATTCAGCTGATGAAAATTCTGAAAGTATTTGATGGATTAGATTAGATTAGATAATAATAATAATAATCATCTTTATTGCACCAAAGAAATTTACAATAATGAACCTTAACATAAATTATAGATAGTACAATTGGCGGCCTTATCACTATTAAGTAATCTCTTACAGGCAACCTTTGGAGAACGACATGGATTCAGAAGAAAGGGGGTAGTTTGGCGATCATTATTGATAAACATTATTAATACAAATTTTTACATAAATAAATAACCATAAACATACATACATATCGTCACGCATTTTATCCCCGAAGGGGTAGGCAGAGGTGTATTTCTACACCCACTTTTCGCCAGATATACTTTAGTCCCACGTAATAAGGGGCGAGCCTATTGCCGTACCGGGCACATTTCCAGACTCCGTGCTGCTAGTGATAATTTCGTGACAGGAAAACCCAATAACACTGCCCGACCCAGGAATCGAACCCGGGACCTCCCGATCCCACGCGCACATTTATGCCGCGAGACCAACGAGGCAGTCGTATAGGGTTTGATGTCGAGTTTTCCGTCTCTACGCAAATATGGTATTTGCATCGTGTTATCCCTTAGTCGCCTCTTACGACACCCACGGGAAGATAGGGGGTGGTGACACTTGTATTCTATGTCGTCAACCACACGGCAATAACCATAAACATACATTAATAACGATATACTTACATAAATAACTATGTACATACATAAATAAATAATAAATAATTATAAAATACATAGAAATTTATATTACATACATACATACATATACTCACGCCTTTTTCCCGACGGGATAGGCAGAGACAACGGAACGCCTTTTGCTTCTATCCTTACAAACCTCACGCGCTTCCTCTACATTCATTATCTTTTCATACATGCTCGCCGGTTCCGGGTGCTTCGGACCTTACCGTTTTTCAGAACGTCACCAATATTTATAGTAATGATACATAAATTAGTGCTATATAAATGAAAGGAAATAGAAAAATGATAATTACAAGAGTAGGAAGGTTAAAGAGTCAAGTAGTATTCTTTGAGTAATTTCTTGAATGAAGTTAGTGTTTGAGCTTGTTTAATAGACATCGGCAATGCATTCCACAAGCGTGCAGCTTGGACATTAAATGACATACATACATACATACATATCGTCACGCCTTTTATCCCCGAAGGGGTAGGCAGAGGTGTATTTCTACACCCACTTTTCGCCAGATATACTTTAGTCCCACGTAATAAGGGGCGAGCCTATTGCCGTACCGGGCACATTTCCAGACTCCGTGCTGCCACTGAGAATTTCGGGACAGAAAAACCCAATAACACTGCTCGACCCAGGAATCGAACCCGGGACCTCCCGATCCCACGCGCACATTTATGCCGCGAGACCGACGAGGCAATCGTATAGGGTTTGATGTCGAGTTTTCCGTCTCTACGCAAAGTTGGTATTTGCATCGTGTTATCCCTTAGTCGCCACTTACGACACCCACGGGAAGACAGGGGGTGGTGACACTTGTATTCTATGCCGTCAACCACACGGCAAATAATTCCGGGACAATCCCGGCCAACTGGCAACCCTAGTAGTGTGTGACGTGTGAGGGTGACGCAGGGTTCGGTCAGGCGGCCCGCAGCGTGTCGTCGAGCTCGGCGTCATGGCGGCGGCGCGCAGGGCGTCGGCCTGGCGCCGCGCGCTGTCCGTGAGCGCGGACAGCGAGCGACGCAGGGTGTGCACCCGCGCCGCCGCGCGACGTCGCTCGCCAGCCAGTAGCGCGCGCGCGCAATTCCCGAGTAGAGGGAGGTAGTCTGAAGCCCATTACAGACAGTAGTTTTTATGATAAATCATTTAATGTCTGAAGACATTAAATGATTTATCATAAAAACTACTGGAATGCATTGGCATTGCCAGTCTCAAATTCACCGATGACCTTAGAGATCTAGAATGCGTATCAGAAAGGAACTCGAAGCGATCCTTTAAGTAATGGGGAGCAGAAGGGTTAAAGAGAATGTTATTAAGTAAAGAAAGTAAGTGAGTATTCCGTCGAAGGCGAATTGGGAGCCACTTGAGCACGTTGCGGAATTTGGAAACATGATCATATTTGCGCAATCCAAATATGAATCTAATACATAAATGTTGAAGTCGCTCAAGTTTATCAAGTTGCTCCTCCGTGAAATATAGATAGCTGACATCGACATAGTCAAGGATAGGTAGAAGAAGAGAATTTGCAAGCGCAATTTTAGTGGCAGTCGGCAGAAAGTTTTGCAATCTTCGCAACGTCCCAGCCGCAGAAAATAATTTTCTACTTACTTCCCTAATTTGAGGGACCCAGGATAGAGTTTTATCAATATACACTCCTAAATCCTTCACGCAATCACTTATGGGTAAAGAATTACTATTAAAGTTAACTTGGGGTAAACAAGTCCGGTCAATCAATCACCACAATAGATACAATCGTTACCGACTGCGTTAGAGGCAATGGATAATACGTTTTTTTTAACATCACACTCAGATAGTTGATTAAAAACGAAAGATGGATAATTTGGGGATGGAAGCAATGAAAGATCATGCAAAGTATTCGCTTTGGTTGTCTGATCAAATTTAGACGAAGAAGTGAAATGACGATTTACTGAATTAATATCTATTTTATCAGAGACAGGATCATGTGAAGATTTTCCAACTCCCAAAGTTCTTAAAAATTTCCAGACCTTAGCTGGATCTTCATTCTCAACAGAACTATGGATGTATTGGCGTTGTGCTTTCCTACACACCTTTTTACAGTGATTTCTGATAGCAATATAGTTGTCCGAATTGCGAGAAGTAGGTCGACATTTATATTTAGTTTTAGCTACAGCTTTCTTAGAAAACAGAACTTTCATTTCAGCGGTTAGCCAAGGTGATGGTAATTGTCTAACTCTAATCGCACGGACTGGTGCATGAACATCGTATAGACGAATAATAGCGTTAGTGAACAATTCAACTTTCTCGTCAATGGTCTCTGCGCTCTGTAAAGGACTCCAGTCGATCATACTTGCATCTGTGCAAAGATTTTCTACATTCATGCCACCAAAATTACGTTGCAGAAGAATTTTAGTCTTTGCCTTGGGAAGACGAAGTTTATAGGAGAGAAAGATAAGGTCATGGTAGGAAAAATCATCTGCTGGAAACTACCCATGCTTGGCGACTAGAGAAGGTGAGGAGACAAACATGAGATCAAGAAGAGAAGGAGTGGAATTAGGAAAATTATGTGTAGCATTTAAAGGGAGGATAGATAGATTACAAGATTCGACAATACTACACAAGGAAGATGAGCGCGAATCCTTTTTCAACAAACAAGTGTTGAAATCACCCATGACTATGGTATGACTGTAAGTAGGAGCTAGATTTTCTAAGATACGTTCGAAAGAAGAGAAATAATTTATGTGACAGTTAGGGGAATAAAAACACCAAGCAGAACTTTGGTATAGGCCAGGTCTAGTTTCACGAAGAGATGTTCGCCGGCATTGAGCGGTGGAGGTTGTGATGACATATTAACAACATTGAAAGGAATGTGAGTACGGAGATAAATGGCAACACCACCACCACCACTCCCGGTTCGATCATTTCTTATGAGTCGGAAATTAGGAAGAGAGTAAGACACAGACGATAGGCAAGGTTTTAACCAAGATTCGGAAACAAGAATAGCATGGACATTCTTACAGTCAAAAGTGGTCAGAATATCCTTTATACTTTATTGCACACCAAAAGAAATGTTTACATTAGCCTTAAAAACGACGATTTGTGTACAATCGGCGGCCTTATCGCTTAGTGGGATCTTTTCTAGGCAACCTTTTGGATGGATTCATTTGATATTTTGATTTTTGTAAAGTGTTTTTAGATTTTCTGTTACAACAAAATGTAACGGAAAATCTAAAGAATCGCATTATTTTCGAAAAGTCAGTGTACTTAAATCTCTCTGCCTAACAGACAATGGGCTCCGTTGTCAAATATTGAACTTATAAAATGATTTGTTAAGTTTCTATACTATATATATATAGTGATATAGAGTTATTTGTGCCTTCCGTGAGACAATTATCTGATGTCTGACTGGCCCGTTGGTCTGTTTGATGACCTTGACTGGAAAGCTAACAACATAATGATCCTAATAGACCAATAAAATATGCAAAATAGAATCGGAAAAAATGCTCTTTAATCTATTTATCATTCACCCAAAATACCCACCATAAGAGTACGCCAAAACTCAATTTCACCATAATTTCCTCTACCACTATTTACATTTTAATATCTTCCACGCAACGCAATCATATTTTAATACAAAGTCCGCCATTTTGTCAGTAAATAAAGATGGTAACAATTAATTATTCTAAAACGTAAGCAAACGTGAACAAGGTCTTGTGTTTGCACAGAATTAGCATTTTGCGTTGCGTCTGCATATTCACTCGTAAACATCATTTTAGATATTATTATTTAGTTTACTCTACTTTTCGGAGTTTAAATTATTTTACGTCTGTATATATAAAATTCTTGCATTACCGACTGAATGACGGACAAATCACAGTTAAAGCTATTGAGCACAAGTAGCTGACATTCCTTGGGGACCGTACGGGTACACTAAGAAGGGATTTCCTGAAATTCATTCGGGATCAGGCAGAAACGGAGAAATTTTAAAAAAGTGTGTTCAATAAAATTTCTTTGGTTGTGATTTTAAAAAAACGTTTCATTTTCAAATGCACATGCAGCTATTTACACGATTCCAAGTCATAAACAACCTTTACATAAATAATAAACATTTGCAAGTGGTTGAAAGTATTGCTCCCAAAATAGGTTCCAAAATTTGGTCAACTATACTATACGTTACTTGAGACACAAACCCAAATGGTTTTGTGCAATTTTTATAAGATACTTCCAACACTGCCGAACCCAGTTTTACTAAAAATCCTTGAGCCAAAAGTTCTTAAAGCAAAGATTCCGATCTGATTCTCAAATAATCTTCGCAAAATATTGTTACGAATTGAAAATAACGCCATCTATCAGTGGATGGGAGAACTACATGAGATTGAATGTATCGGTGGTTTGAAGGTAATTCAGCTATCCTCTAATAGATGGCGTAGGTGTAAATAGAACATTTACGCAATTCTAGAAACACCTTACACGTTTCCAGAAATATCGTGAGTCGTCTCGAAAAGCCTAGTGATGTTATCCGGCCAGTATAAATAGAGCGAGAGCGCGCGAGACAACACAGTTCAATTGAATACGGAAAGCGATCAAGATCAAGCGAGGGAAGTAATTCGGAAGTGTTAGTGTTGTACTAGTGGTGTGAATAGTGTGTTTTATTAGTGTTGGAAAATTAAGTGTGTGTATCTAGTGTTATTGTGTTAGTGAATAAAGTTCAGTTTAAGTGGCATAGTGAGCTATAATTTATCGTCGAACCCCAGCTCGTAACAAATTGGTGTCAGAAGAAAGGGATAAATTATGCCGGTTATGCCGAAGGAAGAAACTGAAGGTGTGCGTACCAGGAACCAGCGCCAGCAAGACCTGGACCAGAGACGCTTCGGAGACGTTCCTTCTCCATCGTCTGGTGGATCAGGCGACTCCGCGGCTGCAGTGGAGCCTGCAAGCGCACACTCCATGGCGGTGCCCGACATCGCGGCTCTGATGGCGTTCATGCAGGAGCAGGCTCGCCGTCAAGAAGAGCACGCGCGCCGCATGGAGGAACAGCTACAGCGCGACAAGGAGGAGCAGGCTCGCCGTCAAGAGGAGCAGGCTCGCCGTCAAGAGGAGCACGCGCGCCGCCTAGAGGAACAGCTGCAGCGCGACAAGGAGGAGCAGGCCCGCCGTTTGGAGGAACAGCTGGTGGTGATGAAAGACCTCAGCGCCGCTGTAGGGAAGGACCTGAAGGTGGTAAAGGAGGAGCTCCAGCAACACGAGGCTCGTATCAGCGACGTGGAGAAGCTCGTACACGACCAGCTTGAGACTCGCGTCGCCTCTATAGAGAAGCGTGTACACGACCATCACGACACCTGTGTCGCTGAAGTGGAGAGGAGATTGCGTGGGCTCGGATCCAACGAAGTGACATCTGCGACTGTAGTGCCCTCACCTCGTGGGTTTAAGGTTCCACCATTTGATGGCTCGTCATCATGGTCTGCATACAAGATCCAGTTTGAGGCTGTGATGCGATCGAATGGGTGGACCAAAGAACAGGCCTTAACCGCCCTAACCTTGGGCCTTCGCGACCGGGCCTTGACAGTGTTGGAGGCACTCGGACAAGACGTCACCTACGAGAAGCTTCTTGAGGCGCTGGAGGCGAGGTACGGAGACGCGCACCTCGAACATGTGTATCGTGCTCAGCTGAAGGACAGGACGCAACGCACCGGAGAAACTCTGCAGCAGTGGGCTCTAGAGGTGGAAAAGCTGGTCAGGAAGGCATACCAGTCGTCTCCTGCGCTTATTGATGGGAACCTCGTACAGGCGTTTACGGATGGGATCCGGGACCTGGAGGTAAGAGCAGCAGTGAGGCTTGGGCACTTCAAGGACCTCAAGGATGCCTTAGCCCACGCTCTGGAGGTGTAAGCAGTGCGACGCGACGACCGAGGTCACCGCATCAGGGAAGTTGTGTCGTCACCTCGGTGCTACAACTGCGGAGAAAGAGGCCATATCCGCTTGAGCTGCCCAAAGCGTAGGCAGCCTGGTGACACCCTGTCTCCACCAACGGGGTCGCCTGATGTGCCTTCCAGGCAGCGAGAGCAGGGAAACGAGTAGAGGCCAGGACTGCGGGGCGGGTGCTGGCTGGTAATGGAAGAGCCCCAAGTATCTCGATCTCGCAATCATGTGACGGGAACAGCCTGATCATCGAAGGCGAAATTAACAGAACACCATGCAAGCTGACATTAGACACGGGTGCTTCTCGGACAGTCGTCGGTTTCCATCTGGCAAGACGGGTTCTTCGGGGCTGCTTCAGGAACAATGAATGTGTGAATCTGAGAACAGCTACCGGTCAGCACATAACCGTCCGAGGTGAAATAATAATAATAATAATAACTTTATTGGTTACCAAAAAATACAATATTATAGGTTGTCATTATAGGTACATAAGGACGTGTTACAGTAAATGCTGTTACAAACTATGAACGTTGACAGCTGTACTAGTATAAAACTGTGTGACGGCTGTCAGCGCCTTCCATCAGTTCAAGGTTTGATTTTTGTACAAAACAACATTAGGTATAATTACATAAATTTAAATTATTAATTATGGTTTGAATAGAGACACATATTATTTTACATATTATTTATAAGATAAAGGCATGCAACAAATGTGTGTGTGTGTGTGTGTGTGTGTCTGTGTGTGTGTGTGTATGTGTGTCTCTACAGGTGGTTGTGTTTGTATGTGTGTGTATCTATGTATGCATGATGAATAAGTGTTTGGGTGTTAGCTGTATAATATTTTGTTTTATTTAAGTAAATCTTCCGTTTCTGCGTATGTTAGACTCTGTAGCCAGATATTAATACGATGTTTGGCTTGCCTTGAGTTGAGATTGTACACATTAATTAACTCATTTGCTCTATTATAGATACGAGCGCTTAGTACATAATACTGCCGACTTGCCAAGGCAGTTCTGTGGGTGACAGTAGAGCAGATTCTTTTGTTCCTGCGATTAACATTTGCCTGGTTATAAGGCAAACTTATGTGTTTACGCAGTAATATTTGCTTAACAAAGAGCTGTCTCACTGTAAGGACTCTACTTTCTTTGTATAGAGCAGTTGTGCCATACCGTCTTGGCTTAGCAAGTATTATTTTAAGCACTGCTCTTTGCGCGCGTTCCAGCCTTATCATACACGTAGGACCTATACCACCCCAAGCCAATATACAATATGACATTATTGATTGTGCGAGTGCATAGTAGACAAGAATCAGTGTTTCGTGATTAGCAGAGTATGTTAGCTTTCTGAAAATCGGCATCAGCTTTCTGACCCTAGCGACCAAGTTGTTTAGATGTGGTTGCCATGATAAAGTACTATCTAGAATTACGCCCAAATATTTTATCTCGTTTACGTGTTCTATCTGAACGCAGCCACATATTTCAATTTGTGAGTTGCAACAGTGGGCTTTTAGGCGAAGTGAGTCAATTGGAGGAAGTGAATTATACCGAGAGGAGAAGGTGATGTACTTAGTTTTTTGAGTATTTAATGTTAATAAATTACTTCTGAGCCACATCATTACCTCCCGTAGAGCGGCCTCACTAAATTGACGAACTTGTTCCCAGTTCTTCCCATGTACCAACAGTACTGTGTCATCTGCATATGCTAGTATTTTGCAATGAGGTAGAGCTTTAGTACACAGACTATTTATGTAAATGAGGAAGAGAGTCGGACCAAGAACGCTACCCTGCGGAATACCAAAAATGGGACTGGCTGCTTCACTCATATGCGTATCAACTTTAACATATTGAGTTCTGTTTGTTAAATAACTTTTGAAAATTTCTAAGACAGTGCCGCGTATTCCCAGAGATTCCATTTTTGAAACAAGCATGGGAATAGAGACAGTATCGAAGGCCTTGGTAAGGTCCAAAAATATACCAGCGACTTTAGATTTATTATCAAGGTGTTTGACTACTGTCTCCGTAAGTTCGAGCACAGCATCTTCTGTAGATCTACCTTTTCTAAAACCAAATTGTTGTTCTGAAATTAGATGTTTATGTTCAAGGTACTCGATAAGTCTTCTATTTAGCACTCTCTCCAGTATTTTGGAAACAGTCGTAAGTACCGATATTGGTCTATAATTCGTGATACTATCTCTATCCCCACTCTTGTGTATTGGAGTAATTAGGGCTCTCTTCAAGAGGTCGGGGAAGATACCCTCACTAATACAAAGATTACATAAGTGTGTGATATGGGGAACAAGTACATTTTTTGCAGCTTTAATCAGTGATGCTGCTACACCGTCTACGCCAACTGCACAATCATTACGCAAACCTACGACGATTGCCTCGATCTCTGACTCATCCGTATATATGAGAGCCATTGAATCGCGTTGGTTGTTGTGTTTTGAGTTTTCAGTGTGGCTTACTAAGGGTGAATGATCAAGAGCACTGTGTGTACCTATTTTGGAAGCAAGGTTTTCTCCAATCTCTGCAAAAAAATTATTGACTAAGTTCACTGAGTTTTTAGGGCTGTCTGAAAGATTTAGTAATTCAAGGGGTGGTTTTGTTGATTTCTTCATGTTTGTTATATTTTTAATACTACGCCACAGTGCTTTAGGGTTGTTTTTATTTTTTTGTAACTCATTTTTATCGTACTCCGATTTTACTTTCTTAAGCAGATTGTTGCAATAGTTACGATATCTACAGTACGTGACTTTTAAAATTGCGTTATGTGGTGATAATTTTGCTTTAAGATGTAAGTTATCTCGGTGCCTAATACATCTTACTAGGCCTGGTGTTATCCAGGGTTTGAGACATGTTTTCCTATTTGAGGTGTTTATAAGCTTTGAATGTTTTTTGATGGCATTTGATAATAGGTTGAGAAACGATTCTACTGCAACATTAGGATTGAAAGTTGAGTATACTGAGCTGAAGTCTATATTTTCGAGTTCTAATAACAAGCTGGGTAAGTCTATTCGGATGGTCTGGGTCAAAAGTTTACGTTGGGTCAGAGAGGGATACATACACAGAACGATTGGCGCGTGATCGGTTATAAAAGAGTCTAGAACAAATGTAGCGCAACTCTTGTTAGATCTAAGCATAACGTGGTCAATGCAGTTTTCCTTACGGGTAGGCAACAGGTGTCCCGGTAAAAGTCCATGAGACGCCATTAATTCGAGGTAGTGCTCTGATGTGGTATCCCTCCCTTGTGGTGTAATATTGACATTTAAATCGCCAATTAGAACGACATTTTTTATATGAGACAGTGAATTTAAAACCAAGTCGAGACTTTCAATGAATGTGTCAAATGCTTGATAAGCAGGAGAGCGGTAAATAGAAATTATAGCGAGCTCGTGTCCGCATGTAGTTATTAAGCAGTTTGCATCCTGGAATAATGGTTCTGTGGTATTGTGTGAGATGAGAGTTTTTATATAAACCACCACACCATCATTCTGATTTGAATAGCCTGATGAGTAGGACATGTAACCGTCCAACACAGGAAGGTTAGTTACTTTGCTCAACCAACATTCCGTAAGCACTATTATATCAAAAGAAATACCCGTCCGCCAAAGTAGTATCATTAGGCCATCAAAGTTACAGTTTATGCTTCGGATGTTTAGGTGTAGAATTGTGTTTGATTTCTCAGTTTTGTGAATATGATATTTTAATTGATCTGGAGAGCAGACTGAAGATTCTGACACAGAGATTGAGTCGATATCCTGGGATATATTAAGAAAAGTTGTCATAATTTGTGGAGTAGCGAAATACGCGTATTGTTAGCAAAATGTTCTGGGTATCTGTTTAGGTTTTGGGGACAGCGCTGATTTAAGGTATATAACAGTTTAAATAAATAATTGTGAGTGTATACATCACTTATTATAGGAGCGAATTGTAAGTGTATTATATTAGTTTTAAATAAGTGTAGTTTATACATACGACTAGTGATGAAAGTTTGTATGGTGTGCTTTGGGTGGATGATATCAATGTGGAGTGGTAAATTGTGTATGTGTGTGTGTGTGGCTTTTATAATGTTAACATTTGACAGTATACGGTTAATTATAAGCATATAAATAATAATTTGGAACATGCAAGTAAATAAACTATACAGTCGGTAGAATATTTTTACGGATAGTCATGCCGTTTCCTGTGCTTTTAGATTAAGTAAGTCTTGTTCCGAATCTATACGGATGTGAGATGCACCTGCTTTCTTCCTGAGATATATCTTGCCATTGGTTACCCAGCAGAAAGTATATTCATTCTGTTTAGCGTATTCTCTGGCCTTAAAGAACAGATTTCTAGTCTTTGCTGTTAGGTTTTCAGATAAGTAGACAGGTGTCGGAGGCCCAGCAATCTTCAACATAGATGTGTTTAATTTATTTACTACATTTCCAGTATTGTATTTCTTGCCCTTGAGTAGTAACTTTTCCTTAAGTATAGTGGTGGTAAAGTCGACGATAATAGGTCTATTTACTTCCTTCTTCGTCTTAATGCGATAGATATCCCGGATTTCTGAGTCTTGCACGTCTAATTGAAGAACTTTACCAATGTTACCTACTAGATTTTTAAGATCTTCTTTGGTTTCGCCGCTTTTTGGGGGTATATTTTTTATCTCGATACTAGATGATCTCTGTGATTTTTCCAATAAATCAATTTTTAATTCAAGATGTTGTATGTGCGCTAAAAATCCTTTTCTTTCTGATTCGATGGTTCTCAGCTGTTTCTCCATATCTTCATATTGCTTCGATATAAAGGACATAGATATTTTAATTTCGCTATTTTGATCCTTAATTTCTTGTATTGAGCTCATTAGCGTATTATATTGATCATCCTGCTGTTTCTTTAGTTTATCCATACTCTCTTTTACCTCGTTCATAAATACCGACAACTCATCGTCGTGTGGGCGTTTGCGCTGCCGCATTCGATTTGAAGCACGACTCGATGCCTCATTTTCCGTGTCTGTTGCGGCGTTAGAGCTTAAATTGGTGTCAGACCCCGGTAATTGCTTTCCAGATTTTGGTGGTGTATGCTTCAGTGGCATTGCGCTCACAAGCTTTTTTTTATTTTATTTTTTGGATACTATTTTTTAATGTGAATGGGTAAAAATACTAAAAAGTTACAATTATTTTAGCAATGTAAACAATTGTCACCACTACCAGGATAGCAGAAATGTTGTAGCAGTTATAGTAAGTGTTGAATGAGTCCTTGGCAGCAAGTAGTATAAGATTAGTATGCAGTATAATATATTCGTCTCGTTCACACGCCCCGCTAATGCGCTATATGGTCCTCTCGTTCTTCCACGCGTTACTGTCTAATCGGCCGCCGCTAGAGACGGGTCTTGTTAACTGGTCGTGGATCGACGTTTTGTAACAATGTAGCTTTCCGTCCAGTTTAAGTTGACCCCTTGTTTGTATATGTGTGTGATCCGTTAAGCTCGTAGTAAAGATGTTGTATAATTGACTCACATGTACAGATGTATGCTCGTGCGCGTAGAGTTGACGTTCCACACGAGTAGGGCGCCCGCTTCTGGGATGATGATCGCCTAGTACTTAACAGCAATTTATTATGATTTATTTTAATTTGAATTTGTTTTAATTATTTAATTAACAGGGATAAGTTATACACGACTGAACTGCTCAGCGGTCCGGGGGGAAGGGGGATCATCAAATGGAGGTGGATCTGAAGCTAGGCAACAAAGTTTACCGTCACAAAGTCATCGTGGCCGATATAGTGGACGACTGCATCCTGGGCCTAGACTTCATGCGGGAGTATCGCTGCGAGATCGATGTTAACCAGGGAGTGTTGAAATGTGGCTCGGAAGAAGTCTTCATGGAAGGTGCAACTTCAGGAAAAGTGTACTGCCTGAAGAATGTCACGCTTCAACCGCGGTCGGAAACGGTTGTACCGGTTTGTTTACCCGGGAGTTCTGGTCGAGGGAACCGCTGCGTACTTATCGAAGGCCTAGAGAAAGAGGCATCGTGGAAGATTGCACGAACCTTGGTAAGGGGTACCAAAGTTTCATCAGTACGCGCACTGAATGCAAGTGACAAGGAAGTGTCGCTCAAGAAAGGGACGGAATTGGGCACCTATGAAGGAGCGGCTTGGATGCGTAGATGTCAAGAGCAACCTACCAGCGCCAAGGTTCAGGGTGCACGATTCGACGTGTCTACTCTTTTAGAGGACTGCGAAAGTACCCTGTCGGAGGAAGAGAAGACCGAGGCTCAGAAAATGTTGAACCGGTTCGCGGATATTTTCTCGACCAGTGATGCCGACATAGGGAAGACAGCACTAGTCCAGCACAAAATAAACACGGGAAGTGAAGCACCGATTCGCCAGCGACCAAGACGTGTGCCAGTAGCACGGGAACGTGAAGTGGAAGCTATGATCGACGGTATGGTGAAGGAAGGCGTAATCGAGCCTTCATCCAGCCCGTGGTGTTCGCCGGTGGTGCTAGTTAAGAAGAAAGATGGCAGCATGCGCTTCTGTGTAGACTACCGCCGATTGAATGACATCACGAAGAAGGACAGCTACCCGCTGCCAAGGATCGATGACACACTGGATACGCTGACGGGGATGAAGTGGTTTTCTACCTTAGACCTAAAAAGTGGCTACTGGCAGGTGGAAATAGATCCTCGAGACAAAGAGAAGACGGCATTCTCCACAGGCAAAGGACTGTGGCAATTTAACGTCATGCCCTTTGGATTGTGCAACGCTCCGGCTACTTTTGAGAGACTGATGGAGCGAGTGCTTATGGGACTGATTGGAGACGCCTGCTTGGTCTACCTGGATGACATCATCATCGTGGGGCGCACCTTCCAGGATCACCTTCGAAACTTGGAGCAAGTGCTGTCAAAGATACGAGGAGCTAATTTGAAGCTGAGTCCGAAGAAATGCGCGTTATTCAGGCGGCAAGTGAACTTTCTAGGACATGTGGTCTCGGAGAACGGTATTCAAACTGACCCGGATAAGATCATTGCCGTGAAGGAATGGCCAGTTCCAGAGAACAAAACGCAGGTCAGAGCATTCCTCGGATTATGCTCCTACTATCGACGGTTTGTGAAGAACTTTGCTGACATTGCTCGACCTCTTCATAAGCTCACCGAAGACAGAGTGCAGTTCTGTTGGAATGAGAGCTGTGACGTTGCATTCCAGAAGCTTAAGGAACATCTGTGTACTGCACCTATTCTAGGCTACCCTGACAATGAGCATGAATTCATAGTTGACACAGATGCCAGTAACACCGGAATTGGCGGCGTGTTGTCACAGAAGAAGGGTGATCAAGAAGTTGTTATAGCATACTTCAGCAAGGCCTTATCCAAACCCGAAAGAAACTACTGCGTCACCAGGCGGGAACTCTTGGCTGTAGTAAAGACATTGCAGCATTTCAACAAATACTTGTTGGGCCGTAAATTCCACCTGCGAACCGACCATGCAGCGCTGAAATGGCTACTTCAATTTAAGGACCCAGAAGGACAAGTAGCTAGATGGATTGAACTACTGCAAGAGTTTGATTTTGTAATACAACATCGCAGTGGCAAGTCCCATGGCAACGCAGATGCCCTATCGCGTAGGCCGTGTCCCGACCAGTGCAAGCACTGTAGCCGACAGGAAGCAAAGCAGGCAGCGCTAGTGAGGATGTTAAAGACGGATCTAAGCGACGAATGGAGAGAAGCTTTGCAGAGTGCTCAGCGAGATGACAAGGATGTACAGCCGATTCTTGAATGGAAGAAATCAGATGCGCCTAGGCCCAAATGGAGTGATATCGCAGCAATGAGCCCCATCACCAAGAGTTATTGGGCACAGTGGGAAAGCTTGGTCGTCCAGGATGGAGTTCTGTGCCGCAAATGGGAAAACGCTCGCGGTAACCAGTGCCATTTGCAAATGGTAGTGCCCAAAACTAAGGTGCCGGAAGTCTTGCAGCTCTATCACAATGGTGCTTCGGGAGGTCACATGGGAGTTAAGAAGACCCTTAGAAAGATCCGGGACCGGTTTTATTGGCTCCACTGTCGAGATGACGTCGAGGATTGGTGCCGCAAATGCACAAGTTGTGCGGCTGTCAAGGGGCCACATACTCGAAGCAGAGGTGCATTAAAGGTGTACAATGTGGGAGCTCCATGGGAGCGCATAGCTTTGGATGTCGCTGGGCCATTTCCTGAGAGCCAGGATGGAAACAAATACTTCTTGGTTGTGATGGATTACTTCACGAAGTGGCCTGAAGTGTTTGCAATCCCAAATCAAGAAGCTACCACAGTGGCTGATAAGCTGGTGCATGAAGTCTTTTGTCGGTTTGGGGTGCCCTTGGAAATCCACAGCGATCAAGGCCGGAACTTCGAATCTGAGGTGTTCAAGGAGACTTGTCGCGTAATGGGTGCACATAAAACCAGGACCACGGCTTATCATCCACAATCAGATGGCATGGTTGAACGGTTTAACCAATCACTGGAAAGGTACCTGGCGAAGGTGGTGGAGAACAAACAAAGAGATTGGGACAAGCACATCCAACCATTTCTCCTGTCATATCGCAGCGCGGTCCACGAAACTACAGGAGTAACACCAGCTTTTGCCAATTTCGGTAGAGAACTCCGTTTACCCGCAGACCTTATCACCGGTATTCCACCAGAATCTCCACGCAATATAACGGATTACGCAACCGAGCTACGCAACAGGATGAACGACGTATACGAGCACATCAGGGAATCTGGACAACAGATGTCTGAGAAGATGAAGACTCGCTACGACCGGAAGGCAAATAACAAAGGCTTCGATGAGGGATCATTGGTGTGGCTTCATAACCCAGTACGAAGCAAAGGAAAATCGCCTAAGTTACAAGCCAGATGGGACGGGCCATATCGCATAATTACCAGGATGAACGACGTTACCTATCGAATCCAGAAGGGGTCGCGAGGTGCACAGAAGATAGTTCATGTGGACCGGTTGGCTCGTTACTATGGGACCAACGATGTTCGAGACGAACACGTTTAAGAGGGAGGCCGTGTTACGAATTGAAAATAACGCCATCTATCAGTGGATGGGAGAACTACATGAGATTGAATGTATCGGTGGTTTGAAGGTAATTCAGCTATCCTCTAATAGATGGCGTAGGTGTAAATAGAACATTTACGCAATTCTAGAAACACCTTACACGTTTCCAGAAATATCGTGAGTCGTCTCGAAAAGCCTAGTGATGTTATCCGGCCAGTATAAATAGAGCGAGAGCGCGCGAGACAACACAGTTCAATTGAATACGGAAAGCGATCAAGATCAAGCGAAGGAAGTAATTCGGAAGTGTTAGTGTTGTACTAGTGGTGTGAATAGTGTGTTTTATTAGTGTTGGAAAATTAAGTGTGTGTATCTAGTGTTATTGTGTTAGTGAATAAAGTTCAGTTTAAGTGGCATAGTGAGCTATAATTTATCGTCGAACCCCAGCTCGTAACAATATAAATCAAGTTTGCCATGTAACTGGAAGTATCCTTTATTAAAGTAAGATAACTTAAGAATAAATTTTACGTGGGATTAATGGCTCTGAGCTAATGAGTGACTTGTAAGTACCATAGTTACCTGACTACGCTCTGAAATTACCCGCATTTCAGCCATGCACGTTGGATGGTTGGTAGCGTTGATAAAATTATTGACGGTTTTTATGAAGATGTTGCTTTAAATATGAATATTTATTTATTAGGTATACCAACAATTTAAGACATTTAATTATTTTGTACTTGTGTTTAATGTCCTCTAAATCCTCCTTAACGGTTAGTCTAATTTGAATAACATTATGTTCATATACTTCAATAAGTTCCTGGATGGTTTAAAAGTGAGAGAGAGTGGCGCTGCAGTTGGTTTGCTGCCAAATTAGATTTGTAAGACAGGCAGGATGAAGTCCGCCGGGCTCGCTAGTTAAAAAAATAATTAAGGTTATATATGTATATGTCGATTAAATCGTTGTATGTGAGTAGCAATGTCTAATCAGTCAACAGTAAAGAAAAAGATAAAAATGGATGAATGAGCTAGACTCATTCATAGGAAATGATTTTGACACTAATATAACCCGAGAGCAGCTTAATAAAAGTAAAAGTAGTTTGCTTATTCTGCGAGTCAGGTATTTCGATAACGACTCGAGTTTAATTTTAGAGCACCAACAGATTCATAATTGTTATTGAAACAAAGAATAAGGTAAAAATACTGAAGCAGGTTAATAAATATGCATGAATTCTTCTTGAATCCGTTCATGCGTAGAGTCATACTGTCAGTCTTCTGGGCACGCTTCCAATTGACTGCGATGCGGATGAATTTCATGAGACCTTCTAAACTTATTTTTTATTGTTTTAATTGTTATTATACGGTGTGTTGATATATTTGCAAAATATTTTCAAGAGTGAATACACTACTATAACTGAATACAAATACATAACTAACTAAAACATACATTTTAAAAATCAGTTCGATGTATTGACCGCCGCCGCCGATCAGCTGATCGCCGCGAGCTTGCATGGCAGGTACCTAACACACACAAGCACACGTACCTACCGTGCAGCCTTATTCTGCACCAGACAACAGTTTATTCTGATTTACTATCTAAGTATAATTTAATGAAAATAGGGTCTTATTGTCATCGCACACTGTTTGAAATAATTTTATTTGATTACGTAAACTGTTTATATTGTTTTATTAATGTACTAGAGGACGCCGGCAGGTACGCCTGCATTCTTTTTTTAAATTTACCCGTTTTGGCCGATGCCGTGGGAATTTCGGGAAATCCCGTCTTAGTGCACCTTTACGGTCCCCAAGGAACATACATGCCAAATTTCAGCTTCCTGCGCCCAATAGTTTCGGCTGTAGCGTGTCTGTCAGTCAGTCAGTAACGCAAGGATTTTATATATTAAGATTATGCAAAATTAAATGCAGATCAACATATGTATGTATTGTATAATGATGTTGATACATTTGAACATTCACCTGTAATGAGCATTCATGCGAATATTACAAAACAGAAAAACAAACGAGTGTGTTTTAGTGAGCATTCTTACGAACGTTCTGGTGATTTTAGAGAATTGACAGTAAAGCCAAGACGTTTTTGCTGATTAGAGTGTTTGCTAGAAAATGTTCGTAGCAGTGTTGGTTGTTCAAAACAAAACAAATAACGTTTAATGCTCGCTATTCTGTTACAAGTGAATACTCAGGTGTATCAGCACCATTATAGGCTAGTTAATATAGCGTAGAGTAGATACTAGTGGGCTGTATATACTGTTAAGAGTAACCTCCTCATTCGGATCCAACATCATTGTACTACTAGCCACATCACCGTCCGACTAATGAGCGCCATTGTGATTCATAGACAATCCAGCAAGATAATTAATTCAATGTTTATACATCCTTACACAAAGGCTACAGTTACGTCGTACCGACCGTATGATGGGATATTCATCAAAGGTTAGTAAGACTTTAATGTAATCCTTTGACGAGTTGAAATGTCGATATTTCGTTTTTTAGACTAGTGTTAGTTTATTAAAAAGTATGGACTTCCTATATGTACTGTTAAATACATATATATGTTTATGACATCCGGGACCGACGGCCTAACGTGCCCCACAAGGAACGAGGCAAGCGATAATTAACAATTCAATACATACGCACATATCTCCGAAAAGTCGGTGATGCGCCATAGATTCGAGCACGATACCCTCTGCATGGCAGTCTGTTGGTACCTCCACTAGGCTATAGCTGCCTCCTTCATAAATATATGTAGGTATGAATGTACTTACTAAACCGAAAAGCATATTTATTAAACGCAAGCAAGAGTTGTTTGTTTATTCCCAGAAAGTATTTTTATTTATTTTCCTCGTTCGCTTTGTGATTGCTGGTGAGTGATTGATTGTCGCATTGTCAGAGTCAACATTCCTATGTATTTATGTTTGAATTATTGAGGACAATTCTGTTATCAAGCGTAAAATTATTCCGGAGTATTACATTCCGCGAGTATTGTTACATTGATGGAGAAATTAGTCAACAGTTTTTCAGCAAGATTGAGTATTTTTTACGAGCCTATACCTAGCTATCTCACCGCTGGACATACATAATACACTCCTGAAACTCTTGGTTTCTGTCCTGTGCCAAGTTGGGCCACGTCCTGTAAAAGTCTAGATCGTCTCGCCATGATTTTCGTGGACTGTCTCTATTCCACCATCTGTAGTGTGGCACCCATTGCCCATTGGCTAGGAAGCTTTCTTACTACGTAGTCCGCCTAATCTCACTTTAAGCTAGGAGTTTATCATACCACATCGGCAATATAATTCGACTGCACGATTGGCGTAGTGGTTTAAGCGGCCGTCTCGCCGCTTGACACTATGTGCCGAGTGTTGTGGGTTCGATCCCCACACGAGACAACACTTTGTGTGATTCATGAATTGTTGTTTCGAGTCTGGGTGTTCATTATGTTCGTTAGTTGTATGTTTGTAAAGTCCCCCGCGACACAGGATTTAGTCCTAGTGCGGGAGTTGTCTTTAAAAAATATATATATATATATATACATGTCAAAGATAGCGGAGATTTAGTTATAAATTCAATTAAAAGAAGACAACTCCCACATGAATGGCTGCACAGTTCTATATATACTACAGCCTTCCAACTTCCACTGTCCACTGCTGGACATAGGCCTCTTTTACTTGCAACATAATAGCATTGTCTCCGTGGTCCAGTGGATAGCGTATGCATCTGCTGATCAGAGGTCCCGGGTTCGATTCCCGGGACGGGCAAAAGTGTTACTGGGTTTTTCAAATTCTCAGTAGCAGCACACAGTCTGGTGATGTGCCTGGTAGCAGCAATACGCTCGCCCCCTATTCATGGCGAAATGTGGGTGTAATATTACACCTCTGTCTACCCATGCGGGGATAAAGGCGTAAGTCTATAAAAAAAATAGTAGCATTGTAACTCAATAGGAAGATTAGGCATAATATACTATGATAGCCTTTCGTTTCTTTCCTATACCAACCCGTCGGTTGATATTGTGTTCGAAGTCGAACTTTCCGTCTTTCCGCAAAGATACAATTTCTTTTTTGAAGACAGCTCCCGCACCAGGAATAAATCCTGTGTCGCGGTACACTTTACCACTGTACAACCAACGGACACAATGGATATCCAGACTCGTAACAACAATTTACGGATCACACAAAGTGTTGTCTCGTGTGGGAATCGAACCCACAGCACTCAGCGCAGTGTCAAGCGGCGAGGCGTCCACTTAAACCACTACGCCAACCGTGCAGTTGTTGGTTCACGTATTTCCCTTAGTCGCCTCTAAAAACAGCCACGGAATATAATGGGGTAGTGACACTGTGTATTCTTAATTCCTCACCACACGGAAACAGTTCTGTATAACCCATTACAAACATTGTCTCAAATAATGACACTAAACTTGATGAAAATATTTAGCTCACGTATAGATATCAATCATATTATACATAGGGTGCATAGGGTTCCCACCAAGAACTTAGAGTCCCAAGCCAACCTCACCTGCAAGTGGTGCACCTGCCGATCAACGGACGAGGCTCTGTCAAACAAAATATCCCGATAAGCGGCAATAGGCTCGCCACCTATTACGTGGGATCAAAATACTGGCGAAAAGTGGGCGTTTAATATGCCTCTGCCTACCTCTTCGGGGAAACAGGCGTGAGTCTATGTATGTATGTATGTATAGATATCAATCCCACACACCACTCAGCGCATTGTCCTTAGTACATTTCTGCATAATAATTACACTTGACGTGACCTGTGCAAAGCCTGCCTCCCCACGCTTCAAATATACGATTCCAACGCCTACACCACTCGATATTAAAATGACATTTGGGAACGATTACAAAGATCGGTAGCCTACATTTGTTAACATTGAAATATAACTAGATATAGTTATAAGCTCTCTATCTAAATATATCTCTACTAGAGGACGCCAGTAGCTACGCCTGCAATTTTTTTTGAATTTCGGGAAATCCCTTCTTAGTGCACCCCTACGCTCCCCAAGGAACATATATGCCAAATTTCAGCTTCCTGCTCCAAGTAGTTTCGGCTGTAGCGAGTCTGTCAGTCAGTCAGTAACGCAAGGATTTTATATATTAAGATATTGCCCGCATTTTCAATGTTAGCTTCCAAATAAACGAATTTTAAAAACACCTTTAATCCTAATTCTACCCACCAGTATAAAAAATTGTTTCATCAACCAGCAAAGTACTCGTAATTTGATTTATTTCAAAGTTCAGATCAGTACGTGTTAACTAATTCTTTGATAGGTAATTTAAACAGTTGTTCTATAAAGTTGTTCGCAATAGACATTAAAAACTGTGACAGTGAATAGTGTATTCGAAACCGCGACTGAAAATCGTGTAAAAATAGTGCTATCCAATCGTGCGGTACACCAGTTTCGGTTCCCGGACGCGTAAAAGTGCAAAAATAACGCTAGAATAGTGAAAATTCGCAAATCTATAATAAGAAGTGCCGTGTAGTGCATAAACTGTAAAAGTATACGTATGCTAACCGTAGGGACTTAGATATCGATCATAAAAAGTGTTATCAGTTACCGTAAATAAGAACTAATAGTTGATAAACAGCTGTTTTGTTTAAATAGTAGTTTTATGGGTTTATATGTGTTTTTTAGCTTTGAATAGGCTTGAAATCATGTCTAAATGGTTTCTTATTGCTATTTATTGGTTTATATAGTCAAAATAATCGTAATTACAAACATTTGCATGTTTATCATGAAGTTTGTTCATTTACGATAGTGTTTACTTAAGAAAGTTTGTATTTTTATTTATGCATCGTAGGTTTTACTGTGTTATCTTAGAATTGAATAAAGATATTTTCATGGTGTTGGTTTTATTAGATGCTCCATATAGTTGCACACAACGGCCTACCAAAATTACATAATTATATAACTTAAGTATTTAATAGTTTTTTTATAGAAAATATAGTGGGCGGACCCTTATGTGACAACATTTTTCGATAGTTTTTCATGAATAACTTAGTGATGCAAACAGATAGGTTTAGGTATGGTATACCATTAGATATAACTTTTTGAGCCCTATCTAGCTATGTATAAAACATATGTTCTATACATAGCTAGATAGTAAATAACTAACATACTATGGTAGATGCATATATATGCATGTACCATAGTATGTTAGCTATTTACATGTATGTACCTAATCGAAAATAAAGATTCGTTGTGCAAATGTTCGGTGCGGTGGTCGTCGTTAAGGTAAAGTTTCGAAGTAGCTATGCGACCATGTTTTCGTCCAGTTTGTTGGCGTGCGTCCCAACCACCATCTTGTGACCAAGTAAACGTCAAGTAACCATATGTAACCATCCAGCACCGAACACCTGAACAGCATCGCTCCCAACGTATGAAGATGTTTTATTTCTGAAGCCCCGACAGATCGAAGCCATACAGTCCACACACGCATAGAACACACTCGTCGTAGGACAACTCTTCAGTCACGCAACACCAGCGCACTGTAGCGGACCAGCTAAGGTTCGATTCCTGGCATCCGTCACAAAAGTCATTATCATCATCAACTCAGTTAAAAGACATTCACTCATTTGCCCAAAGCATTACACATCATCTTATTTCCAACTAGGTCATAAAACTGTTTTTCGCACGACTGCACGGTTGGCGTAGTGATTTAAGCGGCCGCCTCACCGCTGCGCTGAGTGTTGTGGGTTCGATCCCCACACGAGGTAACACTTTGTGTGATTTATAAATTGTAAATTATGGTTGGCGTAAACAGTTTTCGTGCATTTTTACCATATTCTGCTCCATGGATCTACTTGAAACCGTGCACCTAGAATCAATCACGTATCAAATGAGTATAATTATGAATATAATAATATAAATGCACATGTATAGTTAAATATGAATAACACCATTTGAACCAGAACTAAATAAAAACCGTCATTGGATTAAAATATAATAAGACCAAGTCATATTTCTCGCCCAAATATTTAACAAGTCAATGCAGACTTACAAAACCAACTGAAGTGAATGTCAAACTAAAAAATTAAGAGAAAGGCAACATTTATCTTTAGTGCTGATTAAGAATTATTCAGAGAATATTCTGGAAGTCAAACTGACTACCTTAACTAAGTAAGCTTCTTGCAGTATAAAGGTGTGTGTCCACTTATCCGTACCGTAAGCTTGCACCAAATGATCACTTATTGGAGAATCATGTCATAACGTCGATACACGTAAGCCACACTTTGCGACCTACATAAGTGGCTAATAAAAGTACCTAAAATTGTTACGTAAACAGAGATAGTACAGTTTGTAAACGATGAAAAAGGCGGGTGGACCGATTAACTGCCGGTCACATTTTTCCACTCATTACACATGTCCGTGATCAAATTATTATCAGGTATATAGGATACTCCAAGTAAAGATAGGTAAAGTTTGAAAAAAAAAAATGTTACAATAGTTTTCTTCTTATGTTTTTTTTTATCTCGACATTCTCATGTACCCGTGTGTCGGAGGTTCGGGTATCGCCGAAGCATTCATCGCAACCCCCCGACGGGTATTAGCCCGCCAGATGGTCAGGCGGGCTGCGAATAAAACCCCCTTGGCGGCGGATGAAGGTATTGGGCTCCGCCGCCAAAACACCCAGCGGCCGCAGAGGATAGGGAGGACGGCAACGCAACACCGCATCTCCTCTTCCTCTGCGGCCCCACCGCGATGCAACAATGGTGCGCCCCCATTTGGTAGCGGGACATAGGGCGCGCGGCCACGCAACACCGACACGCCTCTCCTCCCGCGACCGCATCCAACTGCGAGGGACAGACAGAACTGTCCCCCGCACCCGCACTTTGGACGCATCCTACGCAGGCCTCACCCAAGCCCACGTGGAGCGTCCCCTCCCGGGATCCTGCTTAGCTTCACCGTGGGTGTACCTCAAACCCACGGTTACTGAGCCCCCCACCACGACAATGTGGAGATCCCACGGGGGGAGTTTTCTTTTTACATTATTTTCGTCCTTGGTTCCATTTATTTTCTTTTTATTGCCTTGTTGTTGTTTCGGTAAATATTATTTTTTTATATAAAGATAAGATACAAAATATTATTACTGAATTATGAAATTCTATCATAATACCTATAATATTTATTCGTAAAGGAGCGATGTAGGGAGTATAGCACATGAGAAATATTATTTTTTATACTTTTGTGTGGTACTGAATAGTGGACATTCGCCCTAATAAATACTAGCACTATCTTTGCCCGGGATAAGCCGCGTACGCTTTATAACTTATGCAAGGAAATCATTCTATAATGCAGAACTAGAGAAAGTTTTAAAATAATAATTATGGTATCTACTTAGTAGGTAAGAGGTTTCGAGAAGTTTCTGTATAATTAGTGTAAGCTTATTTGTGTTGTGAAGTTTGAGTGTAATGTTTAGAGTAGGTACAATGGGATACGGACTTTTCCATGTTGTGATAGATTAAGAATACAAGGTGTCATTACCATTTTGTGGGTGTCGTAAGAGGTATTTTTTATTTTATTTTTTATTTAAAAAAAAGGAAAATTCAGGAAGCCAATAGTATATTTACGAAGAAACGGAAAAATCGACGTCAAACCTTATGCTAACCCGTCTGATAGTAGGACAAAGCATTATATTTGACGACCGGTTGGCGCAGCGGAAGTGTATGCGATTGCTACGCCGAAGGTCGCGGATTCGATTCCTGCTCAAGTCAGACATTGTGTGCATGAACATGAATGTTTGTCTTGGTCTGGGTGTTTCTATGTATAATATGTATATATCTACAAAAAAAGCATATATGTATGTTTATCCATTATCTAGTAACCATAGTACAAACTCTGCTTACTTTGGGACTAGACGGTGTTGTGTGAAGGTGGTAGAATATTAATATTATTATTATTATTATTGTCTATCAAACATCACAAACTTTCACGTTTATTATAATACTAATAAGATATGACAAGTTTCTGTCCATCACTAATCGCGACAAACAGTTTAGCTTATATAGTATATATGAATGTTTATCCATTATCTAGTACCCACAGTACAAGCTCTGCTTAGTTTGGGACTAGCTGGTGACGTCTGAAAAAAAAAAACTAAAATCATTTTATTAACTCACAGAACTGTAAAGCTAATTAGGCGAGGCTTAAATCCAGAAGTGGACTGCATAAGGCTGTAGTGGGGGATAGTCATGGACGTCAATATTCTTATTTTGCTGCTATGTTGATTACTGCTTGAATATGTTTTCAATCAAGAGATGCCAGCAGGGTTGATTCTTTCATATTTCTTTTAAAATACTTTTCATTTATGACTATAATAATTCATGGGAAATATTCTATGTTTGGACTAGAAGATGGCACTGCATAGGACGATTTAATAGAGAATATATTATGCAATAGCAATGAAATCCTATTTGACTCCTTTTAATATATATACAATAGAAATTCTTGATAAATTCGATATAATTATTATGAATGAACAACGATGAACAAGTAAATATTATAAGAATATAAGAAAATCAGCACTGCGAGATAGAAAGTAACTCAGCTCGCCAATTACAAGTTGCCGATCATAAATAACTTTGTTTTCCCAACCTCATCTAATTAGTCTGAGCTAAGACTTTGCTAAACTACTTAATCAACAACCACCAGCGTATTTCTTATTCATTGGTGGTAAACAAACAAACTGGCTTATACAGAAAATATGAACAGTAGGTGTGTCTAGTGATGTAAGTTGTTTCCTTGTCATGCCGCATGAAAATCGAAACCACGACTCGCTATATACTATAGCGAGTCGTGGTTTCGATTTTCATGCGGCACAAGACTTTTGTTGTATCGAGTATGAGTGTTCTCTGTGTCCGTTAATTGAATGATTGTAAAGTCGCTGTCGACACAGTATTTATTTCTATAATAGTACGAAAGCCTCCATCTCCATTAAATAATGACGAAGCGCTGGATCGTTAGCACAATAATAACATAAGTATTAACGCACTTCGGTAACAGATTATTCTCTAAGACAATAGCTTTACTAGATATAAATGATCAAGGATAGTGTAATTTATCTATCCCTGATTACTAATTCGCTAAAGTACCAACCTACAACAATAAAGTGGGTTTGCAGCAAATTTTAAACAACAACACCTCTAAACTTGCAAAGAGAGGCCTCTAACGACCTTGATGGAACAAAAAGGTACCGGAACGCTCAATTAGCGTTCAGTTGTAAAGGAACTCAAATTATAACTGTATTATTCTAACTATAACAGGCAATTTGACGAACAAATTGACGCCCTTTGGATCTATCAGGTGAAACGATATTTAGACCAAAGTAAAGGCTGCCATATTTTTTTAATAAAGTTTGTCAGAGTTTTGTTTTGTTTATTATTCAGATTTTATGTAAATGATGTCAATTTATTTATATTAGTAACATAAAATATTGTTTTCATTATATCATGTATCTGGGAGCAGCAAATACACTAAAAGTTGGCCAGAACCATAGCAACATTTTCACTCAGAATTAAATATAATTCTAAATAGTCTGCGCGTAGAATTGCAGAAAGATACAGTGGTATTATAGGTACTATAAAAAAGGTACATAAAAATAATATCTTTTTTTCTTTTTTATAGACTCACGCCTGTATCCGTGAAGGGGTAGGCAGAGACACAATATTAATACTAGGAACAGGCACAAATTATGTGTACCGTATTTCCGTTTACACAAAACAAATAGCTCTTTTATTGGGCTTTGTATTAGAATGTATAATAAAATACCATCTAATATTTTAGACTTGTCGTTAAGGTCGTTTCAGGCGATAGTTAAAAATAATCATATACTAAAGGTATATTAAAGTGTAAATGAGTATCTTGCCGACAAGTACGTTTGGAAATAAATATTCTTTCTTTATTAGGCCAAATTTTTGTTTATTAGGTCAATAAGTAGTTTTATACATACATACATACATAGACTCACGCCTGTTTCCCCGAAGGGGTAGGCAGAGGCATATTAAACGCCCACTTTTCGCCAGTATTTTGATCCCACGTAATAGGTGGCGAGCCTATTACGGCTTATCGGGTTATTTTGTTTGCCAGAGCCTCGTCCGTTGATCGGCAGGTGCACCACTTGCAGGTGAGGTTGGCTTGGGAAGTAGTTTTATAGTTTAGTTAATTACCGTATTTTCTTTTTTTACTACATTTGCATTCTTGTTCTACTCGTTTAATTATAATTGTAAGGTGAGGGTAGGTACTCGTGGTCATGAACTGCTAACTAATAGATTGTAAATTGCTG
The DNA here is from genome assembly GCA_944739405.2 of Euclidia mi. Classification (NCBI taxonomy): domain Eukaryota; kingdom Metazoa; phylum Arthropoda; class Insecta; order Lepidoptera; family Erebidae; genus Euclidia; species Euclidia mi. The sequence continues at coordinate 11,453,285 of OX123197.2, forward strand.
CAGGTTTATATACCGTTACTTTTCGGGACATCTGTTCCACCATAGCCCTGTTCGCGAGTTGCCTACATCAAAAGACGTAAGTGGGTGCTCCCGTTTCACCATATTAACTTTGGGAGGCTTACCAAATGAACATAATTTATTGTTTGAGTATGATGTCAATAACTATTAAATTTTGCATTAGTAGATAACTCACAATATGAAACGAATGTATGCTACATTCGTTTCATATTGTGAGTTATAGTCTTAGTTGCCAAATTGCAAAACCATTATACTGGCAGTTAAAAAGAGTGGCCACGAGTTTTATTGCCCTTTCTTTCTCGTGGTTCTACCTATTGCATTGCGAAAGTGGCAGTAAATGTGAATGTAGAACCATCAAGTAATTATCTTAAATTTTTGACGTTCATTAGCGCCACTTTGTGGCCTAAATGAATGAATGATTTAGACGTTGACTTTCATTTTGAGGTGTAATATTACACCCACATTTCGCCATGAATTTTTAAGTCCCACATAATAGGGGTAGGGCCTATTGCCGTTACCGGGCACATCACCAGACTCCGTGCTGCTACTGAGAATTCGGAAAAACCTAGTAACACTTTTGCTCGACCCGGGAATCGAACCCGGGACCTCCGATCAGCAGTCGCATACCTGCGCTATCCAGTGGACTACGGAGGCAGCAAAATTCATGGCGAAATATGGGTGTGGGTGTACATAAAAATAAGTTACGTAAAATTAAAACAACTCACTGACAAACTGTTATGCAGTTTGGTGAGTTGTTATAAAATGTACTACTGTTTTTTGCTTCAGTAAAATACCTTTATTATTATTAAATATTTACCTTTGTTTCAGTTTCATAAGATTTGATGAAATCAAAACAATACAAGTTTGTAAACATTCAGTATTATCATTAGTGGTAGCGCCATCTATCCTTTCCATTGCTAGTTAATTATGTCAACGTCAATGGTTCGTCGCTGCTCGGCCAATCCGAGTGAGCCTCCCAAAACGCCTCGCTATTGGCCGCCTTGCTCAACGGTGACGAAGAAATAATGCAAGATAAAAGACGCTCGAAAACTCGTGTCCGCCGCATACCGCAATCCGCACCGCTATATATAATTATTACCGCTTATACCAAAAAACCTAACAAAACCGCCCGCGAGTGAAAGTGATTTGTGAAGTGTAGTGATTCAAGCAGCTTCAATATACTTGAAGATACCAGGAGGCCACCCCTTCTGAGAAGAAGAAGACTGCCGAGCAAGGCAAGAGGCTCCTATTCACAACACCTTTTCACTTCCTCATTTCCTAGTCGATAAGAACCGCCATCCTACAGTCCACAATATTAATAGTTTTCCCAAATCAACTAGGAACATTCGGTTCGCCGAAACATTTTTTTTGATCCATACGAGTCGGATTCATTTACGTTTTATACGTAAAACCTCGATAAATCACTATACTTAGGCAGTTATAGCACCTAGCTACGAGTATACTCCTAGTCCATTCACATAGCCGTCACATGGTTGTTTTCGCACGCATCAGTAGGTAATATACTTTTATGTAGCTACCTACTTACTCAATTATTATTTCTGGAACTATCATAGTTGTCTTGTAAATCTCATATTTCAGATACGTAACTGTCAAGCTACATTGACAATTTGTTTGACATGTCATGTCATCAACGTCATGATTTTTGCTACGTGGCACCACGTGCTTTGCCACGTATTCTAATTTTATTACTAATTAATAAATATTAAATAAACAAAACATAACAACAAAAGTAATGAAGCTATTCGTCGTGTGTCACAATTGCGGCTGGCAATCAGCAAACACTGCGAAGGTCACGACGGACCATCTCAGTACTGATCTTCCTTGCCATCTACCTATGCCAGTGCCAGAGCCATACAAACACTGCTCTGTATTTTTAAACAAGCTTAAAATCCTAACCATGCAATTGTTTAAGCTTACTACCTATCTAAAAAACTATAAATAAGGTAAGAGAAACTTGTACATGCACAACCGCCTTACAAAAATCAGGTATACAACTTATTATAACCAACAAACAACATTAATTATGACTACTATAGCTATAGATTCATGATATATATTGTATATTTTGGCCTCTACTCCCTGTGAGAAAGCGGTGGGGGAGAAAGAAAAAGTATGTCATCCAACACGCTATCCATGTGCGGGTTGGCAGACTTTACATCTCTTTCGAGAACATTATAACTCACAGAATGCTATTTTCCACTCACGGCGCGCTCCAACATATAGCGGTATTTTGGTCTCTCCTTACACAACTTTAACTTTAGTAGGTATATATAAGAATATGCAAGTGGCCATACTGTTTTCGGTAGTTCAGAATCCTCCAAATATCAACGATAGCTGGTAAATATTTACATCAACCGTCTAAATTCAGTATGCGAATTTTATAATTTCAACCACAGATCTCATGCGCGACAATCACACAAACCAAATTAAGAGTACAAACGCTAACATTCCATAAGGCCGGCAGAACACTAAATAACAAGAGAACGCTCTGCAAATTTCCCTCACATCGTTAGGACGGCTTGTTTGCACGACGCCTACTGCTATCGAATGTAGCATGTCTTTGTTGCCAAAATGGATCATAATTAGATGGTTTGGGCTAAGTGTAATCGTTGTGAATTTTATTCAGTATTTACTGCTAGGAAAAAGCTCAAGAGTGACAATTTTACTAATAGGTTTTTGAAATGGCCAATAGAAATAACGCACTACAAACTAGCATTCTTAAAAAAATCATCTTTTGATTTAAATTTACGTAAATATAATGTTAACCAGATTTATTTTTTGGCTAAGTTGGTCGAGCTTATTTTTAATTAAATATGGTTTTGGAACACGACCAACGACTAAGCATAGTTTTTTGAAATATACCCATATTTATGAAATATGGGTGTAATACCACCGACGACTGCCAGACTTATTCTTGGCAAAGAAATACAATACCACTTTTTTATCGACCCACTAGAACCAAACAAAATCAAAGTAGAGATCTAGAGATTGTTTATCAGATTAGAAACCTGAAGAGCGGCAGTTGCTTCACTACCCGTAGATGCCCAATGTGGTAATTAGTATTTGTATGTATAATTTAGATTGGTGGAGTGATTATGGAACTATATATATATAAACTTTTAAACAAAATGGACTTTTCGAAGTGTCGTCTGCTTAAGAAAGTGTGAAGAAGTTCAATCTATATCGCTTTCACTTATCAACAACATAACGGGTTTTGGAATCAGAAAATCCATTTACATTGTTTTACTCTAATTTTTCTTAAGCGAAATTGGCTTGGGTTAAAAAGGTCGCGGGCTTAATATTCCACATGTAACTTTCTCATCTACCACCACAAACGAATAAACCTATCACAGATATTTCGAAGCCCTAATTGAGTAAGGCGTTCTACACAATGAACGTTAAGCTACGGCGTAGCACAGGTACGTCGTAGACTGACACGTAGCGTTGTAGAACAGTAACATCAAATCAATTATATTGCGTAATGGCCCATTTGCATTAGGTCAGTGACAGAATGGGGCAACGGTATTTAGAGTAACAGAAATAAACTGTGCCATGCTTAAAGTTGATTGTAAATTCTCCGGACCAATTCTAGGTTAGGACCAAGTATTTTCTGTGAATTAATAAATTTCTAGTAACAAACATTAACTTGTGATATTTTGAAATAATTAACAAAGTATGATTGGAGCCAAAGCATTGTATCATGATGACAGGTGAGTATGTTTTGAAATTAAACTACAGTTTACGGATTTAATCGCGTTATATTGGTTTCACTTGTTAATACATTTAAACCGAATGATATAGAAACTACATTTTTATTACTAGCCGACGTTTCGAATTCTTTACAAGATTCATGTTCACGGCAGACTGAGGTGGTATTTGTCTTTGTCTTGAATTTAAAAGTTATCTCAAAGTACCCGAATATTTTTCAACTATTGGTGTTTCTATCTACGCAGAATGTGCTCACTGTGTCTTGATGTCTTCTGGTGACTGTCCTTCTTGGGTTTCATTAGCCTGATAACAGGGTCCCAATCTGGAGGGACATTCCAACCATCTTCCCTATTGAAATTAGGATGTTTTTAATTTCAGTAGCTTCTCGTATTATTCTTGGAATAAAGCGGTGTTCTTTTGCGAGTATCTGTGGTTTATCAAATCGCAGGTAATGTTTGGTTCCTTGTTCTACATGTTCACACACAGCAGACTTCGTCGAGCGTTTGTGTTTAATGTCAGCTATATGTTCCTTTAGTCGAATGCCTATGCTTCTCTTGGTTTGTCCAATGTATGAGAGCCCACACTCACAGTCTATCTAGTAAACCCCGGCCTCTTGTAAGGGTAACTGACTCTTGACAGATGGTAATAATTGGCTTATCTTCGTTGGCGGCTTGCAGAAAGTTTTGATTGAAGCTCGCTTCAAGATGTAGCCAATCTTGTCGGTCACGCCCTTGATGTATGGGAGGACAGCAGGTTGTCTCTCTACAGGATTCATCCTGTAAAGAATTCGAAATGTCGGCAAGTAATAAAAATGTAGTTTCTATATCATTCGGTTTGAATGTATTAACAAGTGAAACCAATATAACGCGATAAAATCCGTAAACTGTAGTTTAATTTCAATGTGTAACATTCGCGTATACCCAAGAAAAATTCAAATTCAAATTGAAAATCCTTTATTCATTTGGGTCACAATGTGACGCTTATGAACGTCAAAATAATAAATTTATAAAATAATTACGACTCTAAATTTACATTTACCGCCACGTTCGCAAAGCAATAGGTAGAACCATGAGAAAGAACGGGCAATAAAACTCACGGTCACTCTTTTTCATCGCCAGGTTTTGCATAATACACATAATTTACATTTTGTAAGGTGCTGCAACTGTTACACCTTCTATATCACATGTATATATTTACTGTACATAACAATACTCAAGCATAATACTTTTGATGTTCATTTGGTTAGCCTCCTCAGAATAGACATGGTGAAACAGGAGCATCCACTTACATTATATATACCTAATAATGCAGGCAATCCGCGAAAGTGATCAGAACCATGATGGAAATGATGCAGTTAAATATTAGAATCTAATACCAGCCCGCAAGACCGTCATCGACCAGTCATCACAAGTAGCACCCGTTCACGAGTATGACGCATGTGCCAGATATATTAGGTGAGTATGTTTTGAGGCTAGCATCCACTTATTATCTTCAGAAATATATTGCAAATTTGAAGCAGCTGAGGTACCAATCATTTATTTTCATACTACGATGTACTGTGGCTTCTATCATTTGCTATATCGCTTACTCGAAAGAAAAATAAAAACAAATTACTCTATATCTCTTATAATATATAAGATACAAAATAAATATAAGATATAGAATCCGTTAACGTAGTTAAATCAAACAAGGTCTTAAAAATCTTGTAAATAATATTTGTATTTTTTTATAGTAAAGGCGGCAAACGAGCAGATGGATCGCCTGATGGTAAGCAATTACCACCGCCCATGGACACAAGCAACACCACTGGAGTCACAAGTGCGTTGCCGCCCCTTGGGGTTGGAAATAGGAAGAGGATGAGGAGTGGGATAAGGGAGAAGGAATTGGGGATAGGGCCTCCGGCACTCGCACTCATGGAACAAAACGGAACAGTTTAGGTACTGTTACTTTACGTCGAATTTCTGTGAGAGGGTAGTACTTCCCCGGTCGAGCCGGCCCATTCATGCTGAAATCAGCAAGGCTCTACCGTGTATGCTTGATACTTATAGGAAGTATATAACTTTCTATAGATTAAAATGCGTGTCACATGTTCTGTATATATAACATTTTTGCATTACTGACTGACAATGTATGTGCTGCAGCCAAAACTGTTAGGCACAAGAAGCTGAAATTTTGCAAGTATGTTTCTTGCGGACTGAAGGGTTGCATAAAGAAGGGATTTACCGAAATTCCCAAGAGATTGGACAGAAACAGTTAAATAAAAAACTAGCTGCGGGCATCCTCGTGTTTCATATAAAGCAGCTCAGTTGATCAACAGAGTAACTTTAGCGTTCGTAATACGAATATGAATTAAACTTCTGTGTGATTGCTTTTCAAATGAAAATGCTTATTGAAACGTGAAGGCATTGTTGCTATTGAAAAGTTCTGAAGGTCAGAACTAAACAGTAACAGATGATAGAAAGTGTTACGGCTTGGCCACGGGGACCGGCGACGCGACCTGCGACACGACCGGCGACGCGACAATTCGCGCGAGGCGGAAAACATGCCACGGGCACACGCGTTCGCCGTCGCGACCAGTGTAGACCAGGAGCGAGACGACATTACCTGAGATCTTTTTATGAAATTTAGCTCGACATTGTACGGACTTTGGTGGCAATATCACATTTGTTTCAACCCGGCAATCGAACCTGAGACCTCATGATCCGCTTACACTACCGCAAGATCACAGAGGCAGACTTGATATTGTGTACCTAACCACGGTATTGAAAACTATAGGTACTGTATTTTATCTTTATACAAACGGTCGGAACGCGATTTATACCTACGAGCGTCAGGCTCGGTACCCACTTAACCTACTGTGTACCAAACTCAAGGCGCTTCGGTATACATTCTGTAGGTACCTACTAAATGCGTACTGAGCCGACGCTTGTAGGTATTGTAACTCGAGTTTTGAGTTAAAATACGGAAAAGCTTATGTAGGTAAGTGTGATTTAACTAACTAGGTATATGCACTTCTAAAAACTTACTTAGGTATTTTGAAATCACAGACAGACACTTCAGATTTATTTATACTGTATAGGTACATTTATGTAGATATAGATAACATCCAGACGTTCCAAATAGCTAGCCTAACTAAAAATTCTAAGAATAATATCATGCTCGCGGAGAAATAAACTAAAAATTTATACTCACTCAGCTCGGGCGCTAGTCGCCGCGACTACCGCTCGACGCCGTGGCGTGCGCCGTACTAATTCATACATTAGTTTTGGTCGTGCGACGTGTCGCGCGACGTGTCGCGCTACACGCCGCTGTACCGCTCGGTGCTATTCGCCGGTGGCATGCTTAGAACATTTCTATACATTTGATTCAGTCGCAAGTCGCGTCGCCGGTCGCGTCGCGCGAATTTTCGCTGGAGCGAATTGTCCGTGGCCAGGCCGTTAGCTCCATTGTTTTCGCAGACAGGTCGACGACGACTCGACTCTGCGCTACATTACAACATTGAAGCGTTTAAAGGTTAGGGTTCACTAGGGCGTGCATCCGTCGTTAAATGCAGAGATATGCGATGAAGAATGACAAGAGAATAGTTATTACGTCGCCAATACTCTTGGATTTATTGTGGATAGAAAATCTACTTGGGGAAAAACTCGCGTGATCAAAGAAATAAATACTTACTGAATACATATTTTCTTCGTTTTTGGCATAAGGTAACTTTGAAATGCTTTATACTGACATTACAAAGACGACATACGGTTGGCGCAGTGGGAGTGTAAGTGACTGCTACGCCGAAGGTCGCGGGTTCGATTCCCGCTCAAGTCAAACATTTGTGTCCATAAACATGGATGCTTGTCTTGGTCTGGGTGTTTCTATGTATAATATGTATGTATTCACAAAAAAAGTATATATGTAGGTATGTTTATCCATTATCTAGTACCCATAGTACAAGCTCTGCTTAGTTTGGGACTAGATGGTGTTGTGTGTATGTGATTGAATATTATTATTATTATTTATTATTATTACGAATATTTTTCTCCACAGAAAGACTTGTCTTTAAAACTACGAAAGAAGAGATTTTTAATTACCCTCAGGTAGTTGAGGTTCCCCTCCGTGGGATCTACACCTTGTCGTGGTGGGGAGGGGGGCTCAGTAACCGTGGGTTTGAGGTACACCCACGGTGAAGCTAAGCGGGATCCCGGGAGGGGACGTTTCACGTGGGCTTGGGTGAGGCCTGCGTAGGATGCGTCCAAAGTGCGGGTGCGGGGGACAGTTCTGCCTGTCCCTTGCAGTCGGGTGCGGTCGCGGGAGGAGAGGCGTGTCGGTGTTGCGTTGCCGCGCGCCCTATCTCCCGCGACCAAATGGGGGCGCACCATTGTTGCGTCGCGGTGGGCCGCAGAAGAAGAGGAGATGCGGTGTTGCGTTGCCGTCCTCCCTATGCTCTGCATCTCTGCTGGGTGTTTTGGCGGCGGAGCCCAACACCTTCATCCGCCGCCAAGGGAGTTTCGTTTGGGACCTGCCTGACTATCTGGCGTGCCAATAGCCGTCGGGGGGATTGCGACGAATGCTTCGGCGATACCCGACCCTCCGACACACGGGTACATGAGAAAGTAAAAAGAAAAGGTACTTGAGGTAGCATTTTGTAAACATTGAAGAAATTCCCAGTCAGTCCAATGACGGAGAATAGAGTTCTGCCCACTCAGAATGAAAATCATAGATCAAAATATCCATTCAATTAAAATTAAATTCAAATATATATCGCCTTAGTAGCGTATCTATACGTCTTAGTGGAATTCTACCCTGATTCTTCATATTTATGCAAATCGCAGCTCCGACTACCACTTTATTTTAGTAAATAATTCATAGTATCTCAAATATTTAACCAAAACTGGCGATTCGAGAATTTAATTTCCATAGAACACAAATACTTTAAAAGTAATTGAATACGCAGAGTTATATATAATTAGTTAAAAACTATTGGTTTAAGTGGGTCAGTTTCTAGTAATTTTACCGTCTATTATAGGAATTTAAGCTTTCATGGTCACTAACATTAGATTTACATTCTTTTTCGGGTAATCTACAACGTACATTTTTTTAAAGAAAATAAGTCAATATGTACTATGAATGAAGCCTGTGTCTTGAAGAACTTTACAAACCTTCAATTAACGGACGCAAAGTAAAGAGCATCTGATCCAGACTCTAAACAACAATTTTCGATAATACAAAGTTTAATATCAAGTGGAACTCAAACCTACAACTCCCGGCGTAGTTCTAAGCGGCGTGGCAACCATTGAAGCCACTTCGCCATAACTGCATCCTTTCTTTCAGAATTATCATATATTCACTTGCAACAGTACTATAATACCGTGTACTCAAACAAAGGATACGTGATAATAATAGCCTGAAAGATAATTTAAAGCTACAAAACTCGTATCTATATTTTGAGTTTATTTATTTTTAAGTTACTCTAAAAGTAAAAATTAGCAGCTAATATAACTTGTCTGATATAGTTAGTAATCTTATTGTACTATTTCCTGGACTAGAGTGTTATTGATTATTTGCTTAATATACATACCTTGTTAAATAAATCAGCTGATTAGCGCTTACTCTGCAGCTCAGAGAGCATGTTAACCCGACAGATAGAATCTCTCACGGATATATTTTCCAGTTGTTATGGGGACTAACTATCTCTGAATAAACTGACACTAGTTTAAGCCATAGAGTATAATTTTGCTACCAGTCAGGGCAACCTTACAGTACAGGTGTACTCTTTAGGTCGAATTTCACAGAAGTCACTTCTGAAACCCACAGATTGAAAATATAGGGTTGTGACATTTTGTATTCTCAATCCATCACCATACGGCGAAGTCTAGTTTAACATAAACATAGAGACGCATCTTTCAATTCGAAGGTCAGATGGAAGCTTTCAGTTGATTATTTCGTTCCATCTCCTAACGACAGCGTCTCTTCTTGACTGATGATCTGTTCCTCAATCGTACACCACACAATAATTGAAAAATTATCTTATTTCACTTACAAATACAACTCATATTTGAGGCCATGAGAACCATAGTGGCCTAATTATTTTTTTTACAATATTATCCTATCTTATTTAGGCCAGTATAGCACATCAAGTTAAGATCACACACTAAAAACTGTAACAGTGATTAAGTTGCCATCTAGTGGATATTCGTTGTATCACTTTTAGGTCACTCTGGTGCTATCAAAATGATCAATTTGAACAGGGATAAAACATAAACCCAATATTGTAAAAAAATTAGTTAGGCCACTATGGTTCTCATGGCCTCATTGATTATCCCTATCTCGTCTGATAAGACACAAATACAAAGGCATGTCTACTTTTTTGAAGGGTATAAAGTTCAGTTTTGTTTTGTCATGAATTTGCCATGTTTCTAAAGCATTTCTTTTGCTCCAATAATTACTGAACAAGGGTACGACGACAGTTTAATTTATATAAAATATTCGTTATTAATTTACGTCTGGTAGTGTTTTGATTACGTTTGACCGTCTCATAAATTAGTAACGTGTTTTATCAGTATTGGTTATGAAATAAAAGGTTGAAAGTAAACGAGGGTGAATCTGCTTATTTAATTTGTCTTGTTTTGGCTGACTTTTACCTTTTTTGGCTAGCCTTTTTTAGCCTAAAGGTCCTGACTACAACGTTGGTACTCGTAGGTTCGATACCCACACACATTTATTTTTTGTGTGATGGTAACTGCGTTTTATTGTTCTATATGGGGAATAATTTCCGTGTGGAGACGGATTAGGAATACAAAATGTCAACACCCCATATCATCCCATGGGTGTCGTAAGACCCGACAGAGGGAGCATATTATGCAGAGAACAGCACTGTAAGAGAACGAAAACTTGATACCAACCCGTTTGGCCAGCGCGGTATAGTAGACCAATTCCTCTTTTTAAAGGAGAGTCCAGCAGTGGACTGTCAAAGGCTGATGATGATGATGGGGAATAATAAAATGCTACATAACGCAAAACATAAAATGGCATAGTCACTTTAACTGAATGCCATTTTATGTGTGAGAATCTATCCCACAATACTTTACCCGTATTGTGGGATAGATCTTCACACGAGACAACATTACGTTTGATCTGAGCGTCTTTTGTATTTCTTTTTTTTTGTATATGAATCTGCACCTCGGTAGAGAATTGAGTGCTCAGGCGCAGCTCTGCAAAAAAATCTAAACTAAGAAATATGTTGCAGTAAGCCGGTTTTCATAAAGGTCAGTACAAAAAACACATACATACGTATATGTAAAACTGAACCTTGCCTGTGGCTCTGCCCGTGTGGATGTTTCAAATCGTGGTAAAAAGTAGCTTACGATTTTTTTTAGCCTCCGTTCTTTCTCTACAGACAAATTGTACCTTAACATCACTACGTGATGAAACAAGAGTGATGTCAGGATTACACAGTACAGGCACGGTAATATAATCTAACAGTATTCTAACTCAGCCGCCTTCGTGAGTTATATACCTACCAGACGCGCCGCATGCGAGCTGCGGCACGATCGCGGCTGTGGGTACTCTTGCACAGTCCGCCCAGTCTCATGGGTACTCTGCTCGAGGCGTGTAGGTATAACTCGAGTTTCGTGTGTTTGTATGGAGTTACAATACTGTTAGATATTATTACCGTGGTACAGGTTTACAACACAGGTTGTACACAGAACACGTTTCATGGAAATGCACGACTACTCTAGGGTTAAATAAATGACGTAAAATTAATTCTGAAGTAAATAATCTTTACTGTTATAATAATATCATACTATTTTTAATAGATCATGAAGTATGATTTATCAAAAATAGTTTGATATTTCAAAGTATAACGAGTAATTCAATTGACAACATAAATTATCGATGAGATATTTCCCTTATAAAGCGTTGGTACGCTGCAACCGACACGTTTTTGTTCCCGTCTACCAGACAGTAAACAATACACAATTCCGTTTTACACTTGAGGTTATAGTCATGACTTTTTATTATTAAGTAATAATTTAATTTTATTTATTTTTATTTATAGTCTCACGCCTGTATCCGCGAGGCAGAGGTGTAAATATTACACCCACATTTCACCATGAATTTTTAGGTCCCACGTAATAGGGGGCGAGCCTATTGCCGTTACCGGGCACATCGCCAGACTCCGGGCTGCTACTGAGTATTCGGAAAAACCTAGTAACACTTTTGCCCGACCCGGGAATGGAACCCGGGATCTCCGATCAGCAGTTGCATACGCTATCCACTGGACCACGGAGGCAGTCTCATGATTTATGCCTTATTTATCTTCATTAATATTTACACACACTCAAGCAAGCATTAATATTAAAATTCTATACATTCACAGACACAACCTAACATGTGTTGCAACAAATATTTTGAAGGTTTATTTATACATCTACCAGCTAATCTCCCTCAAACCCATTTACAACGTTCCCAACCAAAACCGCACCATTAAAAGAACCCAAATATTTTACGTTATCAAGCCCGTTAATTATAAATTGATATTACGCCTTTAAGCGTCTATTATCATTCCGGACCGCCTAATATATTATAGAGCGGCTTCATAAATTTATAGGGGTCCAATAGGGGTACCAATTAAGGCGATTAGGCCGCAACTCTACAACCCTACATGAATAATTCAATAATTGTTCGATAATTTGATCAGTTAATGATGGAAGGACCCCGCGGTTGAATAATTGGTGTGACGTGTTTTTTTAAGCATTCCATGATGAGGTCGCAGGTTCAACTCTCGCTCAAGTCAGACAATTGTGAGTGAATATCGATGTTTGTCAAGACAAACATCGATATTCACTCACAATTGTCACTCATTATACATAGAAACACTCAGCCCAAGGGCTGGGTGTTTCTATGCATGATATTGTATGTGTTTACAAAAAAGTATATATGTATAATTGTATATTTATCCATTGCCTAGTACCCATGGTACAAGCTCTGCTTAGTTTGGGACTCGATGGTGTTGTACGAATGTGGCGGAATATTATATTATGTTATAAGCGGCTATTCGAGCCCGGTGCTGTACGTAACGGACTGCCGAGACGATGGTCTCGGGTTCAATCCCCAGGTACTCCCGGCACACAACTCTGACTTTTCGAAGTTGTGTGTGCATTAAAAATTTTAATTGTCGCACGCTTAATAATAATGTGCCTGGTTAATTGCAATAGGCTCGCCCCCTATAACATTGGTACCGAAACATAACTGGCAAAATATGAGTGTGTAATACACCTCTGCCTACCCCTTCAGAGAAAAAGGCGTGAAGTTATTTTTTGTTTTGTTGCTACACTTGGGCGTTTGCCTGTAATGTAAATTTATTATCAATGCTACAATACAAGGAAAAGCTAGGTTTGAAAAAGCTTTTCTCTGTCAGTAATTCAACTTTTCTGTTAATGCTTGATGCTGCTTTCAAAGTAACGATCGTGGTAATCATGCTTATGTTTAATTTAACTTTTCAATTATGTTCTTTTTTAGTTTAAATGGCTAATTTTAGCTTAGGTACGTGTTATGTAATACACTTATTGGTTTTTAAAGGCAGGTTGTTACAAAAAGGCGACTTAACTACTCAGTTCTTACAAAAGTGACACATCACAAATGCTCGTCATAATCATTTCTGAAACCTTTATATCATACTCGTAAGAAGACAAGCATTCCGACACACAACAAATCGTCACGCTCATTGGACAAATTTATTCTGGACAGGAATGAAAACCACGACCTGAAGCCAGCAGGGTCAATGAACTTTAGATCAAAATTACATTCAAAATGTGCATGAGATGATATTCAACCAGATCACTATAACTTAGGTCTAGACTTAAGCTGGATAAAAATAACCCTCCCTATCCCTAAGGGATCTGCAGACATGTATCTTAGAAACCTTAGTAACAAGATTGCCCGTAAAGTTAAACGGATTAGATCATACTCTAACCACGGAAACTTAGCAGACTTACATGCAATAGATTATTAAGATCATTGTTTTGTTAGAAACAAGAGTGATGTGGGTAAGACAGCGCAGTCAGTGTAAAGTTACTTGAGAATACATGCAGTATACAAACTTATAAAGATTTGTACATAAATTCTTTGTCAACAGTACATTTCAACTGTAGCAATTTGTAATGGATATTTCTTATCTAGTACTTTTAACATGTCCAAAAAAACTTATTAAGTGAAAAAGGCAACGAGTTTTATGTTTGCATTTGGGAGTAATATGTGTAGATTACACCTATTACTCCCAAATATAATAATAATATAATATAAATATAATACTCCCAAAAACTCATTATTATATTTATACTTACCAAGTTTCATTCAGATAGGTTCATCGGTTTTTTTAAATATGGGAGTTTGAAATTATTATGGAAAGCTCTTAGCGGTAAAAATTATAATAGCTTTGGTATCGAAATGTCTGTGGTGTGCGACGTGAATTTGAACCATAAACCCTCCAAGTTGCAGTATTTTGTCCCCATCAAACGATAGTCCTAGACTAGGAATACCGTTTCGTTTTTCGCCACAGATAGCCACGCTCTAAGTACATCTACACACATGTTTAACCAAGTTCCCATACTCTCCATTACACTCTTAGCTCCTTGCTTCGTTCGATTAGTGTCGATAGTTATAAGCTCAAAGTAGTGCTATCGAATATCGATAACCCTTATTGTGTTGGGATTAAGTTGATTAAGTGATGTCACTTTCGTATTATGGAGACGCTACTTTAGTTAAATATAATATTTTAGGTTTGTGGTGATAATGCCAGGTATGTGAAGTCAAATTACTTATTCACTTAGAACACAATGTGACACTTATGACTAAAACGAGTATTAGTTGGCACTTGAATTTGGTTTTAGATACCAAAGAGCTCAGATATTTACATAGAGGCGCATTTCCTATGGGCGTTCTGAAGACAAACCTTCTGTTACCCAAATTGCCGTTTCGCGGCGTGGCAGTCGCGCTGTGACAGCTGTTTCTACGCGAGCAAGAGAGACGAACGTTCCTCCTACATATCTTAACTACGAGAGCAAGAGAGACGGAGAACGACGCTAGCGCCGCCAACGGCGCCAACTACGAACTAAACTGGAGACAGTCGCCACTTGGAATCGGCACACGAAATCCTTAAGAACTGCGCTTGTATTTAAAATTGTATTCATTACGTAACTTATACCAGCTTAAATCATATTTTCAAAACATAATAAAATTAGGTACTTACTAGAGGACCCGTGCTGCTCCACAACATATTTTAATATTATGAAAAAGCTCTTACATATAGGTATGATGAGTACATTGTAGCCTTATCTAATAAATAAAAAGATGATATTCTAACCAAATATATATATATATCGTGAAATTTCCACCTTGGCATACTGAATAGTTTGCCGCGCAATAGGGATATATATAATATGTATAACTGAACATTGACGAAAGAAAGTTCTTCAATATGACTGTGCTGCCCTCCCATTCTTTCCATTAGGACACTGTAATGTCCTTTGTCCAGGTGCCCAGAAAATAGCAAGTTATGAACAATTTCGCCAATACCATAGTCAGTAATCGTATTACTGTTTTCCAGGTGAACTCTGAATTGACACTCGGGATATAGCTCACTTACACTCTGAAGTTCTGCCCTGCGTACTGTCCATTGGCACCCATCACACGTTTGTAATCTGTTGCATTTGTAATGGTCTGGCCATAATATGCTTCGTCCCCAACAATGAAGTTACTATATACCTACTTATTGACTATGTTATCAACACTTAATGTTTATTCTCACTTTTATATAAACAATAAGAAATTGCGCGGAATAAGCAATTACCGTCACCAAGAATGGAAATCACTGGAAATAAAATTGTTGATGGTAGAATTATTCAAATCTGAACCCGTTACCACCCGTATTATTTTAGCAGTAGGAGGACCATCCGGTACCAAATCTCCAACAGCGATTTGTCAGTAACCAAGATTCTTTGTTCAAACTTTCTCTGAGCATTTTTCAATTTCCTATCAAGAACCATCATTTTAATTGAAAACAAAACTACTCACAAAAAATACGCTATTAAATCAGAAACTTAAGTAACTAACTTACGCTAACTTCACTTTTTTCTTTAAGTAGGTATCTGTCAATATTTTACTATCAAAATTAAAAACAACTCTTTTCATAAGTAAGAAAATAGGTTTTATTTCTGTTATCCAGCTAAATATGTCTGTGAGAAGCACGATTTATTTTGTTTTGTGTATGGGTGTGATTAATCCATCATAATTTAGAAATGTAATAATGACGTTTATAGTTCTGGTCGAAATTGTAGTTTTGGTAGGAATGGTAGCTTTGGTAGCAATCGTAAGTAACATTGCTACCAAAACTACAATATATGCCAAAAATACAATTTCTACCAAAACTACTATTCCTACCGAAAATACTATTCCTATCAAAACTACTATTCGTACTAACACTATCATATCTACCATTTTTTCAAAACTTCCATTTCTACCAAAACCGCCGGTGCTGTCAAAAGTACCTTTTCTCTCAAAACTACTATTCTTACCAAAGCTACAATTTCTTTCATAACTACCACTTGTAATAATATAATTATGTGACAATAGTACTATGAACCGCTGTAATATGTTCCACATAAAAAAAATAAGATGCCCGAAGAAAGTCCGTAATTTAAAACACGAAAAATCAGTTCACCCAACATTAAGGGTTAACTGATAACATTCGGAGAATATTATCTGCCATCAGCGATAATTCACTATAGTGATAATTTGAGTAACATCGGATATAATTTTACACACCACCACACTCACCCGTATCAAAGTATGGCAAGGTCACCTTAATACGTTTTTTCCTGGCAGTTACCGCAAGGAACTTATTAGATGCCATAAAAATATTTTTGAATTTAGAACCGTCCATGTAGAGAGAAAGCAATGATGGAATCTTAAGAAATTTATAGGAAAATATTGAAAAATAAGTTCAATGTCCACACCTATCTTCCTTCAAACTTACCCAATTTAAATAAGCATACCATCAAAGGAAAGAGCTCTTTTCAGCGCGTGTTTTAGGCCTATAACGAAACGCCTACCTCAATGAGAACCAGATATATAGAAGCAGAAAGTCATTGACTACGGCTAAGAAAACATAAAAAATGTATGGGAGAAAACTGTTTTTGCATAATATGTATGTATTTACAAAAAAAAAAAGTATATATGTATGTTTATCCATTATCTAGTATCCATAGTACAAGCTATGCTTAGTTTGGGACTAGATGGTGTTGTGTGAATGTAGTAGAATATTATTATTATTATTATTATTTGTTTCTCTTTCACGCGTACTTTTCTAACATATGATGTTAAAAAAGTACACGGCCCTTTGGCAGGCGTACACGGAGACATAGGTCCAACGCGCAGAGGCCGTTTGAGAATTTTAATCTAGAATGTGGTGGGACACCTACTGAGGAGCCTCCATAACTGCACTATGAAGTACAGCCATGGATTAGCCGCAGCAGGTGTAGGACTACTGCTACTTGTAGGGAAACTAATTACTCTGGGCTATTGTGATGGGTGTTCAATGGATAAGTAAATATGAAAACTATGGATGAAAAACGGCGTCTGCCCTAAGTACTCTTATAGTACGTCGAAAAGGGGCAGACGGTGACTCGCCAACTCACTAGATGGGCCCTCTCTAAATAGCCACCATGGTAAACGAAGTCTGCCATAAAGGCAGCCAGAGGGCAACACCGGTGCGAGTGGCTAGGGGTGTAGAGCGGTGCGGCACCGGTTTCGCCATCGCGGGTCGTGACCCGGAGCGGGTTTCCCCGTAATTACGCCCTTGAAAATGACACTTCCACCCCCGAGCAAATAGCTCTTGCGACTTCCCTCTGGCCGGCCGACCAAGGCAAGCCAGAGTTGAGAGTCCTGCGGGCGCTCTTGGGCATCAACTCCAACCAGCCAATAAAGGCAAGCCGGAGACGAGGCCTTGACCGACTCTCTGAAGTATTCGGGACCGCAGTGTCGCCACACACATTCAGCTCGCCACAAAGCTGCCCTGCGGTTTGTAAGCTTTCTATTCATCTTGCAATACATTTTTTGTTTATATCACAAGATGAAGGTGATGTTTGAAAGCTGTTACTCTGCCCTCCGAGATTGCGTTAGTCTCATGATGAGATAACGGCTGCCCCAGAGGGGTTTTATTATTATTATTATTATATAACTTGATGAATGTGCAAGTTAGGTAATTTCTAATGCTTGATGACAAATCTACGCAGCGAGAGCTTTCATTTAAAAAAAAATCATGCGAATCGGTTGGGTAGAACGGGCTGGCCGACTCGTATCATAAAACACAAATTCTTTTAATATATAGATTGATTCTATATTGGATATCTTGTAGCTTTTTAAGAACCTAGCTATTGTACAATTTTGATAATATAGTTTACTACTTTCCTCCATTTGTTTTTCTTGGTATTGGTGAAAAGATACGATTGCGTGAAAGCAGATTACTCAAACATTATTTTTTACGAATTGCAGATAATCACTCTATGATACACATTATTAAACTTAGAAAACAATAGCTAACTTAGATAACTAAAACTAAGGAAAATTTATTATCTTAGCATGCATTTCAATTTTATTCCATCTGTAATACAATCCCTAATTACTCTTAGCTGCGTTAATGTTATTCTAGATACACTGATTACAATATTATAATAGTTTATGTACACAATCCATTTTGTTTAGTTTATAATCAAATATTGAATATTCATAACATTCATGAGAAAATTTTAGACGTAATTAGAAATTCAGTAAACAATTATAAATAATAAATTAATAACTCGAACTATCTTGTTATTTCTAGTCAGACTGCCTTCTTGGTCCAGTGATCGAGAGGAACCGGGTTCGATTCCCGGGTCGGGCAAAAGTATTATCAGGTTTCGAATTCTCACGGAGTCTAGCAATGTGCCCGGTGGCGGCAACATGCTCGCCCCCTATTACGTAGAACCTAAAATCCATAAGGTCAAATGTATATGTAATATTACAAATCTGCCTACCCCTTAGGAATACAAGCGTGGCGCTATATCTCGTTATATGACTTTACGAGATGCAGTAAAAACTTATTTTTAATATTTGTTTAATTTCTACTTAACTCACATATTCATGAGCCTATCTGTTAGTTTATAGATCGAACTTGTTCATAAAAATATATTCGCTTATAGACACTTAAGTTATTATTGGAGCTCTGTCTGAAACCTGAATCAAAGTACTATGTTTAGGGCATCTAGATTCTTTATTAAGAATTTCGTGGTAGTATCTGGATGTCCTAACGTATAGAAAATATAAAGCTTTAGGCCTCCTTAACATTGGGGCGCTTACTGGAGAATAACGAAATAAATAGACTCACGGAATACATTTAGTAAGTATGGTTGACGTGATTTTAAAGCCTTGTCTTACCCAAAGGTATTATTGCATATGCCTTTGGGCTAAAGTGGCGTCTACAAGTAAATCGAAGCGCCTAAACCAAATGCGTGCGTTTATGAATAATTATGCGATAAGTGAACTATTCTTTACGTGTTCACCTTCAATCTATTACGTTGAAAAACGAATTTTAGAATGATCTGCTCGTAGCCAAGTGGAGTCTAACAGACTGCTACATAGTAGATCTTCAGCTCAAAACCCACGGCTTGAACCACTGACTTTTCAGAGTGTAAGATTTATTCAGTTGCTAATTATCGGTTGCTACACTGTGAAGCAAAACATCCTGAAGAAACCTATAATGTAAAATGTTCTCAAAAACATGTGAAGTCTGCCACCCTCCACTTGGTCAGCGTATTGGACTATGGCATAGAGCTTCTCGCAGTGAAAAGAACTTGCTTTTTGACAAATGTCACCAATAGTAACTGTAAATGACTGTTGTGTTTCATTTGGGGAATAACAGAACGATAGAAGATTTTTCTTCACATGGTTTCTGCAACATTTGCTAACATAACTATAAGGTATATGACCTAAAGTCACTGTTCAGGTGATGGGGAAAACTAGTAGAGTCGGCCACTTGTGATCCTTCGGGCATTGTATGTGTCTATGGGTGACGGTGATCCTTACCATCAGGTGACCCGCTTGCTCGTTTTCTCCATAATATATGCAAAAAACTAGTTCTCTTGTCATGACAGCAATGATAAAAAGCAAGTAAAACGATCTAATGCATGCTGAGCCCGATCTTTTCTACACGCTAATGAAAAAAAAAACAGCAAACTAACAAAATAAAGTCAAAAAAATATTCTTCCTTAATGAAACTTGTTCAATAACAAAGTTATTAACACATAATTCGCCTAATTGGATAAAATTAACACAAAAGTTTGCATATTTTAAAAAGTAGCTCGAAGTCTATTTCAGTTTCCAAGAGCGCAAACAAATTGTTTTAATTTCGTGACGCGCTACCACGTGAATTTCAATCCTATTGTCTAAGCATAAAAGTTGTAAGTCTAATATTGCGTCGTAGTACTTAAATGCTATGTTGTAAGGTAACTATGTTATACTAGTTCTAAGGGAAGGGAGCCATTACTAAAAGTTTCATAAGCGATTGTTAGTCAATTTTATTAGTTGCTAGGGACTCGCGTCGCTTGTTATAAGCAATTTGTTATATTGCTTTGAAGCCGCCTCACATTTTTAAAGATATTGTCACTTAGAAGTTTAATGGTATAAATAGAGTAACTTAAATTAATATAGGTTTGGAAATATGTTGAACATTTTAATTTTGTTTCCAAGCTTTGTGCCAATTAAGAAAATGGCAGTATTTTCTTGGTATTGCGTATGCGTTGGCTTATTGGCGGTTTGTAATCTCAGTAATGTGCCGTGACAATGATTGACAAAAAGATAGTATCCCCTAACGGCTGTGCCCAATATTTGATCTATCCGTGGATTTGGCTACTAAAGATACGAGACTGCACGGTTGGCGTAGTGGTTTAAGCGGCCGTCTTCCTCTTGACACTAGGCTATGTCTTGAAGTTTTGATCTCCACTTGAGACTACACTTCGCGTAATCCATAAATTGATGTTTCGAGTTTGAGTATACTCTGTGTTGTGTGAAGAGACACAGGATAAATACTTATCTAAAACGGGAATTTTCTTTAAAGTAAAAATAATAACAATGTTGAAAGAAAGAATGTAGCCCGCAAATACAGGAGTAACTAATGGGAGACGATTTGCATAGACCTTCTTTGACGAATGGTCTAAAATAATATAAACTTAGGACAAAAGCTACTGTTACATTATTAGTACTTGTTTTACTCAGGAACTATATGTACTGCAAGTACTAAACTGGTTGTATGTCACTTCCAAGCACATAGATTTACATCCTTCCTTATTTCCACAATTAAATCTTATTAACCACAGATAATCTTCTTATCTTCTTCTTCTTGTTAGTTGTCCCAGCTGTGGCAATAATCTTTCTTTGCTTCTCTCAAAAATGAGCAATTACAACTTGTAACATAAAGGTACTTTCCTAGTCCAATTACAAAATTTTTTGAAAGCGGCGATACGAAAATAACTAATACCGAATAATTCATTGAGCTCTAATATAAAACAAACACAAATCCAATATTATAGGTGTCATGTTATCTGAATAAACTAATCTATCAGGAGCGGTAATATACAAGGAAAAAAAAGTTTCGTACACGTGTGATTAAGGCTCCGTCTTACTGCTAGCGATTAGCGAGAGCGAAAAGTTTATGGAGCCCTAAATAATTATTATGCTTTTCGTTGATTTGTTGTTTTTGATTGAATGTTAGTAAAATTCCACCTCGCTAGGTTTATACTGTATATATCCTATAAAAGCCATGAACCTTATCTTGCTATTGCTTTTATATTTCTTGAGCATGTCTCATTTACCCACTGTTTTGCTTGCAATAGAACCCGTACCTTAGCTTCTGTCTTATTTATATGTCGTATTATTTGCTACCAACCGTGATACTAAGCTATTAAGTTTATGTCCTGACGCATCAGTCAGTCAATGTATGTTTTATTATAACGAAAAAAATAAAGCTCATAAATATACGTTAGAAAGAGTTTCAAAGGTCAATCGGTCAGTATCATGCCAATGACGACATTGTTGGTATGCCTCCGCATTTTGAAAGAAGATTAAAATCTAAGAAATAATATTACCCATCGTCTGCAAAATTGGGGATCAACCGTAGCCTGCAAGTAATTGTAAGAATTACTAGTTCTGTTTTAGGAACAGATTTTAAGCAACATAATAGGATATATTTTTTTATTCATACACATGGATTGTCATCGGCACCAAATCCATATTATGCACGTCAGCTCGTTTCTTTCGTAGTCGGAAGGCCTTAAGTAATTCTTCTTCAGCTCATAACATTTCACCAAAACATACTATCACCGATCAACTCAAAAATCGCCCGATAAAAGTACATTTAGTAAAAAATATGTACTTTTATGCGATTCGATTAGGCCATTCTGTCATACTTAAGTCTAACTTGCGAGCTATAGTAGTACGTTAGGCTCCTAAAGTATGAAGTCCTTAGTGCTTATCTCTTCTTAGCATATCGAACTCCTTATTTTTGTTGTCTAAATTGCTAAAGATTTTTTCTAATTAGAAAGGGCTTGAGAATAAAAATAAGTAAAATCTACCTATATTTAAATATACCTGATTTTACTTATTTTATTAAAGCACGAACGTCAAAAGAACAAGCTGTTGAGCCTGATTATATAGGTGTTGCAGTAATAGTACATAACAATATAAAAATAAACTGTATATTTATTATCAATATAAATATTCTGAAATTAAAAACTACCATCGTGGTCCAGTGGATAGCGTATGCTTCTGTTAGTCCCGGGTTCAATTCCCGGGTTAGGCAAAGTGCACGGTAACGGCAATAGGCTCGCTCTCTATTACGTGGTACCTGCATAGCATGGTGAAAATTGGGTGTAATGTTACAACTCTGCCTACCCCTACAATGATACAGGCAACTGTATCCAACATAACCCATAGACTCGTCAGGACTATTTTAGTATTGCTGCAACGTAGGTATATCTTCTACATAAACTTCACTAACAACAACAAAATAGGTATTCAAACTACTGCATAATCTCACATCAATCCTCTGCCCACCCTTTCCTAGACAAGCAAGTATGATGCATAAAGCCATAAATCAATACCCATACATCTTGCTACCAAACTTTCTGGCCATGTTGGTCACCATCGGCGATTTCGTATCAATCTCATTTATAAACTAATGGGGTAACTTTGCCGAAGTTTGTGCGAGATGCGATAAGTGTCAGTTGCGATCTGGCTTCAATTGAATAGATAAATCAAGTTTGGTGTCTATTTATTTTATTTGATTTTACAACTTTGATCGTTGGTGAGTTATTTATTTGGTGAATTTTCATGACCTGTTTAGTAGTCTGAATAATTTAATTAAAAGTTTCGCGATTTGTATACCTGATGTTTATGTGAACAGTTTTGTGATCACTTGAAAGTAAAGACGGAATATCACGAGAAGATGCATATGACTCATAGGTAGCGATAGCCTAGTGGAGATACCAAAGGACTGCCATGCAAAGGGTATCTGGTTCGAATCTACGGCGCGCACCAACGACCTTTCGAAGTTAAAAAGTGAGTGTTAAATTGTTAACGGTTGCCCCGTGCCTCGATAAGCACGTTAAATCGTCCGCTCTGACTGTCATGAACATCTTGGACAGTCGTTACGGGGAATCAGTACCCTCAAATAAACTGATACTGGTCAAAATCATGGAATATCGCTATCCCTTTAGGTTGTGGAGGTCAGACGGCAGGCGCTGTGTGGAAAAGTTGATAATCAGTCATATCTGGTTAGACCAGTAAGCGGACCTCGGGCTCCAAGGCGTTTTAGTCTTGGATGCAACCGGGATAACGCTAGGACGATGATGATGACGCGAATGACTCATGTTATCCCGTGGCCACGGCTGATGTAATGCATGCCAAAATGATGGAAGGTATTTCATCTTGATTTTGCTGTATAATTTCAGATAACGGCTTAACAAATACTATGTGTGACTAATGCCTTCTTGATTCAGTAGTCTTATAACTATCCTAAGTCTAATTAAAATCTTATTGTTATTTAACTACCGTTTTATGTGAACACAATTATGACATTTGTTTTCCTTTAGAATATGTTTTATAGGTTACGCCCGCAGTAAAAATCCTGCATCTTGTATTCAAACAATGGAAACAACACCCAAAAAAGACAAAGTGTTGCGGCATAAGAGAATCGAACCCACAACACGCAACACACAGCAGTCTGATATCACTGAAACTACTACGCAATATTTGCAGCCGAATTAATGTCTTCATATAGATAATGTTACCCTTTGAATTATAAATTTCCAGTTACACAATATATAAAGGCAACAGACATTAAAAGCTGTACATATCAATAAATAACATCGATACGAAAATGAAACTAAGAATAGAGGCTCATAAAAGTTTATCGAAATTTGCAATGCCCAACTGTATTGCAAATTGACACATAAATTTGGATTTCGTATGAAAAGTTATTTATGTATCGCAAAAAATGTAAAATTGTAATTGGATACAGTATTTTATTCGGTATTCTGTAATTATCTACTGCTTCGGTTTTATGGTAGTAATAGAATATAATAATATATTTTAAGTCCTAAGACTGTATGTCGACCCTAGCGGATTGATGCTGTGTTTAATAGAATCATTTTTCTAATTTGAATTTATTTCGATGAAATGTCTATCCATCCAAACTACATAAATACTTATGAATAGCGTTATGGTTTAAGCTACTGCCTCGAAGTCAAGTGTTGTAAGTTTCATCTTATCACAAGACAATACATATTATTATGTTTGATCCATAAATTCTTTATTCGAATAATATTCCCCTTGATGACCAGAATGCAAAAAAAAATTTCTAATGAGAGCGGGATTTCAATATTTAGCAAATACGGCTAAGTAAGCTAAAGATCGTGGGAAGATAGCTCATAATTATTGATATGTGTGGCGAGCCTATGTCCAGCAGTGGACATGTTTAGACTGAGATCATTATGATATACGAACATAACATTTACAAAAGATTGAAATTAAACTACAGTTTACGGATTTTATCGCGTTATATTGGTTTCACTAGTTATTACATTTAAAAAAAAAACAATATAACGCGATAAAATCCGCAAATTGAGGTTTAATTTCAATGTGTAACATTTGCGTAAACCTAAGAAGATACTATTTGAATGTTTTGTTGGTCCGATGATAGAGCAGTCTCTCTATTTACAGCATTATTTATTAGTTCTATATTTACTTTCCTACACGTCGAACATATTTTTTACAACATATATTACGCTGTTAGTGATAAACTGGACCTGGGTGGGAAATGTTGCCCACCATCTGTCTTTTGAGTGTTGCAGGTTGGTGATGACATCCTGGCAGATGACCTGACCTTGGTGTGAAGAGAGGATGGACGAGCGTTCCTTTACTGATTGGTATGTATGGATGACGGTGGCCCGCCCATTTGACGTCGGTGGTTTTGTGTGTGGGCTGCGCGCACACGTGCCGCATGGGTGCTGTACTGAGCTGGAGTCAAGCATTGTTTGCTAACCTTTGTTGCTGATCAACATCAACAACTGTATGAGCAGCCTGACCGTATGGGCGGAGGATTTGTCAGATACCGATTTACGTGGGGGGTCCTCTACCTCCTCCACTGTCGTTGTCGGACTTATGTAATTGCATTGTATTGATATAACTGATCATGACGAACGATGATGATTATTTTATATATATGCATTGATGTGTTTATAAGGCAAACTGTGCATTTATGTGTTAGAGTAAAATTTTATTTTTCCTATCCAACATCCTTCCCAAAACGCTGGCTGGCCACCATGCGTATCCTTGATCCTGGTCTTGTTGGCTAGATCCCGTGATGGGTGATGCTGTGTGTTGGCTAGATCCCGTGATGGGTGATGCCGTGTGTTGGCTAGATCTCGTGATGGGTGATGCCGTGTGTTGGCTAGATCCCGTGATGGGTGATGCCGCGTGGGCTAAATCGACCCTATGTGGGTGATGCCGTTTGTGGGCTAGATCCCTATGTGGGTGATGCCGTTTGTGGGCTAGATCCCTATGTGGGTGATGCCTGTGTGCGCTAGATCCCGTAATCGGTGATGCCGTAATCGGCTTAGCCATGGGTGAAGCATTGTTTGTTAGATCTCGTGATGGGTGACGCATGCCTCAGGCTAAGATCCTATTACTAGGTGAAGCCTTGTAAATAACTTTTAGTTTATTCTGTATGATAAACGCTTATTTATGTAATTTTTATATTCATTCTTTTTGTTTGTTATGCTGTTTATTCTGTAACCGTTAAATAATCAGCGCGAGGAGCGCGCTGGATCAGAATGGCCGTATGGGCGCAAATTAATATATAATGATTATATTGTTACGAAAATGTTAATAATATTTAAGATTGATATTTAAATAACTATTTGTGAACACAGAACTGACAACTTCACTACTTTAGAACATTAGACACTGTATTGACTGCTTCACTGTTTCATAAAGATTGGGTATTTAATATATCACTTAATTATTAAGATAACTCCAGAAACTTTCAAAGTAAAATAAATTAGTATTAAATAGGTAACATTATTCTGATACTTATTTTTATGTTTACAGTAATAAATAACATGCGCTAATATTTACATCCTGTTGATAGCGCCATCTGTTGCGAATGTTGTAAAGCAGCGTTTGATTATTAAAATAAATGCATTATTCGTATAAAATAAATCATATGGTGTTGTGCAAAATTCATAACAATATTAATGTTGATTTTTGATAATTTTATTAATTGTATAGTAATTTCAATTACAATTATGTTGTTAAGGAAGTGGCAGTTCTTAAACATTAATGACGGTTAGTGTATAAAAAGGACTGTAGGACTCACATTTTAATACAATTCTGTGCTAGAAATCAACTGACAATAAACCAAGTAATATTACGTGAGTGTTTTTATTATGGAGTCTGGACACCATAACCCTGGCGTATCGCCGACATACATAAACGTCTGTGTCTGAACTAGATGGGAAACATCTCTATTTCAGACATCAGCGCTCTGCCCTGGGATAAGTAAAAAAATATAATTATATAAGTAGGTTTACTTAAAAAAACATCATCATCGCCTTAGCGTTATCCCGGTTGTATCCAAGACATACAGCCTTGGAGCCCGGGGTCCGCTTACTGGTCTAACCAGATATGATATGATATGATAATATCTATCAACTTTTCCACAGAGCGACTGCCATCTGACCTCCGTAACCCAAAGGGATAGCGATATTCTATGGTTTAAACTTGTATCAGTTTATTTGAGGGTACTGACGCCCCGTAACGACTGTCAAAGATCTTCATGACAGCCGGGCCCGATGGTTTAACGTGCTCTCCGAGGTACGGGGCAAGCGATAATTAAAAATGTGATACCCACTTAACTACGAAAAGTCATCGGTGCGCGCTGTGGATTCGAACCCGATACCCTCTGCATTGCAGTCCGTTGGTATCTCCACTAGGCTATCACATCTATAATGTTTGCACGTAATTACTCAGCCCCTACTGATATCAGTAGGGCCTCGATCCCCTAAGCAAAATCACCTACAAGCTGGTTAAAGGATCTTCTTCTCAATGCATCATACATTTGGCTCCCGCTCTAATTCTTTTGAAAGAAACACTTCCAAAACTAGAATAATAAAAGGATCCAGACAGTAAAAAGACAGCAGAGGAGCAACAAATTAGAAATGTAATATATGCTGCTTCAAAAATCGGCGAGCTACCACCACTTTGCCATTTTTCCCCCACGCAAAGTCATTAATTTTAACTTAAATTAGCCAAAGTTTAAACAGGGCCTGAATCAGTATTAAAAGGGCATTGTCGTGATGTAAAGGATTGAACTCTAGCCTTTGCCGAGATAGACTACATGGTGAGGCATTTAACTCAGATTCATTTAAAGTTTTGCTACCCCACAGAATATAATGAGATAAATTGTGTAAAAAATTTTTCGTACAAGTCATTCCTCCAAAGATATGATGAATTCAGAAAATATATTCATTGATAGTAGATCCTAACATGATGATTGTAGTCATGCAGTTTCATAGAACATCTTCAAAATCAAGGCATTTTTAATCAAACTATGAACTCCTATGCTATCCCTTTAGAGATGAAGGTGCAGTAGTGTCCAGTTGTGTCCAGTTAGTGTCCACATCATAAACATAACTTAAAATCAAAATTTCTAGCTTTAATAAAGCTTCAGAATGTACGATGACTGCATGGGGTTTTAGACGTAGGAAGGTGTTTTTCTTAATCTTTATCAAGAAAACGTGAGGGATTAAGAATACGAAAAGTCCGTGTGGTCACGGATTGAGAATACGAAATCCCATGGGTGTCGTAAGAGCCGACAGAGGGAGCATATTATGCAGAGAACAACACTGTAAGAGAAAGAAAACTTGATAAAAACCTTATACCAACCGTATATAATATAATCGTATAGTAGGCCAATTCCTCCTTTTAAAGGAGAGGCCTAGTCCAGCAGTGGACTGTTAAAGGCTTATGATGAATGATCAAGAAAACAGAGGGCTTTGCGTTGGTAGATGATGATGGTAAATGGCTGTAATTTTTTTGGCTGACGAAAACATTTCTAGATTCCGTAACGCCTGTACGAGATTTGTTCGTGGCTTTTAAGACTTCACGCTCAATTAAAACAAAATGAAAACTAATAACAGGATAAAAATGCAAAAGGTAAAATAAAACTGAATTCACGAACTGTTGTGTTTGTGTGGGTAAGTTATGAACGCTGAACCATGCCGAACGGACAACGTACACGCACACGCACACATAGACAAATAAGCTATTTATTGCGTAGTTTATTGGACGATGCTATTGAGAGTAAAATTATGGTTATATTGCATTATAAATAAACGTTTAAAAAGAATTGGTGTCCTATTTACAAACTTTGCGTGTTCTTATACCAGCGAAGATACTTTGTAGAATAATGATTATGGTGTCGCATGGTTGAAACCAACACTTTACGGGCTAACCTTCCCAGACGTAGAAGCATTATTAATTTACTTAAAAAAATTGACGTTCATAAGCGTCACGTTGTGACCTAGATGAATAAATGATTTTTGACTTTGACTTTGACTTAGACCGGGACCGGGGTCTCCGTCTAGGGCCAGTGTGGAGACTCCCCGGCGAGAGGCGCAGGGACTATCTGCTAAAACCACCATGGTGTTCCTCTATAGTCTATCTGGTCTTATTGAATGGCGGAGTCACGGGAGCTGCGTTAGTATTACTTTCGCGATTCCGCCTGAGCTAGTCTGCCGAGAACCATCATACTTGCCCTCATACATCCTCTCCCATACTATGAGCGGAAAAAACGATGTAGTCTGCTAACGCTACGAGAGGCGCACGCGGAGCACGTGCACCGCCTCGCGGACGGGGGGCGGTCCAACAGGCCCGCCGCTCGCAGGCGTGTTCTCACGGTATGTCAATAAGGATCCTGGTATTTATTGATTAAGTTCTTATTGCCATATTCCTAATAGTATAAGTTGCAGCACGTTTATGCTAGAATACAAATATTTTGTTGCAAGTTGCTTCTCACTTGGCAACTTATTATACGTAATTCTAATTTAATTATGTCACAATACATACAACATTGTACTCTTATTAAAATAAATGTATCATAAAGTTAGCGACATAATTTCCCCTTTTTTATGTAACTACCATCGTATAATAAGCAATTAACTTGCAACTTGTTATACAATATTATACCAGCTTAAGTTTTTAAGAGCTCTAAGTACTTGCATACACTATAAAAAACCATCATTTGAAAAGCGAGATTTATCGTATTAAAATGCTATTTTTTAACTTTTAAAATACTGCCTACGCACATCAAGATACGAGTTGTACCTAACATTTACAATTGCACATACACCCTCCCTAGGATTATTAATTCTATGCTGTGGGGGACTTTAAAATGTGGAGCCCTCTGAACATCGTAAGTAGTTGTAGCTACATCCAACTGAGGCCATCTATACTACAATGGCGAAGACAATCGACGCCGGCGACATCTAGCGGGCACGACGGAACTAGACCCGTGGACTCTGCGTCGCGCTATTAAAGTTCTCGTACCCGATTACTCACAAGTAGTCACTTATTACCATCAACTGCAGATCACCAACCATGAACATCTAGCCTCGTTGCAGTCTACTCTCCACAGCTTATTATTTCACAATTATGCAAGCAATTCAAGGAGCCAAAATGTTTAATCTAGGTGAACCCAAAACAATTGAATTTGTATGAGGGAGCCTTTAAGGACACCATGGTAGTTTTAGTGAGCTTGCATTGTTTTCCAATGGAGAGTTACACTTGCTCCACAACCGCATCGACTCATCATCAGAATCTATGTTGGCGGAGAGAACAACCTTCAACAGGATTTATATAAACACACTAGAGGATGTTCACAGCTCGCACTTTTACTGTTATTTAACCGTTTCTGCCCGATCCCATGAGAAATTCGGAAAATCCTTTCTTTCAGTCAGTGAGTAACGGAAGATTTAATATATAATTATAAAGAGAAAAAATAAGGAGTAAATATTACTAAGGAAACCGTTTTATTTTTAAAGTGAACGAATGATAGTTCGTTCTTTGTAACCTTTCGTCCGCAGCAAAGCCGCAGGCGGACGGAAGGTAACATAAAGGTAAGTGGCGAGAACAAAAAAGAAAGAAGCAAGATCATCTTATAAAACTCAACGTCACACATGCAACAAGGAAAATTATGATATAGGTACTACAAGAGAAATCGTCGGTCATTATTTACAAATTTCTCTTAGGGAATACGTAAGCCGCACGGCTGACTTACTACGGGCTTACACCGAAAACTCGCTCGGAAGTAAGCCGTCCGTGGCTAATGTTGTTATTTAGAAAGATGATGGACAAAATATTATTGTTGGCGATGGGATTTTTATGGCTTTGTTGTGTTTTAGAAATTGTTGCCACGGGATATCCTAACAGAGTGACTGACGTCTGACCTCTGCAACCCGAAGCGATTATGATATGTCATGGCTTACATCCAGTGTCAGTATGCTGACTCACCATAACAACTGTCAAAGATCTTCATAACATATGAAAGACATAACTACAAAAAGGCAGTGTTCCTGGGTGGGTGGGTTTAAACCCGATAATAACCCTCTTCATGGCAATCTATTGGTATCTCTGCTAGGCTATTGCTGTCATATAAGTAAAGTAAATGTGCATATCGGCCAATATGGGTAATGTATTAATATGAGACCGTAAAGCAAATACACAAGGGTTTCCCATATTTTGCTGAACAAAACAATACGAGTATTTGCAGCCTCAACAATAACAGCTGATAAGAGACTGGTTCTCTTATCAGCTGCCACTATCATGTCGACTTAAACTTTGTGTCCGTTACCTCATTATTTTATTCGACGGCGGTGTGTAGCTCATATTGTATGGACGCCGAAGATTACGTCGCGTTTGGATATATTTATCATGGTCCTCTATAGAGGAGCGGTCGATAGTAACAGCACCTCCTAAGATTAGGTGTAGGGTACTGACATATGTTTTTTTACCATATACAACAGCGGGCGCGATTACGACAAATATGTTAGCCTATCTATAAAATATCTTCAGTTATGATAAACTTGTAACGTTAGTTATGCTAAACCACACCGCTGGTTGGATAATATTCACAGGTTAACTCTGAAAATCATTCAAGCTTAACATCGGGACATTTCTTTAAAGCAGGCAGACTAATGTTCTCGGTGCAATTATTGTCCTAGCCTCCCGTTCGACTAGATTCAATTGAAATTCGGTATCTAGACATGTAGTTAAAGTCTGCAGAGTAGGCGAATCTAAATTAAAGTTTTTAAATTGTAGTAGATGTGTACGAATACAAAAAAGAAACATACATACATAGTCTCACGCCTATATCCCCGAAAAAGTAGGCAGGGGTATATTGCTACAGCCACTTTTAGCCAGATTTGTTTTAGTCCCACGTAATAGGGAGCGAGCCAATTGCCGTACCGGGCACATTACCAGACTCCGAGCTGCTACTGACAATTTTCTAACGAAACAACCCAATAAAACTTTTCCTGACCGAACCCGAGACCCAATCCCACGCGCACATTTATGCCGCGAGACCAACGAGGTAATCAAGAGGAAAAAAAACATATATCGATCATATTTCTCGGTGTTCACACGACAATTGCTAATGAAGTCAAATCAATATTTTTACATATTAACAACCGCATGTAAGGCGCTGGAGTCCATCTATTAAAGCGTAAACGCACTAGCGGCTGGACTGAATGCGGTGCGCCGCATGTGGCTGACCACTTCGATTAGTATATGAAAACGCATCATCTCAATACTCTGGGGCCCAATTCTCCCAATTATATTTCTTTTAAATGCAGTTTTGGTTTAATGTCAGTGTCATACTCATGTAAAGGTAAATTAACTGATGTTTAAATGTTATTGGAGTGTTATCGTGACTAGATCGTAAATTGAACAATCTGTCAACGTCGAACTATAGAAGTTAAATTAGACGATAATGACATTAAAGTAACAGAATACCAATCTAAGTAAATTCAAAATCGAATCATTTCATTCAAAATATAGTTTCAATGTCATATAAAATGCGAGAATTAGCCTTCTGACTGCGGCGAATCGCATATTGCGCGCCGCATTGCGGTCAGCCGCTAGTGCGTTCAGGCTCTTTAATCTGATTAGCACGCAAAAGAACAGGAACGATGCAGTTGCATATGGCTACTACTATTATATAGTATCAACTTATAAATATCACCGTATCATCTTCCAAACGTCTATTTAAACATATAATATCAACAAGAAAATGTCACACAAAACCTTATACGTATGCTCCACACAAGCGCACCATCTCAACCCCAAAGACAGCGTTCAAAAACGGTCCGAACTGAAATAAAGGGTACATATCTGATCTGAAATTTCATCAGGTGTACATTTTGCATTCGAAGCACGCCGCACCTTTACGTCTACGGCGCCTTATGCAAATGGCGCTGCTTTCTAACATTGTATTTTAAGTCCCCGACTGTTTTCCACTTCATTTGTTGGAGTTTTTTGGTTGAATACCTGACTGGCCGCAGTGTAAAAAGATACATATATGAAGGGCTATAAAATGACGTACACGATATAAAAATAACCTCAAAGAAAATTAAAATCTCATAATGTAGCAATCATTACGAACATTTTTTACCTCTGAGACATACCTGGTTAATTACTGCTTCAGAAGATATTAAAGTCACTATATGTTTTTTTCTCATCATAACGAAATCGATGCATTTTTCGCGCCAATTTGTTCTATAACAAATTGGCGCGAAAAATGCATCGATTTCTTATCTATCTATAGGTGCATAGGACACGTATAGACGTGTCCTATGCACCTATAGATAGATAGGTAGGTAGGTATCTGGATCATTGCACGCGCGCGCTTTACATTACGACTTATAACATTTGTCAACTTTTTTAAACCTATTTCTTTTTCGTTGCCCGCATGTATATTTTTTTCTTAGTAAACGAGTAGACGCTTGGTGATTGGTCTTTTGACACTATGTATTTATATACATATAGAGGCATTTATATGTATATATCACTTACTCTAGGATTAACGTAAGATTAAAAATATCATATACTGCAATTTAAACTTTACTGTGGTAGCAATAATAATTATAAATGTAACCCGTAATTATAACTATAATCTACCAACTGCCTCCGTGGTTCAGTGGATAGCGTATGCGACTGCTGATCGTAGGTCCCGGGTTCGGTTCCCGGGTCGGGCAAAAGTGTTACTGGGTTTTCCCGAATC
This sequence comes from Euclidia mi, assembly GCA_944739405.2. NCBI lineage: Eukaryota > Metazoa > Arthropoda > Insecta > Lepidoptera > Erebidae > Euclidia > Euclidia mi. Next base: position 11,486,949 of record OX123197.2, read on the forward strand.
TCACTAGCAGCACGTAGTCTGGTGATGTGTCCGGTAACGGCAATAGGCTCGCCATTACATGGCACCTAATAATTCATGGCGAAATGTGGGTCTAATATTACGCCTTTGCCTACCCCTTTGGGGATATAAAAGCATGAGTCTATAAAACAACAACTATGACCTAGCTGTATGGGTGCGGGAAGACAATTGCTGTGCCGCGCTAACTCAATAGTGCGACTAGTATGTAATTTGTAGCGTCAGCAGGTGCTTTATTACTTAAGTAATGTAAGTACTAGTAATTTGTGTCTATCTGTTGTATTTGTAAAGTCCCCCATGACGCGGGATTTATTCCTAGCGAGAGAGCTGTCTGCAGCGATAGCCGAGTGGAGAGACCGACAGACTACAACGCAGAGGGTCTTGGGTTCGAATTCACGACACGCACCAATGAATTTTCGAAGTTAAGTGCGTATTAAATTGTTAATTATCGCTTGCTTAACAGTGAAGGAAAACATCGTGAGGAAACCTGCATGTCTGAGCGTTCTCCATAATGTTCTCGAAAGACATGTGAAGTCTGCCAACCCGCACTTGGCCTTACCCTCTCATAGTGAGAAGAGGCCTGTGCCCCGCAGTGGGACAGTATAAAGGGCTGATGATGAAGAGGGTTGTCTTATAAAAAATTAAAAGGTCAAATTAAATGTGTTTTGTAAGGAATATCTTCCGATAAGACAGTCGCGCGCAGGTAGTCGCTAGCTACGCACGGATCCTAATCGTGATTAACGACTTGTTGCGGTGCATTACAAGTTACTCTCTTTAATTTTTATTAATAATTATGGAGGAGGATAATAATAGTGATGATAACAATGTGAATGTTTTATCTGATAAAAGTGATGATGAGATAATTGAAGAATGTGAACGAGTGCTTAAAAGTATATCGGATTGTGGTGAACAAGAGGCTGAAAATTCAAAACGGTTGCTAGAAAAAAGTGAGGGTAGTAGTGACGACGGTTTTATTATTGTAAGGCGAAATAAACCCAAACGGTTGATAAGAAGTGACTCAATTATTACCAAAAAATACGACAAAACGCACGGAATGGAGATCAGCAGAGAGGAAAATATGGAAGAAATGTACAAAATTTGCCTAATATCTTTAGAGGTTCTACCTAAACAAATGGCATTAGCGAAACTATTAGGAAGTGAAAATATAACTAACGTATTGAGAATCAAGTACAAAAGTCCTTACAAAGTTTTTATTCATTTTAAAACTAAAGAAGATGCTGAAAACCTAATTAAATGCCAAAACATTATTGACTTAGGAATGCGGGCTCAATATATCAACCAGTTGAACTTATCTTATGGAATAATAAAGGGCGTGGACTTAGAACTTGGTGAGACAGAGATATTGCAAAGCTTAGAGAGTCCATGTAAAATATTATCGGTCAAAAGATTGAGACGTATCAACCAAGACAGAGAGTGGGTGGAGAGTGAAACGGTACGTATCTGTTTTGAAAGTCCAACTTCACCGTCATTTATTTACGCCTATGGATGCCGTTTTAAGGTTGAACGATACGTATTTCCTGTTTCCCAATGCTCTGCCTGCTGGATGTTTGGACATATAAGAAAATTCTGTCCAATTAAGAAGATTTTATGTCCCAAATGCGGCAGTGAACATGATAATTGTGACACAAATATAATCGTATGTGTCAATTGCAAAGGACCTCATATGGCACTGGACAAGACATGCCCTGCCTTTCTGAAGGAGAAAAAGATACGCAACCTTATGAGTGAACGCAATATTCAGTATCGAGAAGCCTTAGAAACATTAAAAGATGATCACAGGAAAGAAAATTTTACTGAGCTTTCGCGGGCCTCTGATGAAATATTGAAACAAGGTCCACTCACCACAGACAAGACATACAGTAGTGTTGTTCGCTCTCAGAGCTCAACGAAGATTACCAATATTACCATAGAGAATGGATGCAATATTACTCAGGAACCGTTAAGCTGTCAAAAGGAGAAAAATGAAGAGATTGGTAATAGACAAATACAAAAACAAAGAGTCGAAAAGTCGAAGCAGTCAAGAAAACAAAGTCAAAATAAAGATTTATATGATAACATGGAAACGGACTGGGATGCCTAGTCAAGAGAAACAGATGCGGTGGTTAGAAGTATTCAGGAAGTTAAGCAAACAGAACAAGAAGAAAATGAGGAGAAAAAACAAAGAAGAAGTAGATTTGCGCAAGTATTTATAAAGATCAAAGAGATTGTGTGTTCAGAAAAATAATTTGACGAAATCTTATTGTCTGTGTTAAAAGTAATTATCGAGGAATGCAAGGTATTTATTATGAATTTATTTACTAGAGAAGGACTAAATCAAATACTAGTTAAGTTACTTAATGGATAATTATCACAAAAACCCCTTGATAAATATAATTCAGTGGAATAGCCGAAGTTTAAAACCTAAAACACTCTGTTTTGAGGCATTACTTTCGCAGGAAAAAATACATATTGCTATTGTCAGTGAAACTTGGCTAAATCCAGACATTTCTTTGAAAATAAGTAAATATAATGCTTACAGAAAAGATAGGGAGGACTCCTACGGAGGAGTTGCGATAATTATACATAAATCCATAAAGGCGGTAAGTTATCCTATTAAATTACGTAACAGAGGTATAGAAATATTATGTGTGAAGCTACTTAATTGTAAAAGTTTAGAATATGTTGCTTCCATTTATTGTCCGTCTTCAGTTCGTATAACCTCATCAGATTGGGAGAATATGTTCTCATTATAATATATATAATATTGTATTACTATACAATATAACCCGTTTGGCCAGCGTGGTGTGACGTCACGTCGCGCCCCTGCGCCCGCGAGCCTCGCTACGAGTGACGCACAGCAGTGGGCCGCTCCCTCGCCCCCTCCTCCTCGCCGGCCTTATAAATACCGGGGACAAACGAGGCTTCGCTCCCTTTGCTCCGGTCAACAACACCAAGCTGAGTACCTCATCCGAAGACCTGTGAAGTGCCAACGTCCACGCCCTGGATAATTGTCTCATCCGCTAATTTTAAGTGTCAGCTCTTTTTGTATCGAATCGAATAACTAGAATTATAACGCGAGTTTAAACTTTCCTGGTGATATTTTTTTATTTATTTCCCGTAAGTCAACCTAATTATCTGTCTTTAATTGCTCGGCGAGTGATCGATCCCGGCTACCACGTGGAAATCAATCACTCGTGCGACATTGGAATTTTTAATTATATTTTTAAAACGAAAGTTGGCACTTTACAGGTGAGTGAAATAATTTCTTTTTCTCTTGTATATTTTTCTCCTGTGTGTGCATATATTCTGGTGTGGTGAATTGCGTACAGGTACAGTTTCTATCTATTTTGGTTGGCCATAAGCAATTTAACTGTGTAAATAACATAACGGTGATTTAATTAACGTCGGTCTAAAATCACGTTCCACCGCGGGCAGCGTGTCGAGCCGCCAACCGGTTCTAACCGCTTAGCCGTTGAACTAACGAGCCTCGTGTTCGCGAAAAAATATTGTGATTTAACCTTTGAGTGACCTTTAAGAATTTTTTTTAATCCTTTACCAATCATCACACCATTGTATAATTTAGTGTATTTCAGTTTTTTTTAGCACGGTATTTGATTTTCTGGCGATATTTAATTTTTTTTCTAGTACCGGCGTAAATAATTAGATTTTCTATTATTGTTTTGTAATAATGGCTTACATTATAAATTTCTCATTATTAACTAAAGCGGAATTAGAATATGAGACCACAATACGCGGCGTTTCAAAGTCTGACGATCCCCGCAAACAAATCGCTAAACTTTCAGTTAAAACTCCCTCGGAGGATATATTATCTTCACCCTTCCCACCAGAGGAGGATGTGGCTGAAGTGGAAAAGTCGTTATTAAGATCAAATAAACACTTATCTATGTTGGAAGCAAACTATACTTCCGAGCTTCAACAGAAGGTCGAAACCGTGCTACACCATTGTTTTCATCGACTGAATAGGGTGGATAACGGCAGTCTTGATATTAAAAAAATTGAGTCTGTGTGGAATAAATTTAATGACTTATATGCGAAATTACAATTAATCACGAGCCGTAGTTCGCGGTCGGATTGCTCAGTGGCAGAGGGAAACACTACCTATAATTACGACCGTAAGCTTTTTTCGGTATTAGGTAAATTCAAATTTAACGGTAAATCATGTGTAAGATCCTTTATTGAAAAAATTGATGAATTTATGTCCTGTAGATCTATTCCACACGACAAGATGTTGTCTTTCGCTTTTGAAATATTTTCGGGTGACGCATTAGTTTGGTATCGTTCTGTTAAAAATAATGTAAAGACTTGGTTAGAACATTGCGAACTTTTGAAACGAGATTTTAGTCCGCATAACTACGATTATCGGCTTATGACGGAGATTCGTCAGCGCTCACAGGGCGAAAACGAATCAATAACTATTTACGTGGCAAAAATGCACGGTCTGTTTTCGCGACTTAGTTCTCCTATCGCTGATTCGGAGAAGCTAGAAATTTTACTAAACAATATTAGACCTTGTTACACTAATTGTCTGCTCACTGCAAAGGTTGTTGATGTTGATAGTCTGGTCGAAGTTTGTCGTCTTTTCGAAAATTACCAATTTCGCAGTAAGCAATTTTCTGAACCCCCTAAAGTTTCAAAGAATACTGTAGCACCCGATCTAGCGTATAATTATCCGTTTTCTAATTTTTCTTCAAACAAAAATGTTTACAATCATAATCACTTCAATAAATATAACTCTGTCGCTGATACATCGAGATACAAGCCTGTACCACAAGTTAACGCCGTATCGAGTACTTCTAATATAAATAAAATGTTTTGCGTGCGTTGTAGATGCAATTCGCACTCATTACGTAATTGCCGTCAACCACACTACCTAATTTGTTTTAAGTGCGGTACAAAGGGTTTCAAGGTGTCAGACTGCCCCAATTGTAAATCTAAGTCGACCCCTACAGTTTCAAAAAACTAGTTAACAAGGATTGTGGAAAATCAAATTATACAACTAATTGTAATAAAACAGAGTGGAATAATTGGTTGGACTTTTTAAAAAAAAATCTTTAGTAGCTATCATATATCCTCAATCCGTAATTCTAAAGTAGAATATTTATCTTACGTTACTCTAAAATTAAACGGATTACCTACCACTGGTCTTTTAGATTCTGGATCTTGCGTTACAATTTTAGGTAATAATTTGCATAACTTATTTTTGAAAAACGATGTTTTGGATAAATCGAAACCTTTAAGTTTAATAACAGCTGGCGGCGAACGATTTGAGTCTTTGGGATCGGTGTTTCTACCCTTTGAGTTTCAGGATAAATTGATTAACTTAGAAGTTCATGTTGTACCTGGGATTCAAAATTCCCTTATCCTTGGCATGGATTTTTGGCGAAGCTTTGGCCTATTTCCTAACAAATTAGAGTCTGTTTTGATAATAATAATAATAATAAGCCCCCCTAAAACCCAACCACACGTCCTGATCGACCATCTGATCACGTGGGGGGCGGACACACGATAGAGAAATTACTGGCGTGGCTAACGTGGCACTGGTAGATGAGAGGATAGGAGAAGGACCCAAGCTAAGGTGAAACAGGATACGCCGAGAGCTGCATGGCTAAGGGGGAGCTTAGTCGCTAGTATGCGAACTCTGAAGACCAGGGACTCTTCAGTTTCAAGTATCCCTTACCACGGTGAAAGCGGGGCTCTGCCGTGGTTGACCTTCACGTCCCTAGCTACTCGTGGGAAAGAAATGGAGAATAAAAAAACAAAAAAGTATAATCTTAGGTCACAAGGAAAGCGTAGTCAGGATTACTTTAGTACTGATGACACCAATTCATTATTTTCTTCCGTTCCTTCCACTTGCCCTTCATACATGACGAGGGGAAGAGCAGCATCATCTGCAACTAGCAGGTCCAACAGTGTTGTGCAAGATGTCAATTTAGACACAGAACTGGCACCCACTTCGGACCCGACTACTTCGACGCGCAAAAGATGGACTCAAGAAATGAATACATTTATTCTGCGCACTTATCTGAAACTAACTTCATTGGACACAGACACAAAAAATTATCTCGAACCACTACACCTTAAGTTCATAGAAAAATACCCATACATGCAAGTAAGCCGACAAAGAGTAGGAGACCAACGCAGAGCTATAGTTCGTAACAAATTACTACCACAAGAAACAATAGACCAGATTAGAAACGAAGTTCAACTTGAATTAGATCAACTACACATAACTACCAATGACGAAAATACACAACCTTTGTTTTCTATATTTCAAGGACCAATCACGAGCCATTTAGCACAAACACAAAGCAGAAGTCTACAGAAAACCACATCACAAAACATATCACAAACTCGTATGCGCTGGACAAACGAGCAAAATGAAACCATAATAAGGGCGTATTACCGAATTACAAACCTAGGCACTAACAACACATCATATCGCAGACTAATCTATGAAGAATTTATTAGCAAATTTCCTTCACTCTCACATCTTAGCGAGCAGCGAATAGCAGATCAGCGAAGAGCAATCATCAATAATAAATATATCAGCAACGACCGACTGAACGCAATACAAAATGAAGTTGCGACTGAAATAGCATTAAGTAACAGCAACTCAAATAATCCAGTCACACTCACCCACACCGAAACAGACACAACAACAACACATACACATGACACTGACATGAATGATCATGAGAGGAATGATCAAACACAAAACTCCAGCTACACCCTTTCAGTACAAGAATTACCACACAACTTAGATTTAAATTTAGAAAGACAAACAGCCATAGATGAAACTTTTAATCAGGTATTCCAATTCTACAAGGAAACTGACGCAACAGATAGGAGTTATATACCGAAACAAAAATCATCCAAAAAGCTAGCTCAAATAGTTCATTACATAAACACAATAATCTTACCGGAATACACTAACATAAACACAGACTTCCACACATTACAAACCGTAATTTATTGCGCTGCCTGGACTGCGGCTAAACTGAATGGGACAAAAATACAACTGAAAAATAAAGAAAGGTGTCGAAATATTTACAAAAAACAAAATCCAAGATGGCAAAGGCGACTAGAAAGGAAGCTAGAAGATTTAAGAAGCAAAATAGGTCGTCTAACACAATTTATTAGGGGTAATAAGAGCAGGCATATAGTCAAATACGCACAACAAATAATGGAACAATATAAGACACACACCGTTCATGAAGAGGAGAACACGCTAACTACGGAAACATTAGACACCCTGAAACAAAAACTTTCAGTTGTATCGGGTCGACTACAGAGATATAAAGCATGTACGCTAAGAAAACATCAAAACACTCAATTTACCCATAACGAAAAGCTCTTTTACCGTAACATCAAGAAAATCGCAACTAATACTCAAAACAGTGCAAACACAACACCTGATACTAGCCCAATACCAGAAGCCGTACATAGCTTTTGGGAAAATATATGGTCAAACCCGGTCCAACATAATACGGAAGCCGAATGGATACAAAATGAAGTTACAAAATGCAACGCATATATACAACCTATGACATTCGAACACATATCAATAGAAATATTCCAAAAAGTTCTCCTTAACTTACATAATTGGAAATCACCAGGTTCAGATTACATTCATTCTTATTGGTACAAGAAATTCACTTATGTCCATAGTTATTTACATAATTATATTAATATATTTATCCAGAACCCTACCACAATACCACCATATCTAACGTTAGGCAAGACATTTATGATTCCCAAAGATTTCAACGACCTATCGAATCCAGCCAAATATAGACCCATCACCTGTTTACAAACCCTGTATAAGATTATAACAGCTTGCATAGCGGAATTAGTATACCAACACACTGAAGCCAACAACATCTTAGCTGAACAACAAAAGGGATGCCGCAAATTTAGCCAAGGGTGCAAAGAGCAGTTAATTATAGACTCAGTTATACTTAAGAAAGCCCAAAAAACTAAATCTGACCTTTACAGCATGTATATAGATTACAAGAAAGCATACGACTCAGTACCTCATTCTTGGTTATTAAAAATACTAGACATTTATAAAATTCACCCCACTATTATTACATTTTTAAATACAATAATGACAACTTGGTCGACTGTACTTTCAATTACTACCTCAACGGAGACAATGGAAATGAATCCAATTAGAATACAGAGAGGAATCTTTCAGGGAGACACACTAAGTCCGCTATGGTTTTGTCTCGCCTTAAACCCACTTTCTAATATATTAAATTCCACAGTTTTAGGTTACACTTTAAAATATACCGATGCCGAAAGACAAACTGATACACTAGAGTACATATTAAGTCATCTTCTTTACATGGATGATATTAAACTTTATGCTACTACTGAGAATCAATTATGCGAACTAGCGACGCTCACAGAAGTCTTTACAAATGATATAAAAATGGAATGCGGAATAGATAAGTGTAAGATAAATTCAATTAAAGCAGGACAGAACTACCACCATCAATACACAACCAATACAGGCGAAAATATTGAATCACTAGAGGAACAGCATGCATACAAATATTTAGGATACAATCAGTCACAACAAATACATCATAAAGAAACGAAACAAAAACTAACACTCCAATTTCAACACAGGCTCAACACAATATTAAAAACACAACTAAATTCTAGAAACACTATTAAAGCTATCAATACTTTTGCCATCCCATTACTAACCTACTCTTTTGGTATAATAAACTGGACCAAAACGGAACTCAAGAATCTCCAACGCAAAATAAACACATCAATGACAAAATTTCGTAAAAATCACCCTAGATCCTGTCTTCAAAGACTGACATTGCCCAGGAAAGAAGGAGGCAGAGGACTCATTGACATCATAAATCTTCACAATAAACAAATTACGAATCTTAGACAATACTTTTTTAGCAAAACAGCATTATCCACGCTCCACAGAGCAACATGTCATAATGATCAGAAGTTCACTCCACTTAATTTGAAAGATACAGCAGAACAAGCTACTGATAAACTAACAGACGATAAAACTAAGATGGCAGTATGGGCCCAAAAGTCCCTGCATGGCAGACATCGTTACGACCTGTGCCAACAAAATGTCGACAAAGAAGCGTCGAACGCATGGCTAAGCCAAGGTGTACTTTTTCCAGAAACGGAGGGATTCATGATCGCCATACAGGACCAAATTATTGAAACAAGAAATTATAAAAAACACATAATCAAAAACCTACACAACGACTCTTGCCGCAAATGTAATAGCTCCTCAGAAACTATTCAACATATAACAGGCGCATGCAAAGCTATAGCCCAAACGGATTACAAACACCGACATGACCAGGTTGCTAATATCATTCATCAAAAACTTGCACAAAAATACAGTTTCATAGATTCCATAACAGCATACTACAAATATAAACCTAAAACTGTTCTCGAAAATTCTACAACCAAATTATATTTTGACCGAGCAATTCTTACTGACCGTACCGTCCATTACAATAGACCTGACATCACTCTCATAAATAAAATTACAAAGACAGGATATCTCATAGACATTGCCGTACCAAACACACATAACATTCAGAACACTATAGCAGAAAAACTAAGTAAATATATTGAACTTAAAGATGAAATTATACGATTATGGAACCTACAAAAAGTAACGATTATACCGATTGTTATTTCAACAACAGGAGTAATTCCAAAACAATTACACCAATGCCTTAAGATTTTAGATTTACCACCACACACCTATCACCTATTGCAAAAAGCAGTGATACTCAACACATGTAGAATAGTAAGAAAATTTCTTCAGTGCGAACCGGACAGTACCCAACCCCTAACAAATAATGACATCGCCCACACATCACAAGCACACACACAACATGTCTGATGTTCACTTGGCTTAGGCCCGTGCCATCAGCGTATCACCGGATATTTCCGAGTACACAAAAGAAAAAACAACATAATAATAATAATAATAATAAGTCATTTATTTCTCTCTCACACAGAAATTCTTACAAAGAGATGCCTTATAAATGTAATATACAGGTGATGTCTGTGCGAGAGACTGGTATCTGTACTAGGTAAACCTGTATGACAGATTACCAGCCTCTCTCGACTGTAAACAATGTTGGTGCTTGGTAAGTAGTCTAAGTGTATTATTATGTGAGAGATGTGTAAAGGCTAATCTAGTAATAGTAAAGATAAATATACAATAATGTGTGAGTATGTGCGTGTGTGAGTGTGTGTGTGTGTGTGTGTGTGTGTGTGTGTGTGTGTGTGTGTGTGTTGTGTTAGTGTTTGTGTGTTTGTTTACTTATGATGGAACGTGTAGTAAATTTTCTGTATCATCATAACTTAAAGATTTTAGCCAGCCAGAAACCCTTTCTTTGCAGCGATATTTTGTAAGAGAATAAACGGATAACTCCTTATTTACTTTATTGTATAAATATCCTCCCAAAAAACCAAAGAACCTTGTTGCGAACGATGTGGACCATTGGTTGTCTAGTGACGAACAAATTTTATGTACCCGACGCTTGGTTGATTGGGATGAATTGAACGGAAGCAGGGAGTGCTGCTTTAGAACGGCGCTTAGGATATACAGTTGGCGCACCGTCAGGACGTCCGAAAGTTGGTACAGATCTCGCGTTGGAAATAGGAAAGGCAAGGAGTGACTGACCTTGAGGACTGCCCTTTGCGCTCTTTCCACCTTTATCAGACTTGTTTTGCAAGCGCCGCCCCATACTGATATGCAGTACGTTAGCACTGATTGGCATAGAGATGTATATGCTAGTTTTATGACTGCTTTATCTGCACACAGGCGTAAATTTTTAAATACATACATTAACTTGTGTACTCGTGATGAGAGCAAATCAATGTGGTGCTTGAAACTTAGGGAGGTGTCGATTATTACTCCTAGGTATTTAACCTGTGTGGCACGTACTAAGCGCTCACATGTGCAGGACTCATTTGGTAAGCACGAGTGGGCTATAATGTAGTGGTTATCGAGACAAGTGGACTGGGTGTTATGTAACGTGAAAGGTATGTATATAGTTTTATCAGTATTGAGTGTCAGTCCATTGTTCTTGAGCCATAAAGTCACCGTGTTAAGACCAGTTTGTGCAATATCGTATGTGTCATCCCAGGTTCTACCATGAAATATCAGTGCAGTATCATCAGCAAAGGTTACAATTTTGCCATTTTTTTGTTGTATGCTTTATCTGCACACAGGCGTAAATTTTTAAATACGTACATTAACTTGCGTACTCGTGATGAGAGCAAATCAATGTGGTGCTTGAAACTTAGGGAGGTGTCGATTATTACTCCTAGGTATTTAACCTGTGTGGCACTTACTAAGCGCTCACATGTGCAGGACTCATTTGGTAAGCACGAGTGGGCTATAATGTAGTGGTTATCGAGACAAGTGGACTGGGTGTTATGTAACGTGAAAGGTATGTATATAGTTTTATCAGTATTGAGTGTCAGTCCATTGTTCTTGAGCCATAAAGTCACCGTGTTAAGACCAGTTTGTGCAATATCGTATGTGTCATCCCAGGTTCTACCATGAAATATCAGTGCAGTATCATCAGCAAAGGTTACAATTTTGCCATTTTTTAGTTGTATGCTACACAAGTCATTGATATAGGCTAGAAAGAGCGTAGGGCCCAACACGCTTCCCTGCGGCACGCCAAATGCAATCGATAGGTCATCGCTGGTGACCTCTCCGACTCTCACCCTTTGTTGTCTGCCTGTTAGGTAGTCAGTAAACAGCTTAAGTTGAGTATCGCGAATACCCAGGCCTTCCAGCTTGTTCAGTAGGAGTGGGACAGAGACTGTGTCAAAAGCTTTTTTTAAGTCAAGAAACACTGCCAATACTTTTTCCTTGTTATCCAGTTTACGCACTACATGATCAGTTAGTTCATGTACCGCGTCAATTGATTGTGAACAAGTCTGACGCCCAAGTAATGGAGTTGCAGGCAGTTCCTCCTACACATCTTGTTTCTTATGATCATCTTACAGTCGACCAGAGAGCTACCGCTGACAACATTATTTCTAAATTTGCCGATATTTCATACGAGAAGCGGGGTCTCGGTTGCACAAATATTATTTCTCATTCAATTGATACAGGTGATTGCCCCCCTATTCGGCAAAGATTTTATCGCATGTCTCCCGATAAACAAAGAATTTTAATAAAGCATCTTGACGACATGCTCTCAGAGGATGTTGTTGAACGATGTGAAAGCCCGTGGTCAAACCCGGTCATTTTGACCCCTAAGAAGAATGGTGAACTGCGTTTCTGTTTGGACAGTCGTAAATTAAATTCCGTTACAAATAAAGATGCTTATAGCTTGCCTTATATTTCGGAAATTTTAGATAATCTGAGAGATGCTAACTACTTGTCTAGTTTAGATTTGTCTAAATCTTTTTGGCAAACATTAATTAAAGAAGAGGACCGTGGCAAAACAGCCTTTTATATTCCTACGCGTGGCACATTTCAATTCAAAAGAATGCCCTTCGATCTTACGAATGCGCCAGCTACTCAACAACGATTAGTTGATATTTTATTTTATGGTCCAGAATTTGAAAATAAGGTTTTCTGTTTTATCGATGACATAATCTGTATAACGTCCAGCTTCAACGAGCATATTACTCTTTTATTACGCATTCTTGATAAACTAAAAAGCGCTAATTTAACAATTAATCTCGAAAAATGTCAATTTTTTAGAGATAAACTAAAATATTTAGGCTATGTTGTCGACTCTAGTGGATTGCATCCCGATCCGGATAAAGTAAATTCAATGAAAAATTATCCCACTCCTTCTAATAGAAAAGAAGTACGTCGTTTTTTAGGCGCAGCCTCGTGGTACAGGCGTTTTATACCGAATTTTAGCTCTATTGCTGCACCCTTAAATAAGTTAACATCTCAAAGTAAAAACGCACCTCCATTCTGTTGGACGACAGAGGCTAATGAGGCGTTTAATAACCTAAAGAATTGTTTGATTTCCTCCTCGGTGTTGGCTTGTCCTGACTACTCGCAACCGTTTGAAATACACTCAGATGCTAGCGATTTTGGACTTGGCGCGATCCTCTGTCAAACGTTTAATGGTGAGGAAAGAGTCATAGCGTACTATAGCAAATCACTCACTAAGCAAGAAAAAAATTACAGTGCCACAGAGCGCGAGGCCCTGGCTGTTCTATCTGCTATAGAACACTGGCGTTGTTATGTTGAAAATGGTAAAAAGTTTATTGTTTACACAGATCACGCTGCTTTGAAATGGTTCTTGACCTTAAATAACCCTACTGGCCGGTTAGCCAGATGGGGAGTTCGCTTATCTTCCTATAATTTCGAAATACGTCATCGTCGGGGTTCCGATAACGTTTTACCTGATTTTCTGTCTCGCTCTTTACCCGTTTCTGCTATTGCTAATGATATAAATATAGATATTAATTCTAATCAGAATTTACCAGTTTCTACTAATGATCCTTGGTATTTAAATATCTATAAAGGCTGTTTAAGTTCTCCGACTTCCTTTGTTAACTATCAAGTAATAAACAATAAATTGTATTGTTTTAAAAAAACATTAAACCCTCTCTCTAGAGAATTTCAATGGAAAGAGGTTATTCCGTCTGACCAAAGAATTGACATTCTAAGGGAGAATCATTCTTCGCCCACTGCTGGACATGTGGGTATTTTTAAGACATACAAACGTCTCGCACTTAATTACTTTTGGCCTGGTATGTACACCGATGTTGTCAAGTTTGTCAGTTCATGTAAACCTTGTATCACCCATAAACACCAAAATCACCCAAATTTAGGTCTAATGGGAAAACCCAAATCATGTCAAAAGCCCTTTCAGACGATTAGCATTGATTTGATTGGTCCATTGCTCCCAGCAGGAAACAAAACACTTTTATATTTGTGGTCAGTTGTTGTTTCTCTAAATATTGTTTGCTTTTCCCCATTAAACGGGCAACTGCAGAAGTGATAACAAAAATTCTCGAGGAAAATGTATTTTTGGTGCGTGGAATTCCATCTACTATTGTTTTAGATAACGGTAAACAATTTATTAGCGCAACATTTAAAAGTATGTTGTCAAAATATAAAATTCCAAATTTGCATTTTACACCGTTATATACTCCCCACGTTAACTCAGTTGAACGTTACAACAAAACCATTATGACAGCTATTTCAACTTTCATAGAATCTGATCATCGAATCTGGGACACTCTAATCACTAAAGTTCAATTCGCCCTTAACTGCGCAGTTAGTGAGGTTACTGGTTATTCTCCTAATTTCCTTGTTTTTGGTAGGGAGGTCATAACATGTGGTTCTCAGTATATTGATAAGGAATTTAATTCCGATATGGTGCTTGAACCACGGGACGGCTATGCCGAAACTTTAGGCTATTTATCTTCTATTTTCGAGAAGGTACATTTAGCTCTGTTGTCGGCCCACCAACGAAATTGTTCATCTTATAATCTTCGCCGTAAACAGGCAGAATTCAATGTCGGTGATATAGTTTGGCGCAGAACGTTTCTACTTAGTGACAAGGATAAATACTTTAGCAATATATTGGCGCCTAAATTTATTAAATGTAAGATTGCCTCAAAAAAATCACCTCTAGTATACAAACTTAACGACATGGCCGGAAAACCTTTAGGCGAATGGCACATCAAGGATTTAAAGTTGATTGATTACAAAGAATAATAAAAGTATAAAAACAACAATGTAAGACGAATATCTATACAAAGTTATAATTACCTACATAATTATTTGTGAAGGCCAACAATGGTTCTTTTGTTTTCTAGTCGAAGCTCACAAGATAATGCATTGTGTTGTGTTAATGATTTATGTAAACATGCTAACATAAAATGAATAAATGTTTCAGTTATAAATTATAATAAAGTTTATTACATGTAATATTGTTACAAAGAATCTGTTGTTTATCTAACTATCAGTTATGGCTCAGTGGTTAAAAAGTTGTTGTCGGATCGGTCTGTGGTTCGATTCTCGCATGTGTATTTTCTTTCCGCAAATCTATTTGTTGAAATGCATCTTAATTGGCGTATTGTTTTTCGCCGTGCCTTGTTCTGAAGTTCTGTTGTTATTCTTAATTCTGTATAAATTCCATAATCAAATTGATATTATAGGTACTTTATTAACATTCAGGGTGATTAAAAGTGCGTCGCGAGCTCGGAACAGTCGAATAGTACCTACCATTTAGATCGTACCTACCTAGTTGTCGTTATGACGCACGCGCGTTCACTCAGCGACGCGCCGATAAATAAATGCCTAACTAATGATTCACCATTGTTTGCATTCAAAAGGTGTTTACTGGTCGTGTTGTAGTTATTAATTAGAGCAAAATATTTATTAATTTCTTTCCTTTGACATTGAGCGGTCCGGTCGTGTCTGCGGCTTATAATATTTTTGTTCATCTTTACGAAAAATCTGTTGTTATACCTAACTATATTCAAAAAGTTTACTTATCTAGTGGCAAAGGCCAAACCCAAGATTTATAAGTCGTAGGGCTAGATCAAGTTTCTTATATCTACAAATCATTATTACCTAATAATTACCCTAAGCGCTTCTCCATAGATTGTTATCTTTAATATGAGGCTATTACACTGGCCTCGGCATTTATATGTAGGTATGTGTGATGAATTATGAATGATAAATGTTTATGTTCAAATTCAGACTGCCGTTGTACGCGTGAAGAATGCAAGCGTGTGTCATTATTATTTAGGTATCCTAATTAGCGTATAGGGTTGTCACTTGTTCAAGGTACTCATGCCCTTGTTTTCTCTAATTTCAGGGAGTATCTTCAGGGCTGCTACGCCCTAGGGAATTTTCCTTAGGGAAAATCCCGGCCTAACGGGGGGGGGTGTGTAACGTCACGTCGCGCCCCTGCGCCCGTGAGCCTCGCTACGAGTGACGCACAGCAGTGGGCCGCTCCCTCGCCCCCTCCTCCTCGCCGGCCTTATAAATACCGGGGACACACGAGGCTTCGCTCCCATTGCTCCGGTCAACACCACCAAGCTGAGTACCTCATCCGAAGACCTGTGAAGTGCCAACGTCCACGCCCTGGATAATTGTCTCATCCGCTAATTTTAAGTGTCAGCTCTTTTTGTATCGAATCGAATAACTAGAATTATAACGCGAGTTTAAACTTTCCTGGTGATATTTTTTTATTTATTTCCCGTAAGTCAACCTAATTATCTGTCTTTAATTGCTCGGCGAGTGATCGATCCCGGCTACCACGTGGAAATCAATCACTCGTGCGACAGTGGTATAGTAGGCCAATTCCTCCTTTCAAAGGAGAGGCCTAGTCCAGCAGTGGACTGTTAAAGGCTGATGATGTTGATGATGATGACTTCCAACGATACACATTGCGAGTACCTATTACTATGTTATTCTATGTATAGTTAGAAATAATGGATTGCGTGAGTGAGTGAAAATAAGTGCCTGTTTCAGAAATAGAGACCCTAAAGCAATTAATCAGCTTGTTACATTCCAGAGTTCGACAAGGATCTTCCTGAATTTCCATCATTGTCACATCCCCTTGTTTGAAAATTCAGTGCTCTTTTTGGTTCATTGATGGACCAAAATTATATCACGATTATTTATATCAATATTTTGGAAACAACTTTGTTTCCAACAAATAATCTTGTCGTAATGTACCATAATTTGGATTCATATGTCTGCTAACATGTACTACCGTTATCATACTGTCTCCATCTTGCTAGGTTTTGTAATTTCAAATAGATAAAAGTCTGCTTGAAATGTTAGACTTTCATCGCAATGCTTATTCTCTCAACGACATAATATAAATCTATACGATATAAACCAACCTGATGGTCACGGGAGGCATCGATCAGTGTTCTGGCGATTACATTTCTCCTTAGCTATTCAAGCACTCAGGCAACAATCATATCATCAAAATAAGATCTTAAGCTGTGAGTGAAGAAAAAGGATACGTAATTTATTCAGATAACATAAAATGTACATGACAATCACCATATAGCTTTTCGCAGTCAACTGCTTTAGTACATATATATCGATGACTGCTGGACATAACCATCTTCTATTTTACATCACATTAGCATTAGTAGCATTTCTAGTCAATAGGCGGACTCAGTCCACTAATCCACACTAGCCAGACAGGCTAATATAGATAACAGTATAGACTATAATTTTAGTATGTACATATTATGTACTATTATAGTATACTAGCACCAAACTAGATTTCTCTTGTATTATTCCTATGTGACCCAGTTTCTGGTGGCAATAAATAGTTCTAATTTAAGCTCAATTCACACGTAACAGAATGCACATGTTGGTAGAATTTGGGACGCAATATCAGTTGCACTATCTCAATTAATTATAGTGTCAGTGTATGTAATCTAGTTTAGTTTGAAAGCAATAGTGTCGAATAAATACCAGAAATTAAGAACGGATCAGTAAACAGATCAGAAAAAATATATTGTCGTCACTGGCTGCAGATAATTTTTGATAAATATGTTGGAAATAATTTGGCACCGGAAGCACCGCAAAGCCCGGGGCTGCATGTTATACATGCCCTAAGGCAAGTTGCAAAAGTTTCCATAATTTCTTCTTGTCTCTGTAGTTTAAGTAACTATAACCTCAACTTTAGTAACATAAATGTCTATGCGCTGATTGTAAAATCTTAAGGGAGTCTAAAGGCGTCGTAAGGCTAGAAGTGGAGTGACGAAAATAGAGAGGTACCTGCCTATTATTCGCTGAAAATGGAAGTAACTTTACCAGATCTTTAGCTGGATGCCGTGCTTTGAAAATGATGGGAACAACCTGTTCACTGTCGCTGGCAGAGGCATGTATGCTTCTTAGAATGTAATTTTGCTAGTCACATAAACTCTTGGCATCGTCTACCAACAAAGAGGGTATTGTACTGAAATGAAATGAAATGAAATGAAATACTTCTTTATTTCGTATAAACTTTGCAAGTACTTACAAAACGTCATTAAAAAAAACATTTTAAACAATTATTTTTGTGTGCCGAATTAGAACAGCTCAATCCCAAGCGTTTTGGTCGTCTTTATATTCAGATATTTTATCGTATGCTTTTGAACATAATTTCGCTTTAACAATTATTTTGAACTTATTTATAGATAAGTTTCTTAAATTATAAGGGAGCTTGTTATAAAAGCGTATACATTGCCCCATAAAACAGCTACTTATTTTGTGGAGACGAGTGCTATGAACTACCAGATTATTCTTGTGTCTCGTATTTACAGAATGTATATCACATTTTTTACTAAATTTGTCAATATTTTTATGTACATATAACAGATTTTCATAAATATATTGTGATACAACAGTTAGAATGTTTATTTCTTTGAATTTTTCTCTTAGAGTAACTCTTGGACCGAGGTTATCAATTCCCCTTACAGCTCTTTTCTGTAGAACGAATATTGTGTTTAGGTCTGCAGCACTCCCCCAGAGAAGAATCCCATACGACATTAAGCTATGAAAGTAACTGAAATAAACCATTCTAGCTGTTTCTAAATCTGTAAGGCGTCTAATTGTCTTAACTGCATAAGCTGCAGAACTGAGTTTGCCCGATAGCCTTTCAATATGTGGACCCCATTGTAGTTTGGTGTTGAGCATAATACCTAAAAACATGGTTGTCTCGACGGGCTCAATCCTAGATTCATTAAGTTGCACATTGGTTTCCATTTGTTTAACATTAGGCAAATAGAATATTAAAAATTTCGTTTTCTTATTATTAAGTAATAGGTTATTTACATTAAACCAATTAACAACTTTAGGGAGTGCATTGTTTACTTCGTCAAAATTAACCTGTTGTCGTTTAATGTTAAAAATCAAAGATGTATCATCCGCGAACAACACAATCTCATGATTGTCCTTTACATAATTAGGTAAATCGTTAATATATATCAAGAATATAAATGGACCTAGAATTGAGCCCTGCGGGACATCCATTTTTAAAGCTGATCCTGGAGATGTCTTACCATTAACTTCAACCTTCTGGGTTTTGTTGCCCAAGTAAGAAGTCAAGAGATCGAGAGCTTTGTTCCTAATGCCGTAGTGATATAATTTCCTGATAAGAGTATCATGATGTGCACAATCAAAGGCTTTTGATAAGTCGCAAAATATACCTAACGCATCTTGTGACTTCTCCCAAGCCGCAAAAATACTTTTCAGTAACTCAATTGCTGCGTCAGTAGTTGAACAACCCCTCGTAAATCCGAACTGTTTCTTGTGAAGAAGATTATGTCTATTAAAATGATTAAGCAATTGATTAAGTATTAACATTTCAAAAATTTTACTAAGAGTTGGCAACACAGAAGTAGGTCGAAAATTTGAGGAGTCTGATGTGTCACCAGATTTAAATAAGGGTGTAATTTTACTATATTTCATTAAATCAGGAAATGTTCCAGAAGCGACACAGCCATTGAACACTGTGGCTAGATGTGGAGCAATTAAAGTAATAATATATGAAACAGTCTTTACTGACAATCCCCATAAATCCATTGTCTTTTTCATATTAATAGTTTTAAATTGTTTAAGAATATCTTCAGTAGTAACAGCAGTAAATTCAAAGGCTGTGACACATTCTGGTACGCAGTCCTTAAGTAGTATTTCAGCAGACGTGGAAGATGACTTGAGTGACTCTGTAGTTAAAATGGGTATATTAGCAAAAACATTTTCAAATTCTGTCGCTACTTCCAAGTCCTCTGCAACACTCACATTATTGATATTTAGTAGGTAGTCGCGACTGTGTGCTTTGGCTCTACCAGTTTCGTTATTGATGACATTCCAGGTAGCTTTTATGGTATTTTCAGCGCATTTGATTTTATTTTTCAAATAAATTGATTTTGCAGCATAACAAGCTTATCTGAAAGTTTTTGAATATTTTTTTACATAATTAATAAAGGCTGGACTATTATTAAAAGTTTTTTCATTGTAAAGTTCATATAACCTAATCCGACTTTTATGAATGCCTTCAGTTGCCCAATCACTAAACGTCAGACGGTCAGTTACATTTATTTTTTTGGGTTTAAATACAACAGAAAATTCATCATTAATCAATTTAAATAATGAGTTATATAACTGATCCGGACGGTCATGAGTAGGCAACCAACGCATATTACTAGATAAATTATTTTTAAAAACTTCCATTCGGTTTTCATTTATAGGTATAAAATTTATAATTTTACTCTGAACCTTAAGGTTTTTTCTTAGACAACAGACTAACTGCCCACTGTGATCAGACTGTAGCATATTAATTAAGGATTTATGTAAAGGTTTAGTGTTAATAAATATATTATCAATACAGGTGGCACTTGTGGTAGTCACTCTAGTTGGTTCTAAAAAGGTATGACTTAAATTGTAAGATTTAAAAAGATTTAAGGAATTAATTGATGAAGAACTTTTCTCTAAAATGTTAATATTAAAGTCACCACAAACAGCAACCGTTTTATGGCAATTATTAACTTTGCTTAGGGCGTCCTCCATAATTACTATAAAACTTTCAAAAGGCGCACATGGAGGCTTGTATACACTCATAACAATGAACTGCTCAAACTCGACACATGATATCTCTATAACTCGCTCAACAGAAAGGCTCACAATATCAGATCTTTCCTTAAATTTTAAACGTTTATTTATTATAATTAACGAGCCGCCTCGAATAAAGTGCAACCTGGTGGTTATTGAAATTGAATATGAACTGATGGCTTTTTAGCCAATGTTCTGTAATACATAAGATGTCAATATTGTTACAGTTCATAAACAATTCCAATTCTAATTCCTTACTCATCAACCCTTGTATATTCTGATGCACCAGGTTCATACAATTCTTTAAATTTTTTTTTTTATAATACGTGGTTGATGAAGTTGTGTTTTTCTTACTTAAAATTGGTGTGGTATTAAAAAAGGTAACTAATGTCTTATCAAGGTTATTGCCAGAGATTGACTCTATTGTCTCATTACTTAATTTAAAGAATATGGAACGGATTCCAAGCTAATATTTAATGTCAAATTAGACTGCTCAATAAAAGCAGAGTTATTAGCCAAATTTTTGGCTGTGTTATTAATAAAATATGCTAGCGATTATGCTATTTGTCTTTGATTATATTGAGATAGATAACAACTATCACATGTCAAATAAAGGTTTCTAATGAAAGCATTAGAGTCAATTATGTCAATAAAATCATTGTAAAATGTCAGTGTATGTATTTTGCTATTTAACTTATGTCTAAAATCATTTTCAGCCTGTGGCAACAACTTACTGTATGGAAATGCAACTAAAATTATTTTTCTAACTTTTATGTTTAGTAATTGATTGAAATATCTTTTTATAGTATTTAAATTTGCATTACCCCTTCTCCCAATAAAAATGATTATTGTTGAATCGGGACAGTATGTTTTACTCAAAATGCTTTGTAAGATATGTGTAAAACTTGCTCCGGGCATACAAAAGTTGGTTACTGTTTGGCCAAATGGAAAATATTATGTCAAGCTTTTGCCCTCAGCATATAATAATATTTTTTAATTACATAATTACCATCGCAGAGTCCAAACTACTGTATCCATTAACATGCAATTGGGACAATGGTTTCCTTTTATGACGAAGCAACCCACTTAAAAATGATTTTAAAACGCCACTCTAAAATGAGTAAAATAATGATTGAAAGCTTAGAGCAGGTAAAGCCGCGGGCGAATGCTAGTTTTTATATAAATAGCTAAAAACTGCCTCTGTAGTCCAGTAGATAGCGTTTGCGTATGCTGATCGGGCAAAAGTGTTACCTCTTTTCCAAATTTCTAGTAGCAGCACGAAGTCTGTCAATGTGCCCGGTAACGGCAATAAGCTCGCCCCTATTACGTGAAACCTAAAATTCGCAAGCCGCAATGTGGGTGTAATTTTTACACCTCTGCTTACTCTTTCAGGGATACAGGCTTGAACATATAAAAAGAATACTCTTAGAAAAAGTTTCATAAGTCAAAGTACAAAACGGTATTTAACTGTAAAAGCATTATAGCATCCCTATATTATGGTACTTTTACGAAGAAATAGAGCATAGACGGAAAAGAAAATTATGCTTTATGGTTTAATTTTCATCTTTTTAGTTACGGTGTAGCTGTCTTTGATGTTGGGCTTCGAGTTAATTGCAACTTTTTACTTTTTTGAGTATACCATTCATCGCAATATCCTGTAACGTTTATTGGTGTGTAGAAAGATAAATTAGATACAGTATCGTTAGTTACGAAATATATTTATTTGTCAAGCGTTACACAATATAAACCCGGTAGCTAGTGGCAAGAGTTAAGACTCAGGGCAGGGTAGGCAGGCAGACTGACGAGGCTTCGGTCCTCCAGAAGAGAAGGCAGCACTTAACTGAGGCAGCGTCCAGGATCCAAAAGGGAAGGTTCGCTGTCGCACCGCTGTATTTATTTGCCGCTCGGAGGGGAGCGGCCGGCAGGAGAAGTGGTAGAGGCCAGCGTAGTGTGCATCGCTCGATGCGACGTCACACACTCCCCCCTTTAGGCCGGAATTTTTCCTGGGGGAAAAATTCCCTGGCCCCCTGCCGCCGACAGCGCCTGGAACAGAGAAGGCGAAGTGGTGTCAGTCTTTTAAGTTGCAAACACCACCTAAAAGAAATTTGGTTATGTATAAACCCCCCCAACCATTCATACATCACGCATTCAATGGACCCCTTTAACAACAAAAAAAAATCCTTCATATCTCGCACACATGCCAGACACACTCACAACCAGTGCACTAGCTATCATTCAAACCAATCCGGCTCCTGCTTGAATGCAAAACGCGTCGAGGATTACACATAAGCATAACTGAGATAGTCTTGAATAAATAGTTAATATTATTAGTGACACTTCAAAACAATAGTTTAGAATTCTTATAATATATAAGTTAAGTGAAATAAAATACAAAAGAGCTGCTCAGTTTATGAAGTAACAATTATAATACTACTGCATAAAATACAATTAAAATAAAAGGTCCGCTTCGACAACAAAAGAGTGAGTGACAGGTCATAAAACTCAACGCAAGTAGTCGAGACGAATGTAGATGAGAGTAAGCCTTATGTGCGCGGGATAAGGTATTATTTAGAAGGCGCGCTAGCGGCTCGCTAAATAGAATGGGTTAATATTAATAAATCTGAGCATACTTTATAACATAACGTATACAAGGTGATTCACACAACAAATAGATTCCAGAAACTTCGAACCCGTGAGACGCAGTTGATTACAGTTTTAACCACTGAGTCAAAACAAAAAGGATTTTAAAGATAAAATAAAATTCGGTATTACTATAACGATCATTATGGACTGTGGGTGAGCAGAAGTAATTATAACAACAAATTTGACGAGATTTTTGTATGAGATTAATAATTATTGTTTGTAATTAATTAATTTTAAATCTTTAATATGCCATTCGCCAACTGGCTTGCCAGTCATATTAGACAATTTGTAAACTAAAGGAGACTTTTTAACTACAACTTTGCATTTAATAAATTTAGGAGCGAGTTTATTATTGAAATATTTATCTTTATCGCTTAAATAGTAAGTACGCCGCCACACAATATCGCCGACATTGAATTCGGCCGGTTTACGACGAAGATTATAAGAATTACAATTACGTTGGTGAGCGGCTATCAAAGCGGCCTGTACCTTTTCGAAGTTAGGAGACAAATGGCCGAAGGCCTCCGCATATGTATCACGCGGTTCGAAGACAATATTAGGGTCAGATTTGTTGACCACATAGTGTGACCCACAAGTAACCAATTCACGACCAAAGACCAGAAAAGATGGAGAATAGCCAGTTACCTCGTTTACTGCGCAATTTATTGCAAACTGAATCTTAGGAACGACTAGATCCCAAACGCGCTGATCTCGTTCGATAAAAGTAGAAATAGCCGTCATAATAGTTTTATTATAACGCTCGACTGAGTTTACATGGGGTGTATACAGCGGCGTATAATGCAAATTAGGAATTTTGTATTTAGTTATCAAATTTTTAAATGTGGAACTAATGAACTGCTTACCATTATCGAGAACAATAGTTGACGGAATACCATGGACCAAAAGAACATTTTCTTCTAAAATTTTAGTAATTATTTCGGCAGTAGCTCGTTTAATGGGAAAAAGCATACAATATTTGGAAAAACAACAAGAAACAACAAAAATAAAATTGTTTAGCCTTCTAGAAGTAGGTAG
Source organism: Euclidia mi (assembly GCA_944739405.2). NCBI lineage: Eukaryota > Metazoa > Arthropoda > Insecta > Lepidoptera > Erebidae > Euclidia > Euclidia mi. The sequence continues at coordinate 11,511,235 of OX123197.2, forward strand.
TGGACCAATTAGATCAATGCTTAACATCTGGAATGGTTTATAACAAGACTTAGATCTACCCATATGACCTAAGGTTGAATGGTTTTGATGTTTGTGAGCTATACAAACATCACACGAATTCACAGCCTTAACAACGTCGGAATACATATTCGGCCAGTAATAATTTAATGCCAAGCGCTTGTAGGTTTTAAAAATACCTAGGTGACCAGCCGTGGGCAGCGAATGGTTCTCAGCAATAATATTAGATCTTTGTTCCGACGGAATAACCTCCTTCTATTGAAAATCTCGAGTTAAAGGACTTAGACACTTTTTAAAACGATATAATTTATTATTAATAATTCGGTAGTCCACGAAAGATGTGGGATTGTTTAGACAACCTTTATAAATGTTTAGATACCACGAGTCGTTAGTAGACATTGGGAGTGTTAGTTAGGTTTAAATTAGGGGTAATGTCATTATCATTGATAATGGCTGCAACGGGAACAGAACGAGACAGGAGGTCGGGCAATATGTTGTCTGAACCACGACAATGTCGAATCTCGAAATTGTACGACGAAAGACGAACACCCCATCTGGCCAAACGACCAGTAGGATTATTAAGTTTTAGAAACCATTTGAGCGCAGCGTGGTCAATGTAAACAATAAACTTTTTACCGTTATCGACATAACAACGCCAGTGCTCGATGGCAGATAACACAGCGAGTGCCTCGCGCTCAGTAGCGCTGTAATTCTTTTCAGCATCAGACAAAGACTTACTGAAATAGGCTATGATTTTTCTTCGCCTTTCATAACCTGGCAGAGGACAGCGCCTACGCCGTAGTCGCTGGCGTCCGTGTGTATCTCAAAAGGTTCGGAGTAGTCCGGACAAGATAAAATAGAAGGAGAGGACAAGCAGTCTTTCAACTTGATAAAAGCCTGGTCCGCCTCTTTAGACCAACAAAAAGGGGGAGCCTTTTTACCTTGAGAGGTTAATTTGTTTAGAGGTGACGATATACGACTAAAATTTGGAATAAATCGCCTATACCATGAAGCCACGCCCAAAAAACGAAGTAGTTCCTTTTTATTAGAAGGAGTAGGGTAATTAATTATGGCATCAATTTTATCAGGATCCGCATGGAGACTTGGCGAATCGACAACGTAACCTAAATATTTTATTTTATCCCGAAAGAAATTACACTTATCTAAGTTTATAGTGAGATTTGCCATTTTAAATTTTTCGAAAATACGTAATAAAAGCGTAATATGTTCTTTAAACGTTGACGATATACATACAATGTCGTCGATAAAACAGAAAACCTTGTTTTCAAATTCAGGACCGTAAAACAAAGTGTCGACTAAACGTTGCTGAGATGCGGGTGCGTTTGTTAGACCAAACGCCATTCTTTTAAAATGAAACGTGCTACGAGTAGGTACATAGAAAGCGGTCTTAAAACGATCCTCCTGTTTAATTAACGTCTGCCAGGAACATTTAGAAATATCTAAACTAGATAGGTATTTAGCATCTCTCAAGTTATCTAAAATTTCCGAAATGTAGGGCAAATTATAAGCATCTTTTCTAGTAACAGAATTCAATTTACGACTATCTAAGCAAATCTTAGTTCGCCGTTCTTTTTAGGGGTTAGAATAACCGGGTTAGACCACGGACTTTCAGAGGGTTCTACGACATCTTCCTTCAACATTTCGTCTAGTTGTTGTATCAAAATGCGTTGTTTATCGGGAGACATACGATAATAACGCTGACGAATAGGCGGGCTATCGCCTGTGTCAATAGAGTGAGTAATGAGAGTTGTAGAAGAGACATGGTTCATCGCGACGCCCCGTAAGGGGCGTGCAGAAGCTTTTACGGGGCAGTTTAGCCCCCCGCAAGCGGGTTCTTTGTCCTGCCCTTTAATAAGGGCAGGTCCTGGGAGCGGGCAGTGGTTGGCCTTAGGCGGTGTGGACCGGTAGGCGTGTACGCGCGTGCGCGCAGGCCGCTAGATCTTCACGCCATCCGGGCGGTCAACACGAGCCGGGTGAGACCCCCGGCGAACCGAGGGAGGCCCAGCTCCGTGAAGCCAGCGATACGGACGGCGACTTACGTGCGGCCTGCGGAGGTCTTGGTGGTGTGGTGGTGATGGTGGTGATGTGTCGGCGTCTGGTTAGACGCCGACATCGTGGTCAGGAGTGTGTCTCCTGGGCGTGCGCTGTTGCGGTGGTCGTCCGCGCGCGCGCATGATGTGCGTATCATGCAGCGATACGCGCAGATGTCGCGCGGAAAGGGGTGCCACCTGCAACAGAGGGCTAGCAAGGTAGTTATGTCAGGGGTGGACGGTGGTTACCCGGGGCAACCGGCTCGTCCGCAGCGTCGTCGGGGGTAGCGATGAGGTCACGAGGCAGTTTCTTCTTGTCCGGGGGGCGAGCGTGCCAGGGGGCCAGGTCCCGGACGTGGTCCCAGGCCAAGGCGTCGGCTCGCTCAAACATCCCCACGGACCGACGGCGGATGTAGGCGTCCAGGCTCTCGATATGGGTGTCCCGCTGGATGACTTCGTTCCTCACGTAGCGAGGAGCTTGTACGGCGGCGCGCAGCGACAGTGACTGCTGCGCGTGGAGGCGAATGCGGCTCGACTCGCTCGTGAGGGCGAACCAAGCGGGCGCGGCGTAGGTGAGCCGGGTGCGCACATAAGACTTGTACACACCCAGCTTCGCTCGAAGTGGTAGGTGTGAGGAGAGCACTGGACGCAATAGAGCTCTGGTAGCGCGTACCTGTGCGACGACGTTGCGGACGTGCGGCCTCATGGAGAGGGCGCGGTCGATGGTGACCCCCAGGTACTTTACCGTCCGGGTCCAGGGGATGAACTCACCCTGGAGTTTGAGCGGCAGTGGATGGAGCTGTTTGCTGCTGATAAGAATTGCCTGTGACTTACCCACGTTCACCGACAGTCGCCACTGCGATAGCCAGTGGGGGAGCAGGTCGAGGGAGCGCTGAATCTTCTTGGCGGCGTGGGCGGCGTTGACGCTGGTTGCGATGTACGCCGCGTCGTCAGCGTAGAGCGCCAGCTCGGCGCCCTCGGCGACGGGGATGTCGTCGGTGAACCTGGTGTAAAGCACAGGTGAGAGGCATGAGCCCTGCGGGACTCCAGCAGAGATGGTGCGGCTGTCAGACAGCTCCTGTTCCACTGCCACTCGGAAAGTCCGGTTATGCAGGAACGAGGAGACCACCTTTACTACACGGCGAGGCGCTGTGGACGTTGACAGCTTGTACAGCAGACCGGAGTGCCACACTCGGTCGAATGCTTTCTGTATGTCGAGGAATACTGCTACGGCGTGCTCGCGCTTGTTGCGCACCGCCGTTATCCGATGCAGTACCCTCGACAATTGCAGTGTCGTGGAGTGCTCAGACCTGAACCCGAATTGTTCCGGTCTTGGAGTGATGTGCGGTGTGAGGTGCCGCAGCAGGAGTCTCTCGAACACCTTCGAGATCGTGGGCAGGAGAGTGATCGGCCGATAGCTCTCCGGCTTCAATGGGTTCTTGTCCGGTTTGGGCAGCACGATGATGCGGTCCTCCTTCCAACAGGCGGGGAAGGCGCCTGTGCGGACGATCCCCGTAAACAGGCGCGCCAACGCTGCCACGGTACGGTGCGGCAGGTCGCGCAGCGCTGTGTTTGGTATCCCATCCGCCCCAGGAGCCTTCCGGGGCTGGGTCTGCCGAATGGCGCGCTGCACCATTCCGCTGCCACGGTGCGGTGCGGCAGGTCGCGCAGCGCTGTGTTTGGTATCCCATCCGCCCCAGGAGCCTTCCGGGGCTGGGTCTGCCGAATGGCGCGCTGCACCATTCCGGGGGAGAAGAAAATTGGGTCCTCCTCGGGAGCTATCGGCGTGGCGAAGTATTCCCGAAGGTGTGTCTCTACTGCTGCGGCGTGTTCTGCGTCCACAATCAGGTTAGGCCTGAACTGGCCCTCGAGGTGGTCGGCTAGAATAGCTGCTCGGTCTGCTGCTTTGTAGCGCGGTGTTCCGTCGGCGTGTAGTAGCGGTCGCACCGGAGCTGGGGTATTCGTGAGGCGACGACATAGAGTCCGAGTACAACCGAGACCCCGCTTTTTATAAGAAATATCGGAAAATTTAGAAATAATGTTATCAGCGGCAGCTCTCTGTTCAATAGATAAATTATTATAAGACACAAGGTGCGGTGAGTCATCGGTCCGCAGCTCAGTAACTTGTGAATCCGTTTCATTCAATAACAACACCGACTCTAAATGGTTAGGAAATAAATTAAAAATTCGCCAAAAATCCATACCGAGAATTAAACTATTTTTAATCCCTGGCACTACATGAAAATTCAAAGGCTGAGAACAATCCAACTGATACTCATTATTTTAAAAGAAATTATGAGAATTGTTACCCAAGATTGTAACACATGAGCCAGAATCCAACAGGCCGACTACAGGTTTACCATTTACAATAACAGAAATATAAGGCGAGTATTCTTTATTAGAATTGCGGATTGAGGATAGACTATAACAGTTAAAAAATTTTTTTAGATAATTTAACCAATTATTCCACTCGGTGTTATTGAAATTATTTGATTTATTTATTCCCCAATCCTCGCTTATTAGTTTTTTGGGTTATTAGCTTTAGGATTACATTTAGGACAATCAGACACACAAAAACCTTTTAGACCGCATTTAAAACAAATTTAAAAGTGTGGTTGGCGACAATTATACAAACTATAAGAATTGGATCGACACCTGGGACAGAACCGGTTGTCGTTTTTATTAGTGGTGGGTAAGTTGATAGCGTTTATCTGTGGTGGAGCGTTAAAGTTTTTATTAGAGTTATTATAATAATTTTTTGGTTTGTAATTAGAAAAATTAGGTTTTTGAGGTTGGTGGGCAAACTCGGGCAACAAGATATTGGGTGTGGCTTTGGAAGATTCCCGATGGTCTTTAGTTCGTTTATAAAAGGTCTCAAATTCACGACAAACACTAACGAGACTAAGGATATCGGCCACCTTAGCCGTTAAAATAGTTTGATTGTAACATGGCAGGACATTACGCAACAAAATATCTGTCTGAAATAGAATTAGTTTTTATTATAAGTCAAATCGATTCGATCGATTGAGTAACATTTTGTTTAGTCTATTGAAAATTTCTGACAATGGTCACACTGAACTGTCACTTCGGCCTCTTCCCGCGTTGAAAATTTACCTCGTTGTCGACTCGTACGTAAAATATCGCCCTTTGAAAAGCACATCATTGTAGCTACGTGAATAGTGGTGAAATCTATTAAATTGCCGCTTTTTTGACTCCCGGCACGGTTTGTGACATATTGAACATTTTGTGAAAAGTTATTGTGAGCACACCTTTTTGCATTTCGTGTGAATTGATTAATTGAACTAAATAGAGTAAACCGCCTTGAATGCCGCGTGATCTAGTGCTGGCAACGGTAAATTGTGATAAAAGACATTGTGAACTATTCATTGACATTTGCAAGGAGAAATTGCGAATCCTGTGAACTTGCATCGTGCATTGAAGACGCTGCGTTAGAGTCTGGTAAAGTAAAGATAATTCACTTGCTAATATTGGCCAATTTTAGTCTTGTGTGTATCTAGCTTGCCTCCAGGACTCCACTCAAGAACATCACTTAGAGTTGGTAAGACATTTTATTAATATTAAGATTATAAGTCATCGCTGTGCTACCACAGTGAAGGTGTTTAGATAAATTGTCTATCGTGGTCAGGTGGATGTATTACAGCTTCCACTGCAACTCTGTTCTCAACAGTTTCCCACCTGGCTGCGGTAACTCTAGACATAATTTTTGATAGCAAGAGCGTGGTTAACTGTGCTTATATTGTAAACTTGTATCTTAGCCGCTGTTGCATTACTGAGTATAAACTCAGATTGGTATGAGCTTGTATCTTATCACCTTGTAGACAGTATTGTAGTGTTTGTCAGGTCAGTTATTGTCTAAAATACATAATATTTAATTGTATAAGTTGACCTAGATAATTTGAAACACATTGTCACATAACCTCAATCAGTAATTGTTGATTTGTATTGTTGAAAAATCTAACTTAAATTTGTTGTTGCATTAATAAGTCAGTTTGTTTGGATACATAACAGCTATATGTATCAATAAATGTAGTAAATTTAGTTTATTGCATATATTCATAAACATAACAACCAACACCTTTTTTTGACCTTGCCACTTGGGCGGGTCACATTAATAAACTTTGTTTTGTTATAATATAAAGATAATATTGTTAGGTAACACATATTCTGTGCTTACTTCCTATTGTATATCATAAATAACACAGTTAGTCTGTCTGTTGCAAATAATTAATTAACAAAGTTGAAGTTTCAACTTTATTAATTTGTTATAAGTTATAACTTTGATAACTTTTGTGTTTGTTTCAATATACTGAAACCTTTAATTTTGTTGGACAGTAGATACCTGTCACTTGCCTGCACTTGCAGTAAACAGGCTAATATTTTGTTGGTTTCAAAGAATTAAGAAAAATTAAGTTTTGATGGTTAATTTTATTTAGCGCTTGTCCGGGCTCTTTTGAATTTTGATTATGTCAGCTATCAAGGACTTGCGTGCGGCTGCTGGTGCTATTGCATCAGATTTGCGCTGGTTTGCCTCGGCCAATGCTTTAGTGAACCGGCCTGATCGCCAGCAGGCCTTACTTCAGAGGTACGAGCGGATTGACGATCGCCTGGCAAGTGTGGAACAGCAATTCCGCACTTTCAGCACTTGCTGTCTTGAAGTGTCAATCAATGATTTCACCGCTGACCAGCGAAATAAGGTCAGCGAAGACTATGCCCAGGTCTTAGACCTGTATGATGCTGTCTCCAATAGTGCGAGACAACTAGTTGCAGATAGGGAAGGGCAACCTGGCCTGAAGCAGGAGCTTCATAGGTCAGCACCGGGGCTGGTGAGTAGGCTCCCTACCTTGGACCTCCCCCATTTTGATGGCTGCCTAGGAAGCTACCTGGGCTTCGTTAATTTGTTCGACAGCCTAGTCAATGATAGGGCTGACCTTCGGCCGGCACAAAAGTTGGCCTATCTAATGTCTGTTCTGGATGGGGAGGCTAAGGGCCTCATCCAGCATCTGCCCGTGTCTGACGAGGCGTACCAGACGGCTCGGGACCTAATCACCCGTAGGTACCATAATAAGCGTGGCCTCGCCGACACGCACATTGAGCAGATTTTGGGCTTGCCGACGCTCACCCGGGTCTCTGGGTTGCGCACCCAACTGTTGAACCCGCTTTTGGTGGCCATCAACGCACTTAAGTGCCTTGACCTGCCCGTGGACCAATGGTCCTATCTATTGGTGCACATTGTGCTGAAGAAGCTGCCTGCCGACCTGAGGTCGCGTTTTGAACAGCGCTTTGGTGGGGATAGCGCGACCCATCTGCCCCCCTTTGCTGACCTGGAGAAGTTCCTGGAGGATGAGTGCCGGGTCTTGGACAACTCCGGTGGTGACACGCCGGCTAAGTCGCAGCCGCCCAAGGTCAAAGAGCAGGCTCGCGTTCACACCCGAGCCAGTGTTGACCGGCGCCCTCCTCGCTTTGCAGTCACGCAGAGCCCAGTGGAGTGCTCCTACTGCAAGGTCACGGGGCATAGAACGGCCAGTTGTAGGGCATTCTTGGACCTGCATGTCGCCTCTCGTAGGCGCATCGCGAATGCCTGCCGCCTTTGCTTCTCTTGTTTGGGGTCCCACTACCAGCGAGACTGCCCAAATTCTCCCCCCTGTCCTCACTGTGGAGGACAGCATTTGGACATTCTTTGTATGAATGCCAGAGAGGTTGGCCGCTTGTCCAACCAGCCGACGCCGCGCACGGGCGGGTGTTTTGAAGGTGGCAGCCGAGGCTCACCGGCGCGTAGCCGAGAGTCGCCTCGCTCAATTGATCGCCACTCACCCCGCTTGGAGAACCGTAGCGTGCGCACGCCTCCTCTCTCTCGCGCACCTGAATGTGCTGTTCAGCGTCACCAGCACCATGACTGCTGCCCCAGGTATTCCCCTCCTTTGGCGGAGCGTCCCCGCCTTGACTCGCGCCCACCTCGTTTTGGGCGGGTGCGTCGCTATGACCCCCCACAGATGGCGCGCGGATCAAGTCATCGCGCCCTTGAGGACTTCAAGCCGCACCCCCATTTTGATTTGCCTGGTCCTGGCCAACGGTCGCCGCCCAGGCAACAATAGGTCATTGACCCCTGCCCTATAACGCCAACCTCCCCCATTGAGACCGTTATCCCACCAACGGTTGCTGTTAGGGTCTGGGGACCCACGGGGACCTCTGTTGTTGTCCGTGCTATATTGGACACAGGTTCACAAGGTTGCATTGTTTCCACTTATTTGGTAGGGCAGGTTAAATTAAATATGGGCTCTTTTCCGAATTGTATTCGGGGCATAGGTGACGTAGCCTCTAATGTTGAAGGGCAAGTTAAAGTTTTGTTTGGCCCTGTTGAATCTTCACACCCGAGGATTAAAACCTCGGCTATTGTGTTGAAGAATATTTTGGGTATGCACCCACAGAAACAGCTACCCGCTGCTGTGGTGAATTTGACATCGGGATTGGATCTGGCGGACCCCAAATTTGACACACCGGGACAAATCGATTTGTTGATTGGCTCTGATGTCCTCGGTGGAATTTTGATTGGTGGAAAACGGGTCTTGGTGCCAAATGGTTTGACTGCCATCCCGACCATATTTGGATTTGCTTTGATGGGACCTGTACCTAGGGACCCCCCTCCACCCGAACTTGATAATTTGTTGGCTGTAGGCTCCGCTCTCTCTGATGCAGTTCAGAGGTTTTGGGAGGTAGAGGAGCCGCCTCAAGCTGCCCGTTTGAATCCAGAACATGAGGAGTGCGAGCTGTTCTTCCAGAACAACACTGGTCGACTTCGTTCTGGTCGGATTATTACGAGGTTACCCTTCCTGTCTGTTCAGCCGCCGCTTGGTGAGTCACGACCTTTAGCCGAAAAGAGATTGTTGGCTATGGAGCGTCGCATGGGTCGTGATCCGGAGCTCAGACAGAAGTATATTGAGTTCATGAGAGAATATGAACAATTGGGACACATGTCAGTGTCAAATTTGGATTGGCGTTCGGTGGAGCATTACTTTCTCCCGCATCATGCGGTATTGAAGCCATCGACTGGCAAGCTGCGCACAGTGTTTGATGGTTCTGCGCAGACTTCAACAGGCGTATCCTTGAACCAGTGCTTGCATTCTGGTCCCAAGTTGGTCAAGGACCTTTGTGATGTCATCACCAGCTTCCGACGACATCAGGTTGTCTTTGTGGCCGACATAAAAATGATGTTCAGGCAGACGATTATCCACCCTGATGACCGTCGCTTCCAGCTGATCCTTTGGAGAGAGTCTCCTCGCGATCCCATGGTCGTCTACGAGCTCAATACTAATACGTACGGGTTAAGGTCAAGCCCCTACTTGGCAATACGTTCTCTTTGGGAGCTCGCAGACCGCGAAGGCTTACGCTTCCCACGAGCCTCCGCCATCTTGAAAGACGATATTTACGTCGATGACATTTGCTCGGGCGCCTCCACAGCGGACGAGGCGATCCTCCTGCGGGACGAATTGATAGGTATTTTGGCCTCCGCTGGTTATGAGTTGCGCAAATGGATTTCCAACTCACCAGCGCTTTTGGAAGGCTTGCCAGAGGATCATCAGCAGGATCCACATTTGTTTGAGATTGTTGACAACCCCGCCATGATGGCTGTTCTCGGCGTTCAGTACAGACCAGTCCAAGACATCTTTACATATAACGTAGACTTGAAATTGCCGTATTCTTGGACTAAACGTCTCGTATTGTCTACTGTCGCCAGAACCTTTGATCCGAACGGTTGGATCTGTCCAATTATATTTTGGGCAACATGCTTCTTGCAGAAGCTTTGGACAGCAGGATTGACCTGAGACGAACCTTTGCACGGCACTCTTGTTGAGGAATGGACCTCTTTTGTATCCTTACTTCCTGCCGTCAACGAGATCTCCTTGCCTCGTCCCATCCTTCCTCCCGGGAAGTACAAGGCCACCCTTCACGGGTTTTGTGATGCCTCGGAGCATGGGCACGCGGCCGTGGTGTACTTGCGCACAGTTAGTGCCTCAGGTCAGGTGAGGGTTTCCCTGATCATGGCGAAGAGCAAGGTTGCACCCCTTCGGACATCTTTGACCATTCCGAAATTGGAGCTCTCGGGAGCAGCCCTACTTGTACGCTTATTGAACCACGTGTCCAGTACTTTGGGTAAAAGCATTTGTATTAATGGGACCTACGCCTGGACAGACAGCCAAATTGTTCTTTGTTGGTTGAAGGCGTCTGTCCACACTTTGGAGGTATTTGTCGCTAATCGCGTTTCCCAAATCCAGAAATCCGAAGTCAAACTTGTTTGGAGACACGTGCCAGGTGAGCTCAACCCCGCTGATTGTGCCTCGCGCGGATGCTTGACGCCCAGTTTGATAGGTCATTCGCTGTGGTGGGGTCCGGAATGGTTGAGTCGACCAGAAATTGATTGGCCTCGAACGCCAGTTTTGAATACTTCTAATTTGCCGGGTCTACGAACACTCGCTCTTGAGAAGGTGGAATGCGCCTTCGACCCCGATTTCCTGTTGAATCGTTACAGCTCCCTCGACAAGTTGTTAGGTGTTACTGCTTGGATAAAGCGTTTTGTTTTTAATTTTAGGCACCCACAACATAAACGACTGACACAGTTTCTCTCACCACAGGAACGACAGGAGTCTCTCACCTTTTGGGTTCGTTCTGTGCAATTGGCGCATTTTGAGAAGGAGATTGCTATCCTTAAATCAGGGAGATCGAAATTGTCGGGAGCTGTCTCTAAATTGAACCCCTTTTTGGACGATACGGGTCTCTTGCGCGTTGGAGGGCGTCTCAAGAACGCCAACCTCCCTTACGGGGCACGTCACCCCCTTTTGTTACCTAAGGACGGTCATTTGGTACGCTTGTTGGTAACTGACCGTCACCTTAAAAACTCGCATGCTGGTTGTAATGCTTTGTTGGCTATTTTGCAACGCGAATTTTGGATTTTGTCTGCCCGAAGAATTATTCGGAGTGTAGTCTTTCGCTGCATCCCTTGCTATAAGCTCAAGGCTTCTACCATGCAGCCCTTGATGGGAGACTTACCGGCAGATCGCGTAACTGAGAGCAGGACGTTTGACGGTGTTGGCACGGACTTCGCAGGTCCCTTTTTGGTGAAAACGTCGATACTTCGAAACCGCAAGACTGTTAAGGCCTACTTGTGTGTTTTTGTTTGTCTCTCCACAAAGGCCGTACACCTAGAACTGGTCTCCTCGCTTACGACCGAGGCGTTTGTAGCCACATTTGACAGATTTGTATCCCGCAGAGGGATGCCTTCCTTGATCCGTTCTGACTGCGGCACTAACTTCAAGGGCACCTATAATTATTTGAATGATGTTGTTAATTTCCTTGAAACCAACAAAGCTGATATAGGTGATAGGCTTGCCCGACGTGGGATAAATTGGTTGTTTTCCCCACCAAATTGTCCACACTGGGGTGGTATATTTGAGGCCGCCGTAAAATCGGCCAAAACACACTTGCGCAGGACAATCGGTGAGTCTGTCCTTACATTTGAGGAACTCGCAACTGTGTTTTGTAAGATTGAGGCCGTTTTGAACTCTCGGCCATTGTGCCCGATCTCCTCAGATCCGAATGATTTGGAGGCCCTTACGCCGGGCCATTTTTTGATTGGTCGCCCACTTGTCGCCTTGCCTGAGTACCCCTATATTGATACGAGACCTGGTCGTCTCTCGCGTTTTGAATTGGTACGCCAGATTACTCAGAGCTTTTGGAAACGCTGGAATTTGGAATATTTGCACATACTCCAGCAACGCGTTAAGTGGACCGACAAGACCGATCCACCCAAGATTGGTGACCTCGTTTTGATCAAGGAGGCTAACCTTCCGCCACTTAGATGGCGCAGGGGGCGCATCCTTCGTTTGGTAACTGGGGCTGATGGAGTTCCCCGATTTGCTGAGGTCTTGGTGGACGGTTCAATTCTGAGGAGAGCGGTTGCAACATTGTCACGTCTACCAAGCGATTAGCGAACCGGTAGGCCGGTCCGGGGCGGGTGGATGTTTGAAATAGAATTAGTTTTTATTATAAGTCAAATCGATTCGATCGATTGAGTAACATTTTGTTTAGTCTATTGAAAATTTCTGACAATGGTCACACTGAACTGTCACTTCGGCCTCTTCCCGCGTTGAAAATTTACCTCGTTGTCGACTCGTACGTAAAATATCGCCCTTTGAAAAGCACATCATTGTAGCTACGCGAATAGTTGTGAAATCTATTAAATTGCCGCTTTTTTGACTCCCGGCACGGTTTGTGACATATTGAACATTTTGTGAAAAGTTATTGTGAGCACACCTTTTTGCATTTCGTGTGAATTGATTAATTGAACTAAATAGAGTAAACCGCCTTGAATGCCGCCTGATCTAGTGCTGGCAACGGTAAATTGTGATAAAAGACATTGTGAACTATTCATTGACATTTGCAAGGAGAAATTGCGAATCCTGTGAACTTGCATCGTGCATTGAAGACGCTGCGTTAGAGTCTGGTAAAGTAAAGATAATTCACTTGCTAATATTGGCCAATTTTAGTCTTGTGTGTATCTAGCTTGCCTCCAGGACTCCACTCAAGAACATCACTAAGAGTTGGTAAGACATTTTATTAATATTAAGATTATAAGTCATCGCTGTGCTACCACAGTGAAGGTGTTTAGATAAATTGTCTATCGTGGTCAGGTGGATGTATTACAGCTTCCACTGCAACTCTGTTCTCAACAGTTTCCCACCTGGCTGCGGTAACTCTAGACAATATCTAATTTTTCAGACTCACTAATAGGCACATCAAGACGAGAAAACATACCCTGCATTTTAGCAACAAAAAGTGTTATATTTTCGTCATCAGCTTGAAGGCGAAACCTAATTTCGTTTAAAATTTGAAAATCATAGTCAGTCGGGCTAAAATCACGCTTTAAAAGACAACACAATTCACTCCAACTAGAAACCTGTTCTTTGAGCGAACGATACCAGAACAATGCATCGCCCGTAAATATCTCAAAAGCAAATAGTAACATTTTATTTTCGGGAATACACCTAGCCTGCATAAACTCGTTAATTTTTTCAATGAACCCACGAACACAAGACTTGCCATTATATTTAAATTTAGCGAGTTCGGAAAACAATTTACGTTCGTAGTTAAAGTCGTCAGAAACGTTGGGGGTAGATACAGAGCAGTCCTTTTGTACTACGTGCGAAGTTGGTTCAGATGTACCCGACATCACAGATTTAAAAATAGCTAACTGATTGCGGTAATTGCTCGAAACTATCTCAGCCGAGTCGGTATCAGAAAGGCGGTCCAGATCCAGTCTATTCAATCTAAAGTAAATATGGTTGAGAATAGATTCTGTGCGCGAATAGAGGTTTCGGTCAAATTGTGATCTAAGCAGAGAAATATTATTTGTAGCCCTAATTAAGGAGTTCCGGATAGCCGAAATTTCCTCTTCGAGGTCTAAATCCGAATCCAAAATAGTTTCAGAGGGAAACTGAGACGCTAGTCGCTATCTGCTGGTGCAGCTCGGCTACGGAACCAGACTTGTCACCCCCCCCCCCCCCCGAATAATTAGTTCATAAACCAGCTCCGATTTTACTAAATGATTGAAGTTAATTTTAAAAGACATTGCTAAGTTACTTAGAAAAAGATTGAACAGATAAAAGATTAACCTAACAGCACCAAAAGTCACTCACACAGGGGTTATACTTATAATATAACAATAAAATAAAAGGTAATGTAAATATGTTCACAGTGGGTCGTTTAAAAAGAAAGATAATTATTATGTAGCAAGTAAACAAGTTACGTTCGCAATGCGTAAGAATAATGCGAAGCGGAACCTACCCTCACATAAAAAATGTAATTGTACGATTAAAATAATTCCCAAAACCGTTACTTAGTCTGACGAATTTGGGTTAGAAAAGAAGTTATAAAAGTACATAAGATGTGGCACAAGCCTTCAGTTGACTATCTTGCCTGAATAATGCGTTATAATTTAGCTAACACAATTAGAAAAAAAAATCAAAGACTTACGGACTGTGAACACACTTACACACAGAAACATAGAAAAAAGGAAGCGACCAGAAGCCGAGTCAGATGCCTGAGCCCTTAAAATTGTTCGAGCGCCAGTGTAACGTTTATTGGTGTGTAGAGAGATAAATTAGATACAGTATCGTTAGTTACGAAATATATTTATTTGTCAAGCGTTACACAATATAAACCCGGTAGCTAGTGGCAAGAGTTAAGACTCAGGGCAGGGTAGGCAGGCAGGCTGACGAGGCTGCCTCAGTTAAGTGCTGCCTTCTCTTCTGGAGGACCGACCTCCAGAAGAGAAGGCAGCACTTAACTGAGGCAGCGTCCAGGATCCAAAAGGGAAGGTTCGCTGTCGCGCCGCTGTATTTATTTGCCGCTCGGAGGGGAGCAGCCGGCAGGAGAAGTGGTAAGGGCCAGCGCTGTAGTGTGCATCGCTCGATGCGACGTCACAATCCAATCTGTAATCTTTTCAATGCCTTGAAAGGGAAGGCAATGTTTCACTACCTTTTAAATTGTAGGGTAAAGTGCAAAAGCAATTAATAATTTATTTTTAACATAAATATGTTGTATTGCTCTTAATAATTTTATTTTGTATGGTCATTGAATAGCGATAGCCCTGTGGCACGCCAAGAGGCTTGAATAAGTTATTATCATCATCAGCATCCTAGAACATTGCTTTGGAGCCCGGGTTCTAGTATAAGAAGTTGTAACATAACATAACTTCACGCCTTTTATCCCCTAAGGGGTGTATTACACACCCACACTTCGCCAGTTATGTTTCGGTCCCGATGTAATAGGGGGCGAGCCTATTACCTTCTACCGGGCACATTTAAGAAGTTGTGTGCTTATTATATTTTTACTTGTCGTTTTAGCTGCGAGATCTATTTAATTAAATTCACAATTACAAAGTCACCTGCCACGTTTATCTATCTGTACACAATGCACACAAAAACTACTAAACCGATATTATGTGAATTTCACCTGTATGAGTGGTGGCGCATGCATGACGAAGGTTAAGGGGTTTATTTCATCGCGCACCGGCAAACCATGCCAGTGGTTAAGCCGCCCGCGGATGCTATTACTAAATAACTCTTAAGGTAATACCACTACGACATCACTTTAGCTGCAAATAAACTAGATTAGCATGAAAATAAGAGAAGAAAAATGGTAAGCGGTTTCTTATCAATGAAGGTTTTATCAGGAGACAGGACAGGACAGGAAGTGGTCATTTGTTAGGCAATTTCTGCATTGTATTTGTTTCTGTGACATAAAGGGTACTCATAATAATATAATGACGCTGAAATAGTCTTTGGCAGACCATTTGGTAATAAGTGGTGCAGACAAAAGAAACTGTCCTTTAAAGGATAGTTGACATGCACCTGTATAGAGTTAAAAACGTGATTGACTGGAAATTGATGCTATTTTTTCCAAACCTGCACTGGGTCTGCAATCCGTGGAAAAGAGAAAAAATATTACAATGTTTAATAGTGGACATAACTTGTCGACGTCCGATTTTTTTCGAACAGCATGTTGAAATTAAAATTTATTTAAATTACAATTAATTTTAGACAAATTCATAGATCCATAATGATTCCTAAAACAGACATAACTAAATGCTTACAGCAACGTCATTCGTATCCAATACATGATTGTATATGCGTTAATCTCATTTTATCTTGCTATACAACTCAAACACTCTCAAAAGCCACGTATGTGGTACTGTGTTTCCTTGTAATTTATCTAACATATCACCTGGTCTAACCACCTTGGTTTCCGCTAACTTGAATGCTAATAATGGCTATGTCAGCTAGAGCCAGGAGGCTCTGAAGAAGGGATTAGGATAGTTAGGAAACTATCCTAATCCCTTCTTCAGTGCCTCAAGTCTCCTGGGACGTCTCCTCAAGTCAATTCTGAGAAGCCAATGTAATTGAATTAATTTCCATATGTTTGTCTGTTCAAGCTCTCAGAATAGATAGTAATAAGCCAGCAATAACACTTTTTAAGGGTCATATAGAATATCTAATATAGAAGAATAGAGAAGGTGGACAATTCTAAGTTATTATTTAAGCTGGCAACGACCCAGCGATGACAGAATAAAACTATGATCCTAAACGTCTACTTGAATAGCGTAGCCTGAAATCGTGCAGCCCGTCTGATTCAAGTGTTTTTTTAATTAGATATTGGATGCATCGCATTCCTAAAATCCTGGCTAACAATTCCTATAAACACCTTCACTGCGGCTTACGGACACCAACAAGATGCCTCAAAACAATGTTTACCGCGTCACCATTCAGCAGCCGCACATTAGTCACACATTGCTATGGAATCCCGTTGCGTCTATACTTACTTAGTATCGGTTTAGAATTAACGATCAAAGATATTTATTACATAACTTACGTAGCCTACAAATTAATTTATCTTTCAATTTTCATATACCTACGTGACTATCTGTTTCCGGAAATGACCTAGCGCTCTGAAACCACGGATGTTTGATCTTGAGATCTAATTTTAGTCTCCAAATAAGCCCTGTTCACAAAGCGTTACTAATACTATTAAATTTCGCACTTTGAAATAAATCGGCCTACCAATAAGTGCCTAATCCTGCACTCCTTCCACGTTAAAGCAAATCTCTGTTATACAATAGTATTGGTTTAGGAAATCTAGCCGCCTATAATATGTCATACAATATACCTCCAGTTCAGCACAGCATAGATATGGAACTGTGTCGCCAATATTCTCGTTATTTCCAAAAAAAATACAATAAAGCCTCGGTGAGGTCTGCCTTAAATAGTGAGTAAATAGTGCTTACCGGCACCATTATTTCACCTAGGCATAGCGTATCATGCTTGCACTGATAATCAAAAATTATAATTTATTGGCCTTTGAATACCGAGAACCATCAGTAATTTCTATAAAAATAAATGTTATTTGATTACATAAAAATTTAATGAGAAGCTGCCATCACTTCTGGGAAAAGCGATTCAATTATTCCAAGGAATGATTTCAAAATATTTACCGCGTCGTTACTCTTGCGTTATCGTGATCACGGACATTTTCTAGTAAATTTTCCTGTGGACTTTGAGATAGACTAGACTTAGAGCTTTGTAATGACAAAGCTCTTTCAATTACTTACACGTAATAACTTAATTTATATTAGTAATATTCGTTCACATTCAGGAAAACCTGGGAAGGTTAAATTCCATTGTTATGGTCTTGTCTTGAAATGCAACTTGATCGACGCCGGGATGATGAAATATTATTTAACTTTACAACTATCATACTTATTTAATTTATCTCATTACTTCTTAGCTAGGTAATTTGATATTTAATTACTTCATTCAGCAGATTATTCATCCGTTTTAAGAGAAAAGGATTCAGTAGCTGCCTGTTAACTGTCCAATTGCTGAGTAATGGCTTTTTTTGTGTAAAATGTTTAGACCATAGCCCATCACGCTGGCCAAGTCCGGGTAAGCTTGTATGTAAGTTCGTGTCTTCAGAATGTTTTTCATCACAATAATGCAAATAATAATTGTAAATTTACTAGACCCATATTAGGCAAATAGTTGCGCGCTGTAGGTTCAACACTGTGAAGTTGTACGTGGCAAGATTGCCACGTACAACTACAACTAGGGGAGAGATCAACAGATGTTGATCTCTCCCCTAGGCTATCAGTGGTTCTTAAACTGAAAAATATAATAAATTAAGAGTTTCTTTACACCAGAGGGCACAAGTTAGGCACGACGATCAAAATAATCAGTAGTATAAAGATCTATAGCCTTCCATAATCCTTACTTTTTGACTTAACCGACATATACCTTGTATATTTTGGTTGAAATATCACAATACCCTCGGGTTAATCCCCTTGTTACCCCGTGTTCCGTTCACGCCTCGTGAGAATACGACAGTTACTGTTGTTTTTAAGCCGCATCCCATGCGACTTAAAAACAAACTTACTGTGGTTTCTTTTATCTCGCCTTCCTTAGTCCCTGAATCTATTTGTGCATAGCTTTGCTGTTTTGTTACCCCACTAACATTATAATATATGCGTGTGCTTAATATTTTGGGTTTTAAACGATGATGGGACTGAGCGATGAGAATCCTTCACACTCTAATTCCTCCTTTAATTTTCGAAGGAGTTTTGGAGTAACAGTAACTACAAAAAATACAAACGAATTTCCAACTTTTAACGAATTTTAGAGAACCTCCAACGTAACAAAGAAATGTGAAAAGAGATAATACCTATGTCTTATTAAGAGCAGATTTCTATTTCTTATTAGAGCATAGCCAGAAGAAAAGATGGCCGTTGGAGCAGAAAGGCTCTGGAATGGCGGCCACGCACCGGACTTCGTAGGTATCCCGCAAGGTGGACTGACACTCTGACTGACAATTATTGACATGTTTTTTTTTAAATCAAAGACAATAAATCATTTGCTTAAAGTAGCCTAAGTATCTCTCTTAAAAAATTAAATTATTGACCAACAGCGAATAATATTACAGATAACTAGCTAGTACATTGAATAAAAATTTCAAGGTATGGAGATTTTACGTTGTCTGTGAATGAAATCGTCAGAATGAACTTAAACAAAATACATTAAAAGTTACGGTAGTCTGAAAACGCAATTTCTTTTTTAGGTATAAATAAATTTCTGCGCTACTAATAGTTTGCCATCTGCTATTCTGCACCCGTTTTTTCGAGATGCCGGCAGCGGGAAGAGCGTTGCGATCCTATAAACTTGTATTTAACTTTACATTTACCCCTTCTTGATAACTAAAAAAAATAATTGTGTCCTCTGATAAATGCATGTTAAGCCCTAGAATGTAACATTTCAATGAACTAACGCCAAATGTTGACATTCTAGGTATCAGTACCTCAAAACATTAAAAGATCCTGTTGACATCGCATAATATCGATAAAAACCCGATCCATTGACATATTAGTTTCAAATGACACGTATCTATGTACCGTTGCGCTAACTGGATTTGACATTATTTGTTTTTGACAGAACTATCGCTAAGTCACTTAGTAGAAATTCTTTGTTAACAAAAAGTTTATGTTCTCGTGGCACAGACTATAGTTGATGAGTGTTGACGTCACTTTCTAATAAAATGCCATACGAAAAAGGAAGCAAAAAGGTGACGACAGAACACGTTTGCTCGGCTTTTTTCTTCGTCAATCCTAATTTCGAAAATCAATCCTGGCTAGATCAATTTATCGCTCCGAACTCCATGCTTACTAAATTTAATCAAAATCGTTAAAGCCGTTGTTGAGATTCAGATTACATACCTATTTAAAATGTATGTACAAGAATTGCTCGTTTAAAGGTATAAGACTAGGTTCTACAATTTTCTCGCGTGAGTTCCGGCTCATGGCACAAAATTTATCACCTTCAGTAGCTTTTACGTGAAAGAGTAACAAACATGGATAAATCCTCAGAAACTATCACTGTTTTTAATAGTAATAAGATTATGCTTGATCTGTTCTATATCAAAAGGCTGAGATCAAAGCGTCATATATCGTAATATACACGAAGTATCCTCACATAAGCCATCGAAACCAATATCAGCTTATTCAGATCTTCGTATTGCTGAATAGTTTATACCACCCATTGGCTTTAATAACCCTGTTCTACGTAATATTATTGAGCTGCAAAATATAGTACCGTGCACTTGATATATTGCGCAGTTTGCACGTAAGCTTCATAGCATACCGATAGTATTGACGGATGTTGCAGTCAATGGATACATCCGTCTTGAACACATGACATTTTGAATAGGTGGAATAATCTTCTGACGTACAGTTCAATCCAATTTGGTGATCTACGCTGCCTTTGAAATCCAGGTATTTTTGGGTTTTCTCCAATAATTAATTTTAGTAACATACAACATCCCTGTCTGTTTTTCTCTATCTCACACCTAAACCGCTGAACTAATTTGGATGAAATTTTAACGAAGTTAGTTTCAGAAGCAAAGGTCAAAATTCTAAGTTTATGCAGGTAAATGCTGGTGTGCCCCAGGGATCCGTCTTATCGCTCACACTTTTTCTTCTGCATATCAATGATATTATGCTCACTTTTGGGAGCATACATTGCTATGCAGATGACAGTACCGTGCATGGGCGATAACTCGGCCATCCTGGGGCTAAGCAGGCCGACATTAAGGAAAATAGGCGAAAACTTGTCGCTGAGCTTGACCAGGTTTTGAACAGCATCTCGAATTGGGGTGCTGAAAACATGGTCAAGTTCAACGCCAAGAAGACACAGGTGTGCGCATTTTCAGCAAAGTTATCTCCATTCCTTCCCCAACCTTCTCTTCTGGACACTCCACTACCGATACAGGACAGTCTAAATATACTTGGTATGGACATACGCCGCAATCTCAACCACAGAAACTACATCGAGGGTGTCATTAAATCGGCATCTCGAAAAATCGGAGTCCTGAACAGAGTGAGGAGGTTGTTCAAGCCGGAGCAGTTGTGTCTATTATACAAGACCCAGGTTCACTCCTGCGTGGAATACTGCTCTCATCTCTGGAACGGCTCCGCTCAGTACCTGCTAGATGCCCTTGATAGGTTGCAGCGGCGTGCTGTCCGAAACATAGGTGCCCTTGAGGCTACTGAGACCCCTGAATCTCTGCAATTACGCAGGGACGTAGCCTCAATGGCTGTCTTTTACCGATTGTATCACGGTGAGTGTTCAGAAGAACTCTTTCAACTCATCCCACCCTCTCCTTTCCTATCCCGAACAACACGTGCCGGGTTAAGGTGCCACCCTTGCACGGTAGATCAGATATCGTCACGTACGAAAAGGTTCGGTACATCTTATCTTTGCAGTACCATAAAGATGTGGATCTCACTGCCAGCTCACGTGTTTCCTTCCTCCCTTGATCCTGGGTCCTTTAAGCGGGGCGTGAAAAAGCATCTCTCAAAGCCGTCAAGTGAGGGCCGCCATGTCACATTGCTTAACAAGCAATTGGGAATGGTGGCCTTCATAATAGGACTTCACTATCAGCTTACTATCAGGCAGCGTGAAGTCAATTTGACAGGTTTTTTTTAAAATAAAAACACCGTATGATGATAAAAGATCTAAGAATATTTTTCATCATCATACCAATATTATAGCTGTGTTATTAGATTTATTTGTGAGGTGCCTTGGGACCTCCAACGTTTTTGACAGTGTTGGAAATGACTGAATGAACTTTCAAATGGAATTCGTAACTTTTTAGTAAATAATTAACTTAATAGTGACCTGTTTTGATACAATGCGTCTTGAATGTATAGCCCCGAACTCCGATGTCTCCGACTTGTAGCAAAATACAAGGAACCCTTATAATTTCGCTGTATCAGTCTGTCTGCAGTTTTAAGCAAAAACAATAAGCACTAGAGAGCTGATAATTATGTGGTAAAGTTGTATATTGTAACCACGTAGACAAAGATATTAAATAAAATTTTGAAAAAGTTTACTTATAGCTCCTTTATACGTAAATGAGAAAGTAAAACATTGTATGGGATTTAAAAACACAAGAGATCTATTCTAACCGTTTTTATTTAAGTATCCGTTTACAAAATATTTAGGAAGTGCGAAGTGTCTCCCCCACCCCTTTTTATGCTAATAATCCCGTAATATATAACGAACTTTCAATGAAATGTAACTGCTTATTAGACTTTAATATTTTACGAGAAATTATAGACTTCGGCTTGTGAGCGATAATATGAAAATTGTGCTTAACTCTTACTATCCTTAGGTCACTTGGTAATAAGTAACATAGTGCGTGGCTCGACATGCACTTGGCCGGCGTTTTTTTCATAGAGTGCTTATTTATCTGCCAAATTGGAGATATTAATTCCTTCATTACATAATGGAACTAGCACACTGGCTACTAAAATGATGTACCATTATTTATTAAGATGGAACTAGATTTATCAACAAAAGCCACTTTATTATTCTTTTATCAAACTCGAGAACTTGCTGTTACGTCACGTCACGTAGCCACAGGAACAATATTGCAGCCAATGGAGCAGCTTTTTTAATGTTTCAAATGTAGAACACAAACAAATTTTTCTTAATCCCATTAGCCTTATAAAAGCAGGCCTTCATACATTTTATATAAAAACGTTATTTAGTATTTGAAAAAGGGTTGCGATGATAACTGATGACTTGCAAGGACCCTGTAAACCGGGATTAAGGGAAAAGCAGTTTGACAGTTTTATCCTTTCACTACCTTTTTTATAAAAGTAGAACTAACCGGGGCATAAACGGATAAGAGCACAAAACCCGGGTAGAAGAAGCCGGTAGTAAATCTTTTCGCCGGGTGTATTATTTTTTCTCGTTCATATTTTGCAGGAAGTTCTATTAGTTACTGTGCTGCAGAACGAATATTTATGTAAATATATGAAAATGGAAAGGAGAATGACCAAAACTGGGCTAATTTGTGGCACGTATGCTTCTAAACCATTCATACGTGTAAATCTTCTTTTATATATATTAATTTGATGTTAATGCAAAATGGGGATTTTTAGTTCTAAAATATAAGTATTTGCATTATTCGGAAATAAGTAACATCACCATTTGCTGTTTCGTATTTAAACTCATTTTGCATATTGTCGTCAAATGTTTACAGTTTCTTGCAAACTTCTTTGAATAGGGAAAAATTACAGGTATAGTGGAAACAGTGTAGCTCAATGAAAGTTCTAATAACCAAAATAACACCAAAACATTTTGATATTTTGAAACAGGTGGTGAAATATTTTCTATAAATAATATTTACATCCTTTATGCAACATATTACCTACGAAGTAATATTTTGTATTTATCTAAAATATGGCAACATATTTTTATGACACTGGCATCCATAATGTCTAACGTCAGTTATTTTGACATGAAAACAGTCGTTCATACGAGAAAAAGCAAATGCTTTTTCTCGTATGAACGTTGCGTTTGTGTTTCGATGATATTGTGGAAAATAAGTAATTTTAAATTACTTATATGTAAATTACTAATTTACCTACTGTGATTCAAATTGAGTTGAGTAATCCTTTGTAGGCTAAACACGTTTACTGGATGACTAGTGTGTTTACTAGATTTTGACACAGGACTCTATTGGTAGCATAAGTACCTATGTCGTCTAGACGTAAAACAACTAACCGTGGTGAGGATCGCGGTCTTAATAACTGTTCCTTTGCGGTACTTCGGCAGCACGGCATGTCCATTCTTTGGACGAGCTATCGCATTCGGCGCTCAATATTTTGACATCATGGATAGCGCCAGTCTATGTAAGTGTTGTTTACTTCTCTTCAGAATTCTTACAATTATCTCTCTTAACCGAATACTTAGACGGACTTTAACTTCTTTGTTTCAGGCATTGAATGGAGTCTTATGTTTAGAATGTTACACATTAATTGAAGCTGTTGCAACTGCTGAGGCCAAACCTGCACCACCTTATGGTATACACAAGCTCCTGCTTCATTGGTATATGATTCATTTGAAGAAGATTTATAATAACAAATAAAATGAAAAATAACATAATAACTGTGTTTCATTTGCCTATTAAGCATTAAACAGTTTAGTTTTAATGCCAAGTTTATAATATAAAGTCCAAAGGAATGAGATTATTTTTTGCCAACTAGCGTCATTGAATTATCATTAATTGTACCACATGGTATTGAGAATTCTCAGTAAGAAATATAATATATCAGACTGAAAATATCCCAAAATTATATAATATACAGTCGTTCAAATGTATGTAGCTTTGCTTCGTAGCTCCACTTCTTGTTACAACTATAGTATATATATATATCAAATATATATTAGGGACTTAAAATAACATACATACATACATATACTCACGCCTTTTTTCCGTCGGGGTATACTTAAAATAAATGCCGATAATATGATTAAATCATATCGCCTAGGAGCCCGCTTACAAGACTAACCAGATATGCCAGAATATCAGCTTTTCGACATAGCCACTGCCGTCTGACCTCCGTTACTCAAAGGGATAGCGATTTGTCATGGTTTAGAACAGTATCAGTTTATTTGAGGGTACTGACTCCCCGTAACGACTGCTGTCAAATCTTCATGTTATCCGGAACCGACGGCTTATCGTACCAACTCTCCAAAGCACGGGCGTTAATTAACTAATTTACTATTACTAAAATGATTAAATCATATGACTATTACAAAACTTAACCTCAAAATATTTGGAATCTTAAATGTCCGTGGTAGCGCCATCTACCTTCCTATCTATAACTAATCGCATCAATGTCAATCGTTCCATGCTGTTCTAGTGCGAGCGATACCATATTTTCCGTCCCTGTCTCCCATTCCCGAAGGACTGCCTTTCGCGGATTGGTCGCCGCGAAACGTCGACGCGAGAGACAGTCCAGAACCTTCGAGAACTTTCGATTCGCGATACGCGTCCGCTTTACCGTATCACCGCGCCGCTCCCGCTATAGCTATTACCGCTTATATAAACCGCTCGCAAGTGGAAGTGACTGTGTAGTGAAGTGACCAGCAGCTGCATCACGAAACCACCAGGAGACTGCCCTTCGGAAACGAAGAAGATTGCCGTATAAGGTAAGTGCCCTCCATCCTTGGAATATCCTATACCCACTCACAATCACCTCTTCCCGTATCCAATCCAAGGCGGCTAAAAACCCGCTATCCTTTGAATACAGTCCATTCCATTAATCGTTCCCAAGTCGCCTAGAACCTACGGTTTCGGTGTATCGCCGAACCATTTTTTTGATCCATACGAGTCGGATTCATTTACGTTTTTATACGTTATATCGCTATACCTAGGCAGTTATAGCACCTAGCTATGCTCCTAATATATTCACATAACCGTCACATGGTTGTTTCCGCCCGCATCAGTAGGTAAACTTTTATGTAGCTACCTACTTACTCAATTATTATTTCTGGAACTATCATAGTTGTCTTGTAAATCTCATATTTCGAGCAACTTTTAATTCCACAGCTCTAAAGTGTTGCCTACTTAGCCTACTTAGGTAAAATAATAGGTACATTAGATATTCTTGTTTTGTTTCGTTCTCATTAGCTTATACTTACGTAAGCATGTCACAACAAAAGAAGTCACGCGTGTCGGAAGACAAAGAGATGACAATCTTAGAAACAAAACGCAATATTTTATTTGAGCGCATTCAAAACATCTATGAACGCTCAAAAACTGCATCTATGTCTGACAGTAATAGCGAAGCATTTCTTAGTTATTGTATGACAGTAGATAGTATTCGAACAGATTTTCATAAGTTTTTAGACGATTATAACGCAAGATTACTTTCTATCAATCCTGATGAAAAACCGAACTATCAGGCGTACACCTCATTCGAAGATCTTTATTGTATTATTAAGCGTATACAATCGCAATTGGAGGGTAAATGTTCAGCAGAGCCCGTTGCCCGCAAACCGAGATTACCGCCAATCGAGATTATGTCGTTTGACGGAGATATACGAAATTGGCCGTTATTCTATGCGAGTTTTAAGTCTACAGTGCTCGATAATGGTTCTCTGACAGATACTGACAGGTTGTACTATTTAATAGGTAAACTGTCACCGAAAGCCCAGTCCGTATTTGCAGGTGTCACACCCAGTGCTGAGAATTATCAGGTCATATTCCAGTCACTACTTGATAGATATCAGGACACGCGCGTCCTAGCGTCTACTTACTTTGACCAAGCTTTAAATCTCAAACTGTCCGGCAACGCGTCTGTCTCGAATTTCCAGCTGTTTATTGATAACTTCGTAACCGCGGTTAATTCTCTTAGGAATTTAAAATTAGAAGATCTTTCCGACTTCATGTTGCTTCAACTCGCTTTAAAAAAGTTTGACACTGATACAATTCACGCATTCGAGATGACGGAACGCAATAATAAAATACCTACACTAGATAGTTTTATTTCGTTCATAAAAGATCAGTGTCGAATATTTCATAATACGCAGTCTGGTTCACCTGGCCCGTCTAACACTAACAGCAACAAACAAAGGTTGAATAAATCGCGAAATAGTAATAATAACTCGGTCCCTAATCCACAATCTTACGTTACATGTTCGGAATCTAATAGTAATAATTAACAGAAGTGTCTGTGCAGTAATATAGTGCACGACCATTTATATAAGTGTCCCGCCTTCGATAATCAGAATGCAACCGCTCGTTTTAAATGCGTAAAAGATAACAAAGCTTGCATTAATTGCTTAAGCATAAAACAAGTAATTGTTCTAGTAAGACAAAGTGCCGCTTCTGCAATAAAAACATCATTCATTGCTTCATTTCGATAAAGATAACCCGTTGTCAAGCCAAGCCGCTTACCTTGACACACTTACATCGCAGATGCAGGCCACGGTGCCCTCCCCCTGCACGCCTCAGGGCGAGGTATCGTTGTGTACGACGTCCATTGCGCGGGCGACGCGCACGTGAGGATGGCACTCGCGCATCTATAATGATCCGCGCAGGGCCAAAACGCAGTGTATGACGTCTAAAACTGTTCTGTTAGCGACAGCGCAAGTTATCGTATATGATGTTAATGGGTCGCCGCACATGGTACGTTGTCTGCTAGATAGCGCATCTCAGACCAATCTAATAACATCGGAATGCTTCAAACGCCTCGGATTATGGAATAACTTTAAACATACTAACTCAACCGTCAAAGGGATAGGCGGATCAGAAAAGCATTGCAAGGGTTCCGTAGATATCAAAATACATTCGCGTTTTGATAGGAATATTAATTTTAACATTTCTTCGCGTATCGTGGAGCGTATCACGGACGCATTGCCGAACGCTAATGTAGACGTAGCATCACTCACTCACCTCGAGTCATTGCCGCTAGCCGACGCGGAGTTTGCGAATCCGGCAGGCATTGATCTTTTGATCGGAGCTTCAATATTTCCGCACTTGCTACTAACTAAAATAGTACGTAGTGAGCGATCTGATTTACCGCCCGCTATTGAGACGGTACTTGGGTATGTGATTATGGGTACCGTACCTACGTTACATACTTCTCATTGTATTACGTCTTGTTGTGGTTCTGCTCTTCAAGAGATCAAGGTGGGTGCTAAAACTGTGTGTAAGATAAAGCACTAATTAGCTATGCTATGCTATGCTATGCTATGCTATGCTATGCTACGCTATGCTACGCTACGCGATGCTATGCTATGCTATGCTACAATATGCTATGCTGTCCTATGCTATGCTACGCCATGCTATGCTATGCTACGCTATGCTACGCTATGCCATGCAATGCTTTGCTATGCTACGCTATGCTATGCTAAGCTACGCTACACTACACTATACTATACTACACATCCGCTTTGTATATGGATGACACTGCCTGTAGTGTCATACCCGCTCCGCTAGCAATTTCGCTTAGTGAAGAGCTTATTCAGCTTTTCAAGCGAGGCCAAATTGATCTTGTCAAATGGACAAGTAACTCTAAGGAGGTTCTCGCACGCATACCAGATTCTCATAAAGCTTCTCCAGACATTGAGTTTGAGAAGTCTGTACCGCATAAAGTTCTCGGTTTACGCTGGGACAAATCCTGTGATAGTTTTCGGTTTGACGTCTCACCACCAGATGATAAGTGCACCAAACGCACTATGCTGTCCACAGTGGCTCGACTATGGGACATAATGGGTTTTGTGGCTCCCACAATTTTGTACGCCAAGCTCTTGATCAAAGAGCTTTGGCTATCAAAGTGTGAGTGGGATGAAACACCCCCTGACCATATTGTCGCCGCTTGGGGCCAGTTTTGTATTGAGCTTACCGCGCTCAATCAAATTACTATGCCGCGTCATCTTGGGTTGGTAGATGGATGTACCATCAACTTAATAGGTTTCGCTGACGCCAGCAAGCGTGCTTACGGGGGAGTCGTATATCTGCAAGTCCGCATTGGATCTTACTACTCGGTGCAGTTAGTTTGTGCCAAGTCTAAGGTCTCGCCTATTAAAACCATTTCGGTTGCGAGACTGGAGTTGTGCGCGGCCCTTCTGCTGTCTCAGTTGCTCCGCAAGGTTCAAGACACAGTTTTGCTCCACTACTCTATTAATAAATATACGCATTTTCCGACTCCAAGGTAGTGCTCGCTTGGATTTATTCTTCTCCTCACCGCTGGCAGACTTTTGTCGCCAACCGCGTTAGTAAATTGATTGAACTTGTAACCCGCGACGTGATTGAAACAAGTAGCGGGTACTTGTTTCAATCACGTCGCGGGTTATCGTACTCGTCTTCAGGAAGAACGTTCCATAGATCATATTGACTGGAAGTTTATTCCACCAGCATCACCACATTTTGGTGGATATTGGGAAAGCATGGTCAAAGTAATTAAAACGCATCTCTTCAAGGTTATAGGTCAGCATATCCTCTCTTACGAAGAGCTTTTAACAGTCCTTGCACAAGTCGAGGCACTGATCAACCCGCGTTGTTACCGTGAAAACCTCTAAAGGGAGTTACGTGCGCCCTGTTGTACGTCTCTGTCCGCTTCCAACTCAGTGAGATCTAGCCTGAAGTTGGACCTACCTCTTAGTTTAAGTATTTAGTTAGTAGTTTTCGCTATTATTGCGTTTTTAGTTTTCGCTAAAGTTAATTTAGATTAATTTTATTATCATATCGCTGTCTTAGCCTATTGATGGGTTATGCGGTAGTACACCCAACATAACTAAGTTCAATTCAATTCTTTTTTTAAAGGCAACCCTTTAGGGCCGGGGGGATATGGTAGCGCCATCTACCTTCCTATCTATAACTAATCGCATCAACGTCAATCGTTCCATGCTGTTCTAGTGCGAGCGATACCATATTTTCCGTCCCTGTCTCCCATTCCCGAAGGAGGGGCACTGCCTTTCGCGGATTGGTCGCCGCGAAACGTCGACGCGAGAGACAGTACAGAACCTTCGAGAACTTTCGATTCGCGATACGCGTCCGCTATACCGTATCACCGCGCCGCTCCCGCTGTAGTTATTACCGCTTATATAAACCGCTCGCAAGTGGAAGTGACTGTGTAGTGAAGTGACCAGCAGCTGCATCACGAAACCACCAGGAGACTGCCCTTCGGAAACGAAGAAGATTGCCGTATAAGGTAAGTGCCCTCCATCCTTGGAATATACTATACCCACTCACAATCACCTCTTCCCGTATCCAATCCTAGGCGGCTAAAAACCCGCTATCCTTTGAATACAGTCCATTCCATTAATCCTTCCCAAGTCGCCTAGAACCTACGGTTTCGGTGAATCGCCGAACCAGTCCGATATCTAAGAACTTCCGCCGAATTTCGTATTTATTTTTTCCTGATTTAATTACGGCTATATTTTCTACATATTACTGGTCAAACCATTAAGAAGCAAACTTAGCCCAACTTCAATACAAAAATGGTCATTCTCTTTTAAGTATGTTTTATAGCAATATGGAAATAATCACAGATATTGTATTGTTTTTACATCTTTACTTCTCATTTGATAAAGTATACAATCTTGACTGCTATGTTGGGTGAAAAATTTATGAATGATATTTTCGATAGTTTGGAACGGATGGATGCGAGGAGATTTACGAAAGATGTGTATCGAGTAAGAATGAAAGGAGATGTCGGTAGAGGACGCCCAAGACGGACTTACGCCAACCAAATTGGTGACGTACTGCGGAAGGGCTAAATCAAAAGTACCTACCCATAACCGACGAGCATGCATGACGAGGTTAATGAATGTCGAGGAAGCTAAAGAGGTATGTTTGAACCGGAGCATTTGGCATTCCATAGTCTCTGCCTAACCCAATGGGGGACAGGCGTGACGTTTAGCTATCTAAACGTCACGCCTGTCTCCCATTCGGGGGAGATCCTCTCCTATCTATATAGATAGATTTTCGATAGTGGATTCAGAGCATGAACGTTGTCTTTAAGGAAATTGCTAGAACCCAAAATGATAATTATTGGCTGAAGAATAATCACCATATTTCTAAAATGTGATGGCTGACTATATGATGGCTATTCATGATTTTGTATCTTCAGACATATATGACGACCGGTTGGTGCAGCGGCAGAGTAAGCGACTGCTACGCTCGGTCGCGGGTTCGATTCCCGCTCAAGTCAAACATTTGTGTGCATGAACATGGATGTTTGTCTTGGTCTGGGTGTTCCTATGTATAGTATGTATGTATTTTGTATTTTTACATGTCATGTCTTTGTATTTTTTTCAAATAAATATTAGATAATAATAGTGATAATAATTAACAAATACAAGCAATAATACAAGAAAGACATAAGCAAGTGTTGTATTTGAAATAAAACTAAGCTGTATACCTGTCCAAAAATTTGCAGAATTTGATAAAAGTAAAATTATATGCTCAAAAAAGACACTCCGTCTTCCGTGGCCTACTGCGTCTCGCAGCATCATTTGCAAGAAGAGCACAACTGAGCACTAAAGCACGTTATAATTATTACAATTCGGGCTGGCCGGCGAGGGGCTGGTTGGCCGATGAAAAACTATGCCGGCCTCCGCTAGCGTACTAGCCGCCGGCTGCAAACCGCCGCGTCGGAAAATAAAAACTAATTAATTTGTGACAAACGTCAACACTTGTATATATTGTGTTTATATAATTTTATAGTTTGTTGTTTTAAGTGTTTTAAGTTTTTAAGTTTTCTGGATTATGTCGTGCAACGTTGGCAAAAGTGTTGCAGAAATAGGTGCCAGCCTACCTTGCACATCGACAACGCTGGTGCGCTGCCCTATTTGCTCCCAGGCACGTTATTTTAAAGGTGAGCGGGGCTTAAGGGTACATTTTGGTAAAGTTCATAAACACCAGAATGTACCTTCTGGCCCCAATACATCAATACACAATAGTATACACACTGAGCAAACAGTCTCCTGCGAAATTCCTTTTTTGCAAAATATTTGGGTAAATTAAAAAATTCAGTTCCGATTATCAAACGAATTCCCCGTGGCGCAAGGCCTTCAGTGGCTTAAAATCTAGCACAATGCATAGGCCTTGTGGTACGGGAGAATTCAGTGACGGCTTGGGAGCAACTTTTCACTTTCCCTTACAGAATTTTACACGCACGAGATGATCGGGTATCAAAAAAAACACTAACAACCAAAATAAAAGAAAACTGCAATGTTTCGGCGTCAAAATTACTGGACTATACACCCAAACCATACCGTAACAGTACTATCTACCACCACGTAGAAACCAAACTAAGGGAAGGTGACATCAGGATAGCTATGGGTAACTCAGCTCTGAACCGGTTCAAATATTCAGATCACTCACTCTATGAGCTGGAGCTGCAGCTCAAGTTCAAAATGAACGGTTCAGCTCACGGTTCAATTATTTAATTGGTTCAATTAGAATTATTTATCTGTATTCTGTGACATATTATTTTCGATTCAAATGAACTAACTATTATATTTTCGACAAATTTAATAATTTGAACAAACTTCAAATTATGGAGCTAAAACCATGCTAATGCACACAAGTTAAGACGAGTCACGGAGACTTTGAGTGAGTCAGAACGAGAGAGAATCTGGAAATCAGGTCAAACAGCTCCTCAGATCAGACAGATCACTACTAGTTCAACAGCTCAATGAATCATATACGCTCTCTCACTCACACAGTACGCGACTCGAGTCGTGAGCCGTGAATGCGGTTCGTTCTACAGATAAATTGAGCTGAACTGTGAGCCGGTTCACAGCTCCGGCTCAACCGTGTGACTCGTGAGCTGATCTGCAGCTCACGCATTTTGGTTGAGTTACCCATGTCTACATCAGGGGAGCGTCCAGACTCCTATTTAGCAGCGATGTGGTGGCGCCTTGCTCTGCAGACACACTCGCGAGTTTCCAGAGCAAGCATCCAGCGCCAGGGGATAATATTTCCTTTCCTGACCCACCTGACTCTGTTTCAGATTGCCTCAGTATTACAGCCAAGGACGTGGTTGCAGCCGTTTGCTCCTTCCAAAGCGGGTCTGCTGGTGGCCTCGACGGCTTAACACCACAGCATTTAAAGGATGTTGTGTGTGCAAGCGCCGGGTCGGCCGGCGACGTGCTTTTGAAGGAGCTTACGGCTTTAATTAATCTTATGCTCTCGGGTAATGTGAACGATGCCATCGTCGATATTTTGTATGGCGCAAATCTGTGCGCCTTGAGGAAGCGAGACGGTGGCATTCGTCCCATTGCCGTTGGGTGTACGTTGAGGCGTATGGCAGCCAAGATTTGCTGCCGCCATTATAACACCTCCATGTCTTGTAAATTTCAGCCACAACAGCTGGGATTTGGTTCCAGAGGGGGCTGCGAGGCTGCCATACATGCCCTGTCAACATACCTTGGCTGTAATAAGGGTGAGGTTATCCTGAAGGTAGACTTAAAGAATGCCTTTAACTCGGTTAATAGGGACACCTTGCTGACACAAGCTAAATTAGAAACACCCGAAATTTTCAGTTTTCTTTGGCAGTGCTACAGGCACCCTTCAAAATTGATATATAAGGAAAATGTTTTGGAATCCGCCGTTGGCTGTCAACAAGGCGATCCGCTTGGACCACTACTCTTTAGCTTGGCCATTCACCCAATTATCAAAGAGCTAAATTCAAAATTTAACATCTGGTACCTGGATGACGGGACCCTTGCAGGTGACGTAGACTCAGTTTATCAAGACCTGGCACTTCTAAAGTCGAATTTTTTATCCATTGGCCAAGAACTTAATCCCAGTAAATGCGAAATTTTCATTAACGATAACTTAGACAAATCCGATATACTTTCAAAATTTCAACATCTTGCTCCCAATATTACTCACTTTGAAAAAAGTGCTCTTCACCTCCTTGGGTCCCCAATATTAGACGAAGGTTTCGATTCATTTATACAAGAAAAAATTCAAAATTTTAGTGATATTTCAGACAGGTTACTCAAAATTAATATGCATTCGGCTTTTACTATTATCAAGTATTGTCTTTTTGTCCCTAAATTTACACACGCTCTTCGATCTTCCCCTTTTTGGAAAAACCCATCTGCACTCGCCCAAATTGACAAACTTATACAAATTACTTTAAGCAAAATTCTAAATCTGGCCCTGAACGACCGAGTGTGGCTACAGGCGTCCTTGCCTGTACGCCTGGGCGTCCTTGGCGTTCGCAAAATTACTGACGTAAGCTTACCAGCATTCCTGTCCTCGGTCCATAGCACTGAAGAATTGACCAGGAAAATTTTAGCACCCATACTGGTCAATTCTGAGGTGCCGTGTAAGACCGATGCCATGAATGCATGGAGAATGGCTTGTCCAAGCACCGAGTTACCCCGATTCCCATCTTCTCAGAGGCAGTGGGATGGGCCGCTTTGCAGCGTGGTACGAGAAAATCTCTTAAGTACGTCGTCCAATGCTGCAGAGCGTGCTCGTTTGCTGGCTGTGGGAGAGTGGGAGTCAGGGCTTTGGCTTCAGGCACTGCCATCGTCCAACATAGGTACCATGTTGGACGATACGACCTTCCGCATTGCTTCTTGTCTTCGTTTAGGTGCGCCATGTGTTTCTCCACATCGCTGTCACTGTGGAGAGGCTGTCGACAGCCTTGGTCACCATGGTCTGTCATGTAGCAGGAGCGCAGGTCGTATTTCACGACACGCCAACCTCAATGACATACTTCGTCGGGCTCTTGTCACCGCTGGCGTTCCAGCCCAACTTGAACCTCAGGGCTTGGCACGCGACGATGGTAAGAGACCAGACGGTATGTCTTTACTGCCATGGAAGCTGGGTAGGCCTTTGGTGTGGGACGCAACATGTGTCGACACCCTTGCGCCATCTCATCTTCCTAGCACAGCGGGTTGTGCGGGCGCTGCTGCTGCTTCAGCGGAGACTCTCAAAAGGCGCAAATACATAAATCTAGTAGGGGATTATGTATTTGAGCCGTTTGGAGTTGAAACGTTGGGACCATGGGGTCCAAGTGCGAGATCTCTTTTTAGAGATCTTTCAAAGAGACTTGTTGACACCTCGCGTGACCAGAAGGCTGGCCTGTATTTGGCACAAAAGATCAGCATTGCCATACAACGTGGCAATGCTGCCAGCATTCTGGGCACGCTTCCAATTGATGGTGATGTGGAGGATTTCCATGACGCCCTTTAAATTCTGCTTTTACTTTTTTTTTATGTATTTCCTTTTATTTGTTAGTTATTTAAGTATAGAAATTATTGTTTTAATTTATGTGTAAATAGCCACTTAGTTATAGTTAGTTTTAACAACATTTATATTTATTATCAAATAAATATTGTGAAGATATGTATTTAGAAAAAAAGTATATATGTAAGTTTATCCATTATCTAGTACCCATAGTACAAGCTCTGCTTAGTTTGGGACTAGATGGTGATGTGCGTATGTGATAGAATATTATTATGATTATATTATAAGTTGTTTCTTCATTGACGAGTTCGAACACTAAAAGATGACGGGTCGAAGCGCTCATGTAGAAAAATAAATTAAAAATCTTCTATAAATCATTAAATTAACAGCTCATTCCTTAATGGTATGGCTACAAAGACGATACATAGTGACAAAACGATTAACAAAGTTAGAGCACCCAAAAGACTTTACCGAAACCATAAAAAACCAGATTACAAGCTCTAGCCTAAGCCTTTTAACAGAATCCCCAAATCCCGTTATAAAAGGTATACAGAAAACTAAGAACTCAAACAATTCCTTCTTTAATTGGTTTGCCTCAATAAGCCTTTTCCAAGGAACAGTAGACACACTTTGTTTTTCTTTAATACCCAGTCCAGATTGATCCGGATATAACTAGATATTACCGGATAAAGTTGGAACAAAACGGGACAAGCGGCATGGGGCGATAAAAGTTTATTCTTTGAGCATTATTTTTAGTTTAGCTCGAGTAACATTTTATTTATTTTTCGTGTAATGATGGAATTTAGTGTAATGTTTGTTGGAGTTCTGCAGGAGCTTGGACATAGCGACCGAGTACATCGAAGATTTTGCGGGTTTAATATGTCCTAACTTTGTGCTTGTACGATGCATTTCCCTTTGTTTGTACCTAATCAGAGTACGATGCCCTCACCGTATCCTTGTACGAGAGGTGGTCGTCATGAACCAAGTACTTCCACCAAGGTTATGTATATTTTAAATAGACAAAATATTCTGGTGCGTTCTTCGATAGCAAAAGCTGACAAGATAATAAAAATGAAATTCTATTCTTCACGGATAGCACAGTGGTGCAAGCAATCGGTTACGGCTTACGGCTGACACTATTTTGGGTTATCTGTGTTTAATAACACAGATAACCCACACACATTTGCACAGGCTACCTTATAGATTTGTGTTAATCAAATGATTTCAAAAAGGAGGAAGTTCTAAATTCGATGATATTTTAATTCAAAGCATATCTGATTCAAAATATACAGGGTGTAAAAAGACCCTTAACGAAAACTGAAATCCCATGTTGTACCAATCACTACGAAGATTTTTTACTTCGGCACCATACCTGGGGAATTACTGGTTCAGGAGATATTGAGGCTCAAAGTGAGTATGGAATTTTTCTAATTAGGTACAATATCGATGCATTTACCGCGCCAATATGTTCTTTAGATGCCCTATGACCCCATGGATAAGTAGGTATTATTAGCATTGGACGCGCGCGCTAATAATTGCGTTAAAAAAAATTAAAACTTAAAAAGAAACGTTGTTTCCCAGGTATTATTGGTTAATATGACTTGTCATGATGTCCGCAACGAGTAGACTTCGGCTTGGTGATGGTTCTTGTGACATCCTGTATCTGGAAGACAAGGCCTTCCCAGAAGTGGTGAAAATGGGCCTTAGTAAAATAGCAATTAATAAAGTTCTTGTGAGTGTATCGGCAGAACTTAAAAACGTTGAAATTAAATGCACAAATTCAACCCAGCATAAAGCAATATTTTACGCTTTATTAAAGTTATACTATTTCCTGTATTTCAGTCATTAAGATTTCATCATAGGGCGCAATTGACTCCAATATTTACTACAGAGGACACATCAACACAAAACATATTGTATTTTGATGTCCCCTAGAGTGCCAATTCTCGTAATTATATTTGTTCGATACGCAGTTTCGGTTTAGTGTCAGTGTTATATTTACGCAATAAATGGTATTCTCGTAAATTAACTGATATTTGAATGATATTGCGATTAGATCGTAATTTGCAGAAATCAAAGTATGTGACAACGACGAACTATGTAGAGGACAATGATATTAAATAAGCAGTTGTGGGTCTATTTAAGGTATAATCTCATTTTGTTCAAAATGGAAACTGTTTCCATGTTAGATAAAATACGGGAATTGGCCTTGAACTGAACTGAGATAATTTTATATTGCTATATTATACGTTGATTTATATAACAGTCTTCGTTTATTTATAATAGGAATAAAGAATACCCCACCAGAATGCTGGAGTCTCATAATCTTCACAACAACACACTGCATCTCTATTAATTAGCACAATTCCACGTGGCTGGTTAATTGCACATAAATTAAAACCACGGAACACCACAATATGCTTCAACGCAAACAGCTAATGTAACTTAGACGTCCAACTGAATTAACGTAAATGGCGAATTATAACCTAGGCAAAATACAAAATATAAAATCTGCATATTATTATATATAATTCTTGCGTTACTGACAGGCAAAGCATAGCCAAAACTGTTGGGCACGGTGTTGAATGGTAGCATGAATGTTCCACCGTAGGGGTGTTCTAAGAAAGTATTGCCCGAGATTGCCAAAAGTTGCAGGCATTCTTTAGTAATATAATATTAGAATATTATATTACTAAATAATGCCCGCAACTTTTTCCTAGAGGAAAGACACGGTCACCTGGTCTTATGCAGAGCTTTTCATGATATCTGATAAAAGTACTATTATCTTAAATATGTACTTGTATAGAATATGGGTCGCACAAGGTGATAAGCCTAATGCCACAAAATCAAGAGGTTAAAATAGTTAAAATAATTTTAAAATGCAAGACAATTAAAATATAACTTCTTACACAAAATCACCTGTAAAATATATCTATTCTGCTATGGCTACATTGATAGTACCGCGATTACCTAATTGCGTTTTCATGACATATCAATGACAGTATCCTATCAAAGAAAATTAAAAAATGTTTAATGTTTCTCTTAATATTACTCTATACTTTGAGTATAATATGTCATCTTCTTTAAATTTAACAACTGTTACACGAGTTCGATTCCAGGTATCGGAATATACTTTTTGAACATTTACTAGAATCGATTAAGAAAATTAATTTTCTTTTGAAGAAGAGCCTTCATGAAAAGAAGCAGGTAAGAATTTCTTGGTAGAGTAGCCATGACCCTTCTGTTTTATGTGGCCCTCATCCAATCTTATCCTTCTTAAAATAATAGCACATTTCGAAAGAGGTCATCAACATTATTCTGCTATCGGTACATGTAACGCAGTAGTTCGAGCGCGGGACTAGCCCGGACGCTTTCAAAGCAATATTAAATCTGATCATTAGTCATGGATGGTTTTGCAGGATAATCCGTTTCAATCGTGCACCTATTACGCACACTCAACGATTTGAGATCGTAACCATGATTTTTGTGGGACAAGGAATATTACTATTATAGCAAAATTTTGTGAAGAATCGGCCATGTCGGAGGACTTGAGACGAGTGGTCTAAAACCTCTAACTCCAGTTTCACAGTATCTGATTCTCTGTTAATCTATCTGCACCATCGTAGTTTATTTCAGCAATTAAAAAGCAATATTTGGCGTCTGCTGAGTGAACGCTGAATTAAATATTCGCTCTATCTATTTTCATTAAATTTTATATTTATTTTTGACATACGTAAGCTCCATTCAAAATGTGTCAAACTTGTATCTCGAATCTCCTCATCGATGGATATTGGATACCTAGCTCGAGTATTAAGATTGTAAGACAGCTTAAAAAAATACTGGGTCATTATTTGTTTGATACATCGTGTAAGGTAGATGAGTCTTAGAAAATCATAAGCGATTTCTATGCTCTTTTACTTTTAAGGGATTCGATTTGCTTATTAATCATAAAACATCACTCATCTCGATTTCTCTTCTTCTAGTAGTCGTAGCTAAGTATATTAACCGTTTTTCACGAGGTCCTGTCCACGACATTGAGGGACACCACGGTGGTATTAGTGAGTAGACCTCAAACTTTCATATAGGGTAATCGCACACACGGCACGGGCACGGGCTCAAAATGATGAACCCGTATAAAACAAGTTTACCTCTTTGACTAATCGAACCTTGGTATATAATTGTCAACATCATCAAACAATGTTCACAGAGATCAGACGTAGAGTTGATTCTAAGAAGAGTCGGTTTAGCCGCATCTTTGGTGGAGCTGATAATTGCCGTTGGGTGGCATTGTGTTGAACCATCGTGGTGAGAGGATTTTAGTCACCTAGACTCTGCGTTACCGAGTGCTAGTTGTTCAGGGTGCACCGGACAAGGTCCGGTGCACCCTGCACCCGGACTCTTGTTTGCTTTGGTCCGGTGCACCCTGCACCCGGACTCTTGTTTGCTTTACTACGTCGCTCGGGGAGGCTCCTCTCATACACCCCTTGTATCAAGCAAGGCCAAATGCGATACGCGTTGCCGAGTACTGGGCCAAAACCGTATGAAAAGTGTTGCCATCGACACGAAAAGACGAAGAACATCATCATACAGCTTTTGATAGTCCACTGCTTGAAGTAGGCTTCTTCTAATTTTGATTCACAATAACATTGCGATTTAATTGGAGGATTTGGCAAACGATAGCCTAGTGGAGATACCAAGCAGCGATAGCCTAGGGGAGATACCAACGGACTGCCATGCAGAGGGTTTCGGGTTCGAATCCACGGCGCGCACCACTGACTTTTCGGAGTTATATGCGTATTGAATTGTTAATTAGCGCTTGTCCCGTGCCTCGGAGAGCACGTTAAGCCCTCGGTCCCGGCTGTCATGAAGATCTTTGACAGTTGTTATAGGGCGTCAGTACCTCTAATATAAACTGATACTAGTCTAACCCATGGAATATCGCTATCCCTTCGGGTTGCGGAGGTCAGACAGGCAGTCGCTCCGTGAAACAGCTAATATTCAGCCAAATGCGGTTAGACTAGAAAGCGGACGCCGGGTTGAAACTGGGATAATGCTAGGAGGATGATGATGATTCGGCAAACATTAATATTTAAATGCATTTAAAATAATTCAAATAGTAATATTTTATAAAATTAAGCTATAATATCATAAGGATTTTCTTATCAACCATTATTTTTATGATTGGTGATATTTTTTATTGCACAAACTATGAGGTATCGCAAATTGCGATTTATGTCAAAGAACTATGATTAACCTTAACAATTTTTCCGGGTGGTGACGGTATAAGAATAGAAAGTGTCACTATCCCATTTCATACCAGTTCGCAAATAATATTTTTGGGAAAAGACGCCAAAGTCACCATTCAGCTCTATACCACTGGAAGATTCGGCCTACTATACGAGTACGACGCTGGCCAGCAGGATGGCTAGCCAGCGTGGTATAGTAGGCCGAAAGCTCCCATTGACTCACAATGCTATGGAGATCCCAAAATAATGATACAAATAAGGAGAGGTTTACGTCCAGTAGTAGAATGTTAAAGGCTTTTATAATGATTTTTTGAGGGCCACAAGAATATATAGAATGTGGCGACAAATGTGGCCCCACACACGTGATAATAAGCCACTATATATATTTTCTATTTCTTACGCGTGCAAATGAGTCAGCAGCCCGCCTGATGATAAGCCAATTATCAGTTACACTGTCGGAGCTATGCCTCATATAATCAGTAGTGTTCATAGTCATAATAATAACCTTGAACAACTTATTTAAAAAAATATATGGAAAACGCTTCAAGCGGCATGAAATCGCTTGCGATAGCCAGCATTACTAAAAATATAACAATCGTATTTATGTCTACGATGTTAAACTGGTTGGCAAATAGTACTGTCGTCAGTATCATCCGATATGGTCTAGGATACCTGGCTCTCACCCAGGAGGCTCGGGTTCGATTCCCGGTATCGGAAATATACTTTTTGTTAGAGTTCTCATCTCCATCTCAATTGTGAGTTTACTACCAAAATTCGTGAAATGTATTCCAGTATCAATATACTATCTAATAAATTGTTCATTAAATATTATTTATTCTCGCCTTAGCAGCTATATTTTATGTAGGTACTCTAGTTTTAATACTTGGTGTTTATCATCCGATATGGTCTAGTGGCTAGGATACCTGGCTCTCACCCAGGAGGCTCGGGTTCGATTCCCGGTATCGGAATATTCTTTTTGAAATTTATTTTGTTTCGATCAATGAAATTTAGTTGATGACATAACTTGATGGTACGGGTTAAATGCCATTCATTTGTCATGAACATCTTGACGTCGGTCTCACCATCCTGTAACCACCAAAACCCTCAAATCGTTGTACTCGTTTAGGAGATTCAATTCATTAAAGTGTAAGTATTTGTTAGAACCTCGTTTCGGAGATTCAATTCATTAAAGTGTAAGTATTTGTTAGAAAAGTATGTAACACGTAATATTATTTTAATTTAATCTGTGTAAAATCTACGACTTCATGAGAATTTTAATATTACTCATGCTAATTGTCTAGTGTAACAATTATTTCTTTTCCACCATTACATCATCAGTTGTTGCCAACAAAGGGAAAAACTGGCGTAATTAATTTTATCTAATTACTGGTGGTTGGCAAAGTGCCACGCGGTTGGCTTCGGTTCGCTTCAGCTTATATTTATTTTAAATTGTTACTACTTTATTTCTTTACAAAAAGAAACCATTGAACTTTCACGTGGTATTCATTTTATTGAAATTTATTCTTAAAGTCTTCGTTGATGTTTGTTATATTTTAGTTTATTATTGGAAGTTATTTCATCAAACTAACTTACCTTTTGCCACTCTGTTCGTTACATCTTCTAAGCAATTTTCTGTAGTTTGAGATTTGGTTCATGTCTGTATGGAGTAAGAGTGATCAGAGTAATTTTTTTATGGAATCACGCCTGTATCCCCGTAGGGGTAGGCAGAGATGTAATATTACACCCACATTTCGCCATGAATTTGTAGGTCCCACGTAATAGGGGCCGAGCCTATTGCCGTTACCGGGCACATCACTAGACACCGTGCTGCTACTGAGAATTCGGAAAAACCAAGTGACACTAGCCCGACCCGGGAATCGAACCCAGGACCTCCGATCAGCAGTCGCATACGCTATCCACTGGACCACGGAGGCAGTCAAAAATTGTTTTCGAATTTTCACTATTACATCTTTAATAAAATAAAATTGATACAATAGGCTTGTGTCCTAAAATGTAATTAGCGATTGATTCGTTCCTTTTTTAGATGTTAAACTGAAATACCTGATTTTTACTTCAAAAATCGATCAGCAACATTACTAATTACGGCTTTTTATAGACCTTTTTGAATTTGACACGAAAACGCTGTAAACCATCATGGCGCATGGCGGTTGAGTGATATCACAAAGTCCAAAACAAAACAAACCGTGAATGAAGTCTGGTCTGATGTACCCACTTTTATTTTGTTATATTCGATTTGACAGGTAGAAAGTTTGACGTTTCAGTTGTATTTATTACTAAAACGTCAACAACATGAATGGCGGACGTACTGTTTGACGTAATGCTCTCTGATTGGTGTTCACTGTCACAAGAATAAATAAATAATTTTTAGTTTTAGAATCCTATAAATAACATTAATCTTACCTTTTTATAATGAATAATAAATTTTATTGACATGTTGAAATTATAATGAATCTATATAATATATACTACAATCAAACCGATTTATTCTTAGTAGACACAAGCCTATTATCTTGTCCAATGGTTGCTTTGTTATGTGCTGGCAAGCTTGAATTATTGTGAAATAGAGTATTGTAATAAATACCTAACTGCCTCGTTGGTCTCGAGGCATAAATGTGCGCGTGCGATTGGGAGGAGACCTCCCAATCGCACGCGTGTTCGATTCCCAGGTCGGGCAAAGTGTTATTGGGTTTTTCCGTTAGGAAATTCTC
Organism: Euclidia mi; assembly: GCA_944739405.2. Classification (NCBI taxonomy): domain Eukaryota; kingdom Metazoa; phylum Arthropoda; class Insecta; order Lepidoptera; family Erebidae; genus Euclidia; species Euclidia mi. The sequence goes on from OX123197.2 coordinate 11,553,406, forward strand.
AGTAGCAGCTCGGAGTCTGGTAATGTGCCAGGTACGGCAATAGGCTCGCCCCCTATTACGTCGGACCTAAAAATTCATGGCGAAATGTGGGTATAATATTACACATTTGCCTATCCCTTAGGAGATACAGGCAGATGAGACTATAAATAAAAAAATAATAAAAAAAAACTGTTTGTTAGTAATAACTACATAGTTTCAAGATCAATTTGATAATTTAGTTTTTATATTTTTTTATCTGACGATTGAGCATGCGCGACATAAATATTACGTGCATGTTTTCTTGATATTGCAGATGGAAAGATCTAGTCGAGAAGTTTTACGAGGATGATTGGACCTCTAGCTTTTCTCCTCACCGACTAAATTATAAAAGTACTGAGGTACAGCCTCTTCACTATGGACTGAGCAACACATTCCTAACGGAATCAATAATGTCGATGAAGCCTGAATAATTCTACTGTTACTTGTGTGTTTGAGAACCTACTCTTTGAGTCTGTGCGAAATGTGTGATATCTTCAGTGATTTTATGAGCAAGGAGAGCTCGCGTGGAATAAGATTCCCGGTAGTACCACTGTCACACCTTGCGCGTTATGATCACGTCGTAACCACTGGTGAAATAAGATACCTAGTTTGTATCTACATTGGGACTTTAAATTAATCAAATTGAGAGTAAAATTGCCAATGAACTCAAATTTTGTACGCACATTGCAAACCACGAGTTGCCGCATCACATTTATAAATCTTTGTCCTTATGAGTTTGTGAATATTAATTTTACTGCTGATGTCATGGCACTTTATTTTATTTAAATATATATATATATTCCTTTCAATCTAGACACACTGAAAGATTTTGCATCGATCCGGCTATAGTAGCAGCAAGTGTTGTCACCCTACGAATACAGTTGATCCGATTTGTAATGGACTGCTGTAAAGGTATCCATAGCGACCGACGATTAGCTCCGATTCGTTGTTTCAACTCTAATCATTAACACTTGTTTACAAACATTTATAAAACACTCGGAAGCTGTCAAGTTCTTGGATGTCAAATACCTGCATTATGCAGGTAGGTTATTAAAAGTTTTCAATAAGCCGATAATTCTAAATGTATCATTTTACTTTGGGTTCAACTCTTTTACATCATAAATATTATATACGTACGAAGTTCGTAAAGCTAAATATTTTGAATAAAATTTTGCGTATAATACAGTCAATGGTATGCGATGACGTAAACATCAAAATCAAGCCATTGAGAATTAGGAAATACTTTACAACGATACTTTTTTAACCTAATTCAAAATTCAAGAGGCTCCAAATTCGACTGATTTCTTAATATTATTTATGTATCTCAGAACATTTTACTTGGTGGACCGATTTAGAAGATTTTTTTTATTTGTTGCTGGTGCCATTTAAATTTGATCACGTCTGACAAGTAGTTTCTGATTTATCCTTATTAATGCGTTTTTAGTGTAATCATTTTCAGTAGACTTTGTAGTGCTAAACATAGTTTTCTTATTCCTATGTCAATACTTGGCATCAGACTGTTATAGACCAGTCAAATCAATTCACGCTAAACCTGGCAAATGTTTTTAGCCACAGATGAGAGAATTAGTATCAGATAGAGCGCATCCGTCCAACTAAGTGTGGCATGGCGACTGGCACTGTACGGACACGCGCGTCTATGTGTGTGTAAAGTTGCCAGATTATGAATAATCTCCCAGTATTTTGCATATAGTTATGTAATATTCTTATATTCATTTGCGGTTTTGAAGAATTTACCATGGATTTAATTAATGCTTTTATAAATACATTTCTTAAATGTAGGTACCGAGTTAAGTTTTAACTACTTCGTAAATCTGTATATATAAAATCCTTGCGTTACTGACTGACTGACAGACAAGCTACAGCCGAAACTACTCGGCGCATGAAGCTGAAATTTAGCATGTATGTTTTTTGGGAACCGTAGGGGTGCACTAAGACGGGATTTCTCGAAATTTCCACGGGATCGGGCAAAACGAGAAATACGAAAATATGTGCGTGCGAAGCCGCTGGCGTCGATTAGTTGAGAAATAAATCGTATGTATGTACACACGGCACCAATACAAGCTAAACAGTTGTTGTACGATTTTGATACTTATTCCCTACGCCATAAGTATGTATGTACACACGGCGCCAAGTCAAGCTAAACAGTTGCTGTACGATTTTGATGCTTATTCCCTACGCCATAAGTATGTATGTACACACGGCGCCAAGTCAAGCTAAACAGTTGCTGTACGATTTTGATACTTATTCCCTACGCCATAAGTATGTATGTACACACGGCGCCAAGTCAAGCTACACAGTTGCTGTACGATTTTGATACTTATTCCCTAAGCCATAAGTATGTATGTACACACGGCACCAAGTCAAGCTAAACAGTTGCTGTACGATTTTGATACTTATTCCCTACGCCATTAGTATGTATGTATACAGGGCGCCAAGTCAAGTTAAACAGTTGCTGTACGATTTTGATACTTATTCCCTACGCCATAAGTATGTATGTACACACGGCGCCAAGTCAAGCTAAACATTTGCTGTACGATTTTGATACTTATTCTTTACGCCATAAGAACGGTGCAAAGGTCAAAGTGTATAAGCTTGACGAGTAGCAGGGTGTGCACGAATATTTGGATCGTTTGGGGATGGAACTCAAAACAATATTATGTAAGGTATATACTAATGGAAATTGAAATTCTATTACTATATTTATGAGAAAGAAGATATATCTACAATATACTTTAATAATACGGTAATGTATTTTTCATTAACATGACAATCATTATCACATAATCAATTGACAAGTGCATTTTCCCAAATTCAGGCAGAACGGCGTCGACAAAAACTGGCAACACTTCCATATTTCTTGCACAAATACGAATTTTATCGAAATTAAATTAGGAAACAGTCAAATTATCAATAGTTGAAAAGATATTCCATTTTCCTGTTTTTGTTTTTAGGAACAACTTTTACAGTGTTTAAGAACGCAAGACGGCATTTTGAGAATTTAAAAGTTGAAGTGATCGTGACGCGTGAACTGTACGATGCGTTGTAGCGCACTGAGACGAGTTTGTATTCGCTTTGCAATTTTGTATTTGCTTTAGTGGCCGCACGCAACTGTGCCGCGCGTTCCATCTGATACTAATTCTCTCATCTGTGTTTTTAGCACTCAATTTCTCAATCGGTCTGTTGACAAAGACAAAAGCTCTAATTGCTTAAACTGAGTTGATGTCTAAAGATGATAAAAGACCTAGTCACTAGAAAATAGTTGTCACTCCAAAATCGCCTGAAGATAAAACCAAATTTAGTTTCAGGAATTCTCAAATCAAACACACAAAGTAAATGATATCAGTACTCTTGATTACGATAAAGGATAATTCAACTGAAGTAAGACTATAGAATTAAGAAATATTCTAAGCATTTTTAAATAGATGTTTTACTCTTTTTTCTAAGATGTTAGAGATCGAATCAGGTATAAAGTTCACTGAAAGTTCGCAGGTGACAAGTATTTAATGATAATGTGTTGTTAGAACAAGCTGGAATTGGATTTATAAATATTTTATTGAATAGGTTCTGTTCATGCAGTTCAAACTGGGAACATTTGTCTGAGTAAAGTTTGCTTTTATTTTTATTTGGTGACGCATGTGGATTATAATAAGTGATTTAATAATTGTAAATAAAAAGAGAGAAAGAATTTTGATTTAAAAGAGGCCGTGCAGAAAATTTTACATTCTTTCATATCTACATACATACATATCGTCACGCCTTTTATCCCCGAAGGGGTAGGCAGAGGTGTATTTCTACACCCACTTTTCGCGAGATATATTTTAGTCCCACGTAATAAGGGGCGAGCATATTGCCGTACCGGGCACATTTCCAGACTCCGTGCTGCTACTGAGAATTTCGTGACAGAAAAACCCAATAACACTGCCCGACCAAGGAATCGAATCCGGGACCTCCCGATCCCACGCGCACATTTATACCACGAGACCAACGAGGTAGTCGTACAGGGTTTGATGTCGAGTTTTCCGTCTCTACGCAAAGATGGTATTTGCATCGTGTTATCCCTTAGTCGCCTCTTACGACATTGGATTGACAAATTGTTAATAAAATGTTGCAGTTAGGTTTGTGATAGATGATCGTAGTACTTGTAGATAGAAACGAATTAATCAACGGTTTTTTCTCTTTAACTGAGGTTTGCATCGATGATGTGGTGGTGCAAGTGTGCGCCTTTTTAGCCGACTACGGCGAAGCCAAAAGGAAGGGTGATGTTTTTGGCAGTCTATGTATGTATGTTTGTATGTTCCACCGTAGCGCCTAAACTACAGAACCGATTTTAATAAATGGGGTGTCAATAGATTTTTAATAATGACCCGGGTAACATAGGCTATATAAATAATATCTAAATTTTCTATTTCGGAATTAATACCTCAGATTCCAACCTCAAAAAATATCAAATTGAGATAATCATCACGTGTTTGGTATCAAAAGAAAGGTATTTATGAGCACATTACAAATATGTACATATATTATACTGCTTGAGTCAAAATATACGTTTAAAACGCGGTTGTACTTACAATTCGCGCGGTTCAGACGCTTTGCGTTACCTACTTTGCTTTCTTTCTTCCTTTAAATATAACAATGTAAATATTGCACGGTCAGTTAGTATGCCCCGTCGGGATACGATAGGGACTTTTCCCTATCGTATCCCGACGAATATTATAATAATACTTTTATTAAATAAAAAGAATAAGTTTAAAAACTATAACCCGACTACGTAAAAAAGTGGGTCTTAAAAGGAAGAAACCAGAAAATAGCACAATATAAGTAAGTACACACATGCTCAAACTAGAGCCTTTTTAGACCCCCTTTTTTACGTAGTCGGGTTATAGTTTTTAAACTTATTCTTTTTTATTAAGTGATACCGAACTAAGTGTTGTGAGTTTGACTACCACTCTGGCGCCCCAGCTGAAGATTTGTGCGTTTGTTAATTGAACGCCTGTAAAGTCATTCGTAATACAAAATTTGGTGCCCTAAAAAACTTGCTACCTGGATTTCTACTGAGGAACATAGAATTTTAACCTTTATTTCTTTAATCACCTAAATACTTACACTTAGGTGACGTATCTGGAGTAATCCATTGATTATTATTTATAATTGGCCTTCATTTTTATAAGCAGGTAATACAATAATTTGTATAGTTATTTTTCCTTGACTTGTCACGTTACAGCATACCTAGATTGTATGCCAAAACCATAACCTGCATAATTATAATATTTTAAATCTTGAGGAACCTTTAATTAAACACTAAAAAGTATATTTCGATACATGGAATCGAACCCGAGCCTCCTGGGTGAGAGCCAGGTATCTTAGCCACTAGACCATATCAAATGATGTCGTTGGAATTGTAATTATAAATTAGTAAAAATGGCTGTGGCATTCGGTCGGATATATATTTATTTTTATTTATTTATTTTAAACTACAACATAGGCGGACTTAATGCCATGGGCATTATCTACCAGTCTACCTGACTGAGTGGTGCAGAGAGGACGAAGTAGGTGTATTGTTTAGTGTGAGGGGAATGTACTATTAAATCAACTATGTAGAACATGATAGTCTTGCATAAAGTTATATTATAAATAGTTAGAATAAATATATTAATACATAAACTTAATACATACATGATTAACAAATAAAATAAATAAACGGACTGCCTCGTTAATCTCGCGGCATAAATGTGCGCAGGGGATTGGAAGGTCTCGGGTTCGATTCCCGGGTCGGGCAAAGTGTTATTGGATTTTTCCGTTAGGAAATTCTCAGTAGCAGCACGGAGTCTGGTAATGTGCCCGGTACGGCGATAGGTTCGCCCCCTATTACGTAGGATCTAAAAATTCATGCCGAAATGTGGGTGTAATATTACATATCTGCCTACCCCTTCGGGTATACAGGCGTGAGCCTATAAAAATAAAAATAAATAAACGTATTATATATAAATACGTATAAATATATTTACATAAATATATCTACATATGTACAATATACACATATGTATATGGGAGACATGCTGCATCAATAAGGGTTCCATTGTTTGCCATTTGGCTAGGGCGCCCCAATAATGCAGCAGCGATAGCCTAGTGGAGAGACCGACAGACTGCTACGCAGAGGGACTCGAGTTCCAATCCACGGCGCCTCGTTCGTCCCACAAGTCATAACATTCTTGGCCGTCTTGAGCATAGAGTAAAAAAAATGTTCCAGAAATATTCCCACCATTTTAAATACTTATTTTAGTGCTCATCTATGACAATGGTATGAATATGGGTGAATAGGATGCATACCTATATATAATCTCATTATAGTATGTATTTATAGGACTCCTACATCCGATGCTAACATATTTTTAAATAATTTTGAGTCTTTAGCAAATAAACTACTTAAAAAATGTAATAAAAAAATCATAATATGTGGGGACTGGAATATAGATATCCTTAAACCAAATAAAATATCCAACGATCTTAAATCTATGTTAAAAAACAATAATCTTAAAAACTATAAATTGCTACCGACACGCCAAAACTCTTGCTTAGATTTGGTAGTGAGTAATATACAAGATGCCACAGCAGAACAGCATTACTTAGCACTATCTGACCATGAAATAGCACAGTCGTTAACGTGCTGCCTAGAGGCGACCGATAAAAGAAACCACAAACCAACCTTCTGGTTTAAGAACATAAGAGACCTTAGTGATGACAATCTGGACAAATTTAAAACTAGTATGGAAAGCTTATCGTTTTCAGAAGTATATCGTTGTGAAACCACAAACAAAGCATTCAATTATTTACATGATATACCCAATCACCCTGTTCTACAACTTATGCTTTCCCATAACTAAAGTAAAAACAAGCAGCAAAAATGTTAAAAATAGATACTTAACAAAAGGAATCAAAAGATGTTGTACCAAAAAACGGAGTCTATACCTTAAATACCATCTAAACAAAGATAACTAAAAACAAAATAAAAAATATATGACAATTACAATAAATTACTTAAAAAATGTATATACAAAGCCCAACAAATAAATATTGAAAACTTTATACAAAATTCAAAAAACAAAAGCAAAGCGGCGTGGAAAATAATCAAAGAAAAGTCTAATAATATTACATTGAGTTCTGAAATTGATCTTATAGTATACAAAGATAAACGATATGATGACCCAAAACAAATTTGCAATTTATTTAATGAATATTATGTAACTTTAACTAACATGACTCAAACTAAGACAACACATGGACCTATACTCAAACACAAATACAACATACCTCAAAATCCTAAAAGCATCTTTCTCACACCGGTAGAACCAACTGAAGTTTGGAATATAATAAAAAAATTTAAAAATACTAATTCAACTGGATATGATGAAATAAATACAGAAATACTAAAAACATGCGCGTTAAGTTTAACAAAGCCACTCACCCATGTCATAAATCTATCACTATCCGAAGGGATCTTCCCAGAACGCCTGAAAATTTCCATTATTAAACCATTGTTTAAAAAAGGTACCAAAAACGATATGAATAATTACCGTCCAATAACTTTAATCCCAGTGCTATCAAAGATACTCGTGAAAGTGATGTACACAAAAATTGATAATTTTCTGACTTCTTGTGACATATTTAAGAAAGAACAATTTGGATTCCGGAAAAACAGTTCCACCACATTGGCTTGTTTTTCACTGATTAAACATATAACAGAAAGTTTAAATAATAGATCCCTTATCGCATGTGCCTTTCTTGATATGACAAAGGCATTTGATTTTGTTTGTCACGAAACTCTATTGTCCAAACTGTCCTGTTATGGAATACGTGGCAATGCAAATGACTGGATAAAGAGCTATCTCACAAATCGACGTCAAAGGGTTGAACTAACAAAGCTATGCAAAAGTCAACTAATGTCATTTACTTCAAATTATAAAATAAACAATCACGGTACCGCTCAGGGGAGCATTCTATCTCCTTTATTATTTTTAATATACATAAATGATCTGCCAGACGCTATTGGAACCGAATGTATATTATTTGGCGATGATACAACACTTATTATTAAAAGTAACAATGCGAACAACTTAGAAAATGCAATAAATTTGACTCTTGACAACACAAATAAGTGGCTAGACCATAATAACTTAAAATTAAATAAAGCAAAAACGAACATTGTGCAATTTCAGACATAATTCTAACCACAACAACATTAACGTAAGATTTCAGGAATATCAGATAACAGGTGTAAACGAATGTGTATTTTTAGGTATAACTGTTGACAGATTCTGTAACTGGAAATCACAAATTGACAAGGTAATAAAAAAACTTGACCGTTTTGTATTCGTGTTAAGGAAAATAAAACTAACAGTAAATCTTAAAGCAGCAATGATGGCATATAATTCTTATGTATCATCAATTCTTAGGTACGGTCTTATAATCTGGGGAAATTCCGTAGAATTTGACAGAGTATTTAAAACTCAAAAAAGGTGTGTGCGTGCGATATGTGGGGCGGAGCCCTTTGACAGTTTTAAACCACTTTTTAAAAGGCAAAAAATTTTACCACTGCCATGCTTATATATTTTAGACATACTCGTATGTACATTTGTTAAAAAACATCCAGAATTGTTTCAAAGATTTGGCGACTATCCAAATAGTAGAACCCGATGCAAGGACAAGTTATGTCTGCCCAAAATCAGATTAGAACTGTTAAAGAAAAATGTGTACTATATGTGTATAAAACTATATAATAAATTGCCTGACAAAATTATAAATTTACCTTTATGTTCATTTAAGAGATCACTAATTGACATGTTAGATGATAAATTGTATTATAATATTAATGATTTCCTAAACGATAAAGACATAAAATATAATGTGAAATGCAACCAATTAATGTAATTAAATGTAATGAAGTTGTATTCAAATTAAATTAAATGAAATGTAATTAAATGGAATACAAATGAAAATAAATGTTATCAGTTATTCAATGGAGGTCTCCTTGCTTATAATATGAACTTACATAATCTAAATAATATATTACTTAAATGTCACTACACAATAATTATAATAACAAGAATAAAATTGTATAATTAACAGAAATATTGACTTCAATGTATTTGCACGCCACTATGTGGTAGAATATGCATGAACATATTCGAGCAAATAAAGATTTAGTATTATTATTTTGGTGGTTTTCCACCAAGAACTTAGGGTCCCAAGCCAACCTCACCTGCAAGTGGTGCACCTGCCGATCAACGGACGAGGCTCTGGCAAATAAAATATCCCGATAAGCGGCAATAGGCTCGCCACCTATTATGTGGGATCAAAACACTGGCGAAAAGTGGGCGTTTAATAAGCCTCTGCCTACCCCTTCGGAGAAACAGGCGTGAGTCTATGTATGTATGTATGTATCTATGACAAAATTATACACCCATTAGGCGAACAAAGTGCCACTCAAATGTAGAACCTATTTCTATAAGATTAAGTACCTTTTTATCCGTAATTATGTCATTATTAACGGCAAATATGGTGTAAGGAAACGTAAGCTGCGTTACGCATTATTAGTGTGGGGCCTTAGGGCAAGCGCGATATAATAAATAAATATTTTTACATACATATACACAGGCCTTTTCCCCGTCGGGGTAGACAGAGACGGAACGCTGCCGCTTGCATAATTCTAGGCTACTTACATTATTATTTGGATCGACATTTCGATATTTTTTTTATTTTAGTTGCTTAATTTTAGATTATTTACTAAATTTTAGAAGCTGTATTCCCTCACAAAGCTCAGTACCTAACATTAGGTTTTAGCTTACAATCGTAAAGATAGGCAACACAAAATATTTAAAAAATAATAAAAAAATAAAACAATATTTGAAACAATACTAGGTATTAAAAAAAAAAATATTGTTATAAAAAGACTACCTTATAATATGAAGTCCTCTAAAAGCATAGGTGTAACACAACTGAGTTAATTATTATTATTTCTTAATTTTTATTATTTCTGCCGAACAAATTGACTCCATGCTGCCTGATGTTAAGCAGTCAGAGAAGTCCCATAGTGATGGCCATCATCCCAGCAGCCAGCATGGCATTATGGCATGATGGCCCTCACCTTGACGGCCTTGAGAAAAGCTTTTTCATGCCCCGCCTAAAGGATCCAGGATCATAAGTGGAGGGAAACACGTGGGCTGGTAAAGAGTTCCACATGGTACGGCACAGATAAGAGGCGCCGAACCGTTTGGTGCGTGATGGTATCTATTCTACCGTGTAAGAGTAGCACCTCAACCCAGCTCGTGTCGTTCGGGATAGGAAAGGAGAGGGTGGGATTAGTTGAAAGAGCTCTTCGGAGCACTCACCGTGATAGATGCGATAGAAGACAGCCATTGAGGACACGTCTCTGCGTAATTGCAGTGACTCAAGAGTCTTAGTGGCCTCTGGATCCCCAATGATACGGACAGCACGCCACTGCAACCTGTCGAGGGCGTCCAATAAGTACTGAGCGGAGCCATTCTAAAGGTGAGAGCAGTATTCCACGCAGGAGCGAACCTGGGTCTTGTATAACAGACACAACTGCTCTGGCGTGAAAAACCTCCTCACCTTGTTCAGGACTCCGAGTTTCCGAGATGCGGATTTGATGACACCCTCGATGTAGTTCTTCTGGTTGAGATTTCTGCGTATGTCCATACCTAGGATATTGAGGCTGTCTTGATTCGGTAGTGGAGTGTACAGAAGAGAGGGATGGGGAAGGAATGGAGATACCTTGGCTGAGAATGCGCACACCTGTTTTCTTGGCGTTAAACTCGACCAGGTTCTCCTCACCCTAATGCGTGATGCAATTCGGAACCCAGTCAAGCTCAGCAACAAGTGTTCGCTTATACTCCTCAGTATCGGCTTGCTTAGCCGCAGGGTGTCCGAGATATCGCCCATGTACCGTACTGTCATCTGCATAGCAATGTATGCCCCCAAAAGTGTGCATATCATTGATATGCAGAAGAAAAAGCGTGGGCGATAACACGGACCCCTGAGGCACACCAGCATTCACCTGGAGAAACTTCGATGACTCACCGTCTCAAAGGACTCGTATACGGCGCTCATGCAGGAAGCTGGCAACCCAGATGCACAATCGAGGCAGCAAGCCGTAGGCTGGAAGCTTGGAAATAAGCGCACGATGCCAGACTCTATCGAAGGCTTTGGAGATGTCGAGACTAATAGCCAACGACTCCCCATGCCTGTCCATCGCCTCATTCCAAAGGTGTGTGACATACGCTAGAAGATCACCCGTTGATCGTTTCGGACTGAAGCCATACTGACGATCACTGATGAGAGAGTGATCTTCTAGGTAGCGAACGAGTTAGTTGTTAATTAATCGTTCAAACACCTTGCAGAGGATAGGGGTGATAGCAATGGGTTGATAGTTGCCCGGATCAGAACGATCCCCTTTCTTGGGAATCGGTTGTACGTTCGCCTCTTTTCAAGCCTGCGGCACTACGCCAGAGGCATATGATAGACGATACAGGCGTGTAAGCATTGGAGACAACTTGGCTGCGCATTTCCTAAGCACAACCGCTGGAATTCCATCAGGTCCACTGGCTTTTCGGACATCGAGAGATCACAGTGTCGCGCGAACATCGCATTGCCTGATATTAATATCAGGCATGGAGTGGCCGCAGTAGGGAATCGAAGTCGGCTGAGCACTACGATCTTCGATTCGGAAGTTGGCCGCAAAGAGATTGACAAGCAGGTCAGCTTTCTCTTGCGGCCCATGGGCCAGTGATCCATCAGGGCATTGCCACGGCGGCAGTGAAGGCTGGCAGAAAGTAGATTGCACGGCTTTGGCCAATCGCCAGTATCCTCGGCTGCCCGTGGGGTGCGACAAGAGTTCTTGACCAAACCGTGCAATCCGCTGGGCATCCGCTCTTATGAATGCCCTCTTGCAGACCTTGGTGGCTCTATTATAGGCTGCCTTGATGAGATGGACATTCGGATCGCGACGAGACCGAGCCCTGATCCAAGCGCGGTAAGCCGACTCTTTTGTTTAACAGCATCGGCGCACTCGCGATCGAACCAGGGCCGTACTCCGCTGCTGCTGGAGACGTCAGTGGATGGAATATAATATTCCATACCCAACATGATTTCCCTAGCAACAAAATAAACATTTGCGATATTTGCGAATAATTAATATATGCGATTCACTAAATCGCGGGGAGCGGAATGCAAGTGGTTCAAGGGTCTATGTGGAGAGTCTCAGTAGAGATCTATGTCCAGCAGCGGGTGTCTATCAGCTGATATGATGCTTATGAATATGACTAAATAGATCGGAATACAATGGCATTACATTAACACAAGAAATTATGCCCATTGTTTTAATGAATCCTCAAACAATAATAATAATAATAATAATTTGCTTGCCTTGGCAGCTAATAAGAGAGGGCCCATCCAGTGAGTTGGCGAGTCACCACCTGCCTCGCGGATGGATGCTATCAGAGTATCAGGCAGGTCCCGTCTGTAATCCATAGTTTTTATCATACCAGTCCATTAATCACCCATCCTCATAACCTTATTCTAGTAGATTCCCCATTCAAGCAATAGTCCTGCACGTGCTGCGGCTAGTCCATAGCTGTACTTAATAGTGCGGTTGTGGAGGCTTCGCTGCACGCGTCCCATCACATTTTAGATTAAAACTCTCTACGGGCCTCTACACGTTGGATCCATATCCCCGTGTAAGCCTACCAAAGGTCCGGTTATTCTTTTAATACCAAATGTTAGAAGAATAACCGTGTAAAGAGAAACATAATAATAATAATAAAATTCTAACACATTCACACAACACCATCTAGTCCCAAACTAAGCAGAGCTTGTAATATGGGTACTAGATAATGGCATAATGTCCATTGTTGACGAATCCGCCGTTTTCAAGGCCATAACAAGAGAAATCTTTCTACCGTAAATTAATTACATGTCAGTGTGAAGGTGCAGATGAAATTATTTGAAACAAGAGCAAGTTAAGCACAATATTTTGCTGGTGTAATCACCGAGGCTAGTATAGAGCTTGCCTAATTGATGAGCTAATGGGAAGCTCTTTACGGGAAGTTTTTCATGCTGTTTCACTAGTTTTATCGATATTGGGGGGAGTTATACCATCTTGTGGGATTTCCTTATTGTAAGCTGCTCTAATACCTGATTGTGATTGTATTGACATGAAGTAAAATTCTAACTACATATATGCCTTTACTTTTGAATGAATATCAGGAGTTAATTATTGTAAAAGCGTTACTTTTTAATAGGCCGCGAAAGTTCAGTGCTGTTACAAAATAAATAATGGCCTATTCGGAAATGGTGGCTCCAAATTAGTAAGAAACTATCATTTCGACCTTCAAATAAACTAGCAATACCAAGTTCTACGTTACTTAAATTTCACTCAGGACCCCTAGCAATGTGCGTAAAAAATTATAACAAAACTCTAAATTCAATAAGGAGTACAGAATATGAAAATACATTTTAAAGTAAACTTAAAATGTACCTAATCGAAAAATGTTACTACAGCATAAATGAATATTCAAATGACAAATAAAATTATTCCCAATTATAAATTAAGCAACAAATAATATCCTAATTAAAATATATTTTCAAACACGACAAACAAATAAATAAATATAAAATATTAAAGCTCCTTATAACCACTTTCGTGATGGGGATAATTATAATTTTCTTATAATAGTATAATATGATAATAGATAATTATGGTTCCTTGTTTTATATGTGTTGTAACTTTTAACATATTTAATATTAATTTATATTTGTATAATAATTTATTAAATGTAATTAAGAACTTTGCTATGCCCCAACAGGTCCATAATGTCACCTAATTTTAAGTTTTACCATCTAATTTACCTACATTATGGAATTGCAAATAAAGAATATGAATATGAATTTTATTCATGTCATTCATCTGACCAAAGTTGCTATTTTGTAGTGCAGTGCTATGTTTTTTGTATAATACGTTATACCAAAACCATCCTAACCACCAACACAACATAAAGTCTCGAATAACACTCAAACATTTTTCACAATAAACAAACCACATCAACAACCCCGTGCAGATTAAAGCGAAACCCCAAGATGTTACAAGAAATGATCAAAATAACATTAAAAGTAACATCAAAACTCTTATTCCAACATTTCACCTCACTAGTATAAGATAATTTCTGTTGAGCATAAGAAATCGTTGGAACTTCGTAATTTTTTTCGACAACGATAAAATCTGATGTTATTACAGTACTTATTCCGTGGCCAATAAAAACATATAGACGGTGGAATTTATTGAGGCAAGATGCGGAGGTACTTGATGTAAGTACCTACCTTACTGTACGAAGGAATGGGCTTATGACTTCGTTCCACGTTGCGTAAGTAGCGAGGAATGTCACGCTAAATATGTAGATATGTACTTTTCCGAGCGCTTTTTTACTACAGTCGTCTTTGGGAGTTGTGATTGCCGGTAGGTATGTATAGATATGCGTCACAGTTGGTGGTTTGTCAAGGGGTTGATAAAATGTCGCTGTTTTAGTTTAGAATATGTGAGAAGTGACACACCATGTGTAAAAAGTTAATATAAAATACACACCGATATTTTTAGACCAAACGAGGCATGGTCACGTCTCAGGATAGGAACTGGGTCGACAGACATTCATGCAAATAGTAACGTGATAAAGACTTGTTTCTTAAAGTATGCAAATTTTAGGAAACCTTAAAATATATTGTTTAAATACTCGTGCCTATATTTATTTATCTGTAGATAAGAGCATATAGGACAGATTTTTTTAAATTTGCTCATAGATTCGGCACAACTAATGCCACACACTATTTTAATCTTTAATCTCTTGTCACATTTGACAATTTGGTAGCGACAACTGACCACCGTGGGCAACTGTTGGTGATTATTAATTAAGCTGATGCGTAATGCCTATATCATAGAAGGTAGGTCTCGAACGTCGCTCGAACACCTCTGTGTCTTAGCAACGCATGAGTTCGAGCGATGCTGTGCGTTTTAGAACACATGTCGGTTGTTCCAGCTTTGGGTGGTTTAAATAGGAAGAAAAATATATTTTATGTGGTACTTACAGAATAGGCGATAGTCTTTCTGTTATATAAAAAATATTTTTAGGGTCATCAATGAATTGTGTCTGCCTCCGTGGTCCAGTGGATAGAGTATGCGACTGCTGATCCCGGGTTCGATTCCCGGGTCGGGCAAAGTGTTACTGGGTTTTTCCAAATTCTCAGAAGCAGCACGGAGTCTATTACGTTGGACCTAAAAATTCATGGCGAAATGTGGGTGTAATATTACACCTCTGCCTCTCCCTTCGGGGATACAGGCGTGAGTCTATAAATAAAATAAAAAAATAAATAAATAGTGTTTGTAACCAAATCAAAAACAAAGGAAAATCATCAAAAATAAAATGTCAATGTCTCTATAGGAATACCCTAGTCACCTAGCGCTATTAAATATAATTGACGACCTACTCTCATTTCTACCAAATAATTTATATACAGGGTGTTTCATAACCCTCCGTCCGATCAATGAAGGGGTTGTAGAGTAGCGTAAAATGATGCGGTATTTGTCATTATTTCCCGGAAATTCAAGATAAAATTTTCCCATGTAAATTTAATTAATTTTAAATAATATCATACCAGATTACCCATGACAACACTGAAGACTCATAAATCGTAATAGCTAGGTATCTACCTAAAGTTCATAAAGTTCAAAAGCGGCGCCTTTGAGTGCATAGGCCACCCGACCGCCTCCTTTGACAAAAGTCACCGTCGCGAGTCATCGTCCTTTACACGTGCCAAGTATCATTTTAGGTATAACAGTTTTATGCGCTTGATGCAACAGCTGATCTCTTGCTTCGATGGTTTAGGAAAAACAAAACGCATTATTTAGGTTGTCTGTTTGTTTCGTGCGAGTGCGTGGCCAACTCTGGTGTCAGTGTTTTCAGACTGCACGAAGGCCTACGACATGGCCTAACGATTCTTGGATTCGGCTTTACGTGCCGTCGAAAGCTCGGCAGCGCTCTCATATTGTAATGTCACACGTGGTCACCCATCTAAGAGAAGACTTGTGCTAGCGTTGCTAACTATGCCGACCTATTACGATCGGTAAGCCAAGTCGCACTATAGCTATAACGCTACGGTACTTACCTATGTTAATAACTACTTTTTAATTGGTTTAATCTTACGTAAGTAGGTGTGTACCTTAAATTGATAAAAATATCAACTTGCTGTAAGTTGCGACGGTCATTCTCCGCAGTCCTCCGCTCACGTCCAGACACTTACGGCACTTTTGCACCATCTCTGAACACACACTACTTAAGGGCCTGTTCACGAGATCGGTCTAAGCGGCGAGCGGCGCGGCAGGGGCGATGTACATGGTGCATTTATTCTCGCGGCGCGCGGCCGCAACGGAGTAACGCGCGCCATGTATATCGAAAATGCTCGCCGCTGCCGCCCGCCGCTGTAGGTCGTGACAGGGCCGTAACACTCCTGGGCTTAACACTCCTGGCACTTTGAAAAGCTGTAACGATGCGAGCACCGCATTGAAGCCGTTGAAACGCGCGTTCCGACGGCACGGGTAGACCCCGTGGTCTAACATACCGTTCCTCGTACTCCCTACGAGCTCCTGCATAATTATATTCACTCCTACCTAAACACATCAACATGTAAAATATTCAGGGTTTGAATACGACATACCTAAAGAATTTACTATTTACAATTTAAAGAGATCCGGAAGTCTAAACAAAAGGAATGATCGCGATAGACTGAGTGGTCAAGCAGGCAAATTGTTAATTCGTAAATCAAATAAATAATTAGAGATGTAACCAATGACATTCACTGGAGAATGTTTTTATCGATATTTTATGTTATTGTTTACCTGATATAATATTGGTAGGTAAACCCCTAAAATGTTAGCTTTGTGTTATTGCATGTTTTAATGTACAGTTATTAAATAAAAACATTCCATGGTTAAGACCAGTATCACTTTATTTGAGGGTACTGACTCCCCTAACGACTGTCAAGGATCCTCATGACTGTTGGTCCGACGGTTTGACGTCCTCTTTCGAGACTCGGGGCAAGCGTTTATTAACAATTTATTACGCACGTAGGTAACTTCGAAAAGTCTTATTAACATATAATGTAGTATTATTGTTATTATTGATACTCACCGCTGACCACTGCCGGCCCGCTGACACTGTTTATGTGATGCCGGCTTGACCAATGAAGCTTCTGTAGATAACTTCACTACATAGACAATAGATCGATCCAGAACTTGATGTTGGAACTAAGATAATTTGCGGGACTTTGTTAATTTTCATATTGCACACGGAACTGATGAGTAAAAACAAACACAAAGTTTAGACAATTTTTTATAAGAATTAATAATTGAGTTTATCTGGAAATATGGAAAATACATTACACAATGTTTCCTAGTTTGCATTGAAGAAGTAAAATTTATAATAAATGATATAAATCTCGAGAAAAATACGGTCTACTGGGTAATTTGCGAGTTGTGACATGCCACAGTACTGACGATGTGAACAATTATTACATTTTTTCAATAAGTTAATATTAAAATAAAACCTCAAAATTTAGTGGACAGCTAAAAGTGACTTGAATTAATTGAAATATAAAAAAATCTTTTATATAATTAATAAAATATGTGTTTTATCGACTGATGACATCAAGTTGCCCAACTTTTGTAGAATCGCCCATATTCTCTTTCTTTTCTAATGGGTTTCATCCTACTATAATTTTATTTTCTATCGTTTCAAATATTATCTACCCTGGTCTAAAACCTTTGCCATCATACAAAGTTATTATGTTATAAACTAATTAAATATTGAAGGTATGTAGTTACATAAAATCTGTATGGTGACAAAATAATTATATATTTAAATAAAATCTTTATGTTTAATTAGTGGTCCACCAAGTCCTGGAACCAGCTCAGGAGGGGGTCATGACCCCCATGACCCCCCCCCCTTGGATCCGCCCTTGCAGACAACATAATTATATAGCAAAACTATTGGACCATAGGGTTCCTACCAAGAACTTAGGGTCCCAAGCCAACCTCACCTGCAAGTGGTGCACCTGCCGATCAACGGACGAGGCTCTGGCAAACAAAATGTCCCGATAAGCGGCAAAAGGCTCGCCACCTATTACGTGGGATCAAAACACTGGTGAAAAGTGGGTGTTTAATATGCCTCTGCCTACCCCTTCGGGGAAACAGGCGTGAGTCTATGTATGTATGTATGTACCGTGGAGTCGAACCCGATACCCTCTGCATGGCAATCCGTTGTTATCGCCACTAGGCTATCGTTACCAGTTTGTAACATGTCACGTTAAAATTAAATAAATCGATATTATCTGTTGATCGTAAACATCACTAGAGCGGTCCCTTTGTGTACGGCGCGCGGCGGCTCCCTTAACGGTTAAATTGCACTATTTTAAAAAGGTGGCATGCCCTTTGACATGGAAAGCGGCGAAAGCCGACGATGTTAGCTTAGAGAATTTTCCCCAATTTCGGGGTAATGTTTCTCTATAGTACTGTGCTAAGGAAATTAATTCTGATGTTTTATGATGAGCTAGATATTTTTATTATTTTTCCTCGTATGCCTGACAAGTCAGTAATATGTCCTTTCGGGATCGGACAGGGGGTTATGAAACATACTGTATAAAAAATATAAACATGGTCAAGTTGTTACTAACACGAGGCCAGCGATTTCTATATTAATAGATTTGTTGACAGTGATAACTCTTTGTTTGACAGTCCGCAAAAATAGTTTTGTTTATTTTAAAGTTCGTAGTAGGTACCTACGCGTAAAAGGTATAGTATACTATAAAGTCGCAAAAGTTTCAACTCAGAGATTTTTGACCTTATGATTGCCTTTACAGTCAAAATTCCTTTATTTTAACACAGGACTGAAGTGTCCTACGTGATGCCGCGACACGTGCGTCAAAGATTTCTACGTTTAGCCATAACACGGTGCTTTATGTCGTCAAATGAATTTGAGTGCAAAGCAATAAAAACAAGCCTGAATTTAGACCATCATGGCTGATTTCTCATCATTATAGCATCATCTTTAAAATGTCAATGGTGTAAGCTGTGGGTTTGAATCCAAGGCCCTCTGTAGGGCTAGCTGGGTCTCCAATGAATCAAAGTAAAATTCAGTCAGGTTTTACAAAAAACTCTTAGGGTATTTGAGTTAGATAAAGCCAGTGTTTTCTAGCTGACTACCCTGAGTAAAAACATTCAAAACTAAGTCAGAGGTATTTTATAAAGTCCAATAAAATGAGGTGACTATGCACTACAATAGTATCCTAATTAATCTTATGAGAGAATTGCTTCTACAGGTCAATGCCTCTAGCGCACAGTATGAAATTGTTTAATGAGTTTGACAATAGTTGAGACAATTCGGTAAGTCAAAAGACAATAAGGCAACGAAAAGTATAGATACAATCCACTGCATTGGATTGTCTTCAAGACAATGATCAATTGGCTTGGCTTGTTGTCTTGGCTATTGGTCTTGTGTAAAAGTCTTATTACATAACGAATTTGGTTAGCGTTTGCTTTTGTAGTCGATCTTTAAAAATAATCAGTACAACAACATTATACAATATTTCTATATGCTATCCATCTGTTTGACCGAACTATCAGAAAGTAAAAACCAAGCAGTGGATATAATATGTATTACAGAACACTTTATTATGTCAGGTTATGAGAACTTAATACATGTACCAAACTATAGTCTAGCAGCATACTTTAGTAGAAAAAACATAAAAAGAGGTGGATCGTGCATTATTGTTAGAAATGGGCTAAAATGGAAAGAGCTGCCAGAAGTTGCACAGCTCTCATTAGTTAATAACTTTGAATGCTGTGCAATTGAATTAATTCATTATATAATAGTAATAATTTGTATATATAGATTTCGTTGTGGGTAGTTGTGGATGTTACAGTAAAAATTTTTGCCCTTGCATGTGTCAGAATCAGAGAAGCTTCCTATAGTGTAGAGACAGTTTTGATAAATAAAAGAGACAACTATCAAATCATACTTTCATTTATTCAGTTTGGCACAAGGATATATCTTTAGATTACGTCGTGATTCTACATTTACATTTACAGCCCAGTTCGCAAAGCAAAGACATAGAACCAAGAGAAAGAACGGGCAATAAAACTCTTGATCATTCTTTTCAATAACTATATATAACAATAATTAACAAACAGTGGTACAGCCAATTTATATCAAATATCAATGTTGTGGGTAGTTTTATATTACTAGAAAGGTCTGTCTTACAACAGAATATAATAAGCATTATTTAGCATCAATACAATTTACTAAATGTTTACTACAGGTATATACCTAATGAATCTCATTGATACGACTTGATCCACAGTATATTATTCTATCCTATATTACAATCTATAATATCTCACAAACGATCAAACTACCCACAACACAATATCAATAAGATCATGATTACACTATCTTACATTGTTTCCTAGATGATGAAACAAAAGAACAAGCAACACAGAATATTGGAACACAGTGGCAATTAAATAGTCAGAACCATATCGTACCTGAGCCGTCGTCGAAGGAGAATAGGACGAGCTAGCCGAGCCTGTCGACTTATATAGGTACACCTTATTTACACGTTTGACAGTTTAACTGTCAAACGTCATGTCAGTGTCATTTAGTTGCCACTATCCTCTTACATATTACGTATAAATACTTGGATATCAGTAATTTCAGCCCAAAGCCTAGATATTATTACATATCTCTCACATGTAATTATACTAATATTTATTTTAATCACAGTTAAAACTTTGTTTATGTTTTAATATAATTTGTAAATATATACTCCACCTGCCAGAGTGTTATCTCCTGTATTAAAACACTATAATCAACATGGAATCCATCCAACACACAATTGAAAATTTGAACACAATGTTTAACCAGAAGATGTCGCAATTCGAGGATAAACTGCAAAGTAATGCCAGCCCTCCATCCAACATTGCTGGTCTGGCTGCAGAATTTGGTGCATTCCGAGAATTCGTAACTGCAGCGCTGAAAGGTTTGCAGCTGCAAGTCCAATTGCTGGCGCGTAGTGTCGACCATTTGGAAATGCAAGGCCGTCGCAAGATTCTTCTTTTTCATGGCGTTCCAGAAGATAAGAAGGAGGACTTAGTGCAAACCATTGTGCGTGTTGTGAAGACGCACATGAAAATCGATGATTTTACTCCCAACAACATCAAACGTTGCCACCGAATGGGTAGACCTGCAACTTCTTCACCACTCAAGCACCGTCCCATACTTATCAAACTCCAGCATGTGTCAGTTCGGGACAAACTATGGTTTTCTAAAACCAAACTCAAAGGCACTGGTATCACAGCCTCGGAATTCCTTACAAAAGCCTGCCATGACGTCTTTGTAGCAGCCCGGGAGAAGATGGGAGTCTCAAAATGCTGGACTAGAGAAGGCATAGTCTATGTACTCGGGATGAACGGTGAGCGTCATCGAATAAACTCTTTGGTCGATCTACAAAATGTATGCCAACTCAACCTTGCTGACCAGCCGAAACAAGTTCCATCGACTGCGAAGAATGAGCCGGTCAAGGCTAAAAGAGCTGCAGCAACACGGAAATAGTCCTGGATTACTCATTTCACTTTGTTATTATTGCATCCCAAGGTGGGTGGTTAGGTTTGTTTTTGTACGTGTTTAGTCGGACGGTACTCGTATGATTTTGTTCACTTCATAAATAAGCAAATTCTGCTATTATAATTTTGTAAATGTAAGTACGGTATTTAGAAGATAATTATTATGACTTTGTTTTTATTAATCATAAATCAAGACTAGATATGGTGTTATGACTGAGTTGTCACTTTTGACATTTTACGTCATATTCTTACACTAGCGTTTCGTTAATGCAGCAATATTTTTATTTTGTTTTTAAAGTGACACTTTGGTCGTTGCGTTTATAATATCTAAAGTTTGTATCAAAATTACATCGCTGTTAAATTTAGTATGTAGCCATCCTAATTGGGATATTAATTATTTATATTATACTTGTGTTTTACGTTATATTTTTACTGTAATGAACAACTAACTGGCAGGTGGACTCTGTATTGAATACAATACACAGTTTGATTTTGTTAGATTTAGGTATATAGGTTCTATATTATTATATATTATTTGTTTATATATTTTTATTTAGTTAATATTTAAAACTTTATATATTTATTATATATTTAATTTTAGTATGGATTGTAACAGTGATAGTGACGACTTTTTTTCTGCAAGTAGTGACGATGGCAGTTACGTTAGTGTTCCTTTATTAGCAGATAACCTCCAATCTGTATTTTCTGATGTTCCAAGAAACTTTAATGTTGTGCATATCAATGCCCAGAGTATTCCCGCTCATTTCTCTGATATGCTGGCAAACTTAGACTGTAAGAACTTACACGCTATTCTTGTGTCTGAATCATGGCTTAAGCCATGCCTTCCTTCGACTTCTTACTCTCTGCCCGGCTTCCAACTAATCAGAAATGACCGCACTGGATGTGGTGGCGGCGGTGTTGCAATTTATCTTCGATCCTTTATTGCCTGTAATGTGGTAAACGTGTCTTCACAGCCGCCTTCACCCAATGCTGGTGAACATCTGTTTTTGGAAGTCGAGCTACATCATACTAAAATTCTTCTTGGTGTTTACTACTGTCCTTCCTTACGTATTGACTATTTTTCCTCCTTTGAGAATCTCTTACTTAATCTTTCTCCTTCTTACAGTCAAACTATCATTATGGGTGACTTCAACACTTGTCTTCTTAAGAACGACTCACGTTCTTCATCTCTTAATTCTATTTCAGTATCTTGCAATCTTAATATTCTACCTCTTAATGCCACCCATCACTTTCCCAATTCTACTCCCTCACTTCTAGACCTCATTTTTGTTTCCTCGCTTAACCACGTAGCGACGTGGTAAGCAAGGCCAATTCTGTGCCGACAAATTCTCTTATCACGATCTAATCTATCTCTCTTACAAAATTCGTCCTCCTAAGGCAAAGCCAAGAATTCTTCTGCAACGCAATTTTGGTGGTATTGATACTGAACGACTTTGTGATGACGCTAAGGCAATCGACTGGAGGCGGTTATTAACAGCAGAAACCATTGACGATAAGGTAGAGATATTTGAAAGGCAGATTACTGATCTCTATAATTATCATGCTCCCTTACGGCCAATTAAGTTAAAGCATCGTCCAGCGCCTTGGCTTACCAATGAAATAAGAACACTTATTCATAGGAAAGCAGTGGCAAAATCAAAATACCAGTCTAAGCCGACAGATTCAAATAAGGAAAAATATTTAAAAGCGCGAAATCACTGTAATAGGGTGTGTAGGGATGCACAACGCCAGCACATTCATAACTCCGTACAAAACGGTGATCCAGCTAAAGTATGGAAATTCCTTAAATCACTTGGGGTTGGAAAGCAAAGACAAACGACTGCTCCTAATAAAACTGATATCAATATGCTTAACCAGCACTTCTCTGCTTCGTCTAATTATGATAGGACAACAAAAATTAACACTTTAAATTATCTTTCATCGCTTCCAACTCTTGATTATACTCCATTTGTCTTTAGTCAATTTAATGAATTTGATGTTAAGAAGAGCATCTTATCAATAGCATCCAACGCAGTTGGAAGTGACGGTATCACCCGTAATATGATCCTTCCCATCCTTGGTGAAATCCTATCGATCGTTTGTCACATCCTTAATTATTCCATCTCCAATGGTGTTTTTCCAACTGCTTGGAAAAATGCTCAAGTCATCCCTTTACCAAAAAAGCCTAATCCTGAATCCTTCTCCGAATTTCGTCCCATATCCATATTAACTTTCCTTTCCAAAGTCCTTGAACGCCTTATCCATAACCAACTGAATGCTTTCCTATCTAGAAATAATATCCTGAATCCCTTTCAATCTGGCTTCCGTCCTGGATATAGTACCTGTACCACCCTTGTCAATATTACGGATGATATCAGGAGAGGCATGGAGGATGGCAATCTCACAGTGCTCTGTTTACTAGACTTCAGTAACGCTTTCAACACTGTAGACTTTGACGTTCTCCTTGCCAGGTTATGCTCTCTTAACATATCTCCATCGGTGATCGACTGGTTTCGTAGTTACCTGTTTGGTCGCCGTCAAAGAGTCCGTTTGGATGACACCTATTCCACCTGGTGTGATATCTCTGCCGGCGTACCACAGGGCGGCGTTTTATCTCCTTTGCTTTTCTCAGTTTTTATTAATACTATCTCCAACCATATTTCTTCTTCCTACCACCTCTATGCAGATGATATGCAAATTTATTTTCAGACTAAGCCTGAGAACTTAACACATGGTATTACAATTATTAATAACGATCTGGAACGAATAAGTGATTGGACAAATAGGTTTGGACTAAGGGTTAATCCTACCAAGACCCAGGTTATTGTGGTTGGTAGTTCTAGATTTATTTCTAAGATCGACTGGTCAACGCTTCCCCTCGTATCTTTCGATGGTGTTCCGATTCCTTTTAGTGAAAAAGTAAAGAACTTGGGGATCTACATTGACAGAACACTATCTTGGACATTCCAACTACAAAGCACTAGTCGACAACTTTTTGCTGCTGGCGCATCATTGAGAACTTTCTCCCAATTGCCACTAAAATAGCACTTGTGCAATCTATCTTTCTTCCCATTCTTGACTATGCCGATGCCAGCTATCTAGATCTTAATGAGGACCAGCTGGACAAACTTGAGCGACTCCAAAACTTCTGTATACGGTTCATATTTGGTTTACGTAAATATGACCACGTCTCTGAATTTCGAAACAAGCTCAAATGGCTGCCAATCCGCCGCCGGAATACTCACATTCTCTGTCTCCTGTATAATGTACTATTTAATCCGTCATATCCCCTATATCTCAAGAAAAGATTTGTATTCTTGCATGACACACATTCGAAGTGCTTGAGATCATCAGAAAATCTTAAGTTGAAAATTCCTGTGCACTCTACTGTGTTCTTCGACAAATCATTTACAGTGCTAGCGACAAGACTATGGAATTCACTACCAGAAGATATTAGACGATCGAAAACACTGCCAATATTTAAAAAGCTCGTAAAAAAACATTACTTGTCACTGTAACAACAACCAATCCAATTACATATATGTAAAATATACATTATGTATGTAGGTATATATGTATGTATAATATATATATTTATTTATATACTTGTTATATGTATTATGTAGGTATATATTATTTATGTATGTATGTAATTATATCTAAATATTGTTTACATTAATTTAGTTTCGTTAGGTTAATTTTAGTTTTAAGTAGCTAGTTTTAGTCTAGTATTGTACGCCCGCATACTACCTCTCCATTTAGACGATACTGTCCGTCCATGGTTGTCTGGTAGAAATCGCATTATGCGATAAGACCGCCCTTGTACTTACCATTAGTATATAAGTTATTTACTGTACTTGGTTCTGTAATTACTGGTGTACAATAAAGAATTAAATAAATAAATAAATAAATATAGAGAGCCTGCAAGCAATATTAATATATTTTTTTGCAAATTGGAGCGTCTTTTAACATTAGTAAATAAAAACAAATATGAAAAAATTATTTTAGCAGGTGATATATACATTGATGTGTTTAAAAACAATAGTCATACACTTGAACTTAAATGTTTATTAAAAAGTTTTAACTTATCACTATCCATAGAGCAACCAACTAGATTACAGAGTCAGTCATGCTTAGACAATATTGCCCACAATTTCATCAAAGGATGAAAAGCAGAAGTAAGAACTTGCCCTGTCTGACCACGCTGCACAGTTGCTGAAATGCCCCATATCTAGGAAATTTATTCTGAATCATTGGTATTTACATCAACGTGACTACTCAAAGGAAAACATTATTAAATTTAGAACTTGTCTCTCTAAATTGTCATTTACTGATGTATATGAATCAGAAGAGCCTAACGAAGCGTACAATAACTTTATATTAACTTTTAAATTATTTTATGACTTGTGTTTCCCTATAAAGTGTATTACCATTAAAGTTGATAAAAAATGTAAATGGATATCTCATGGACTTAAATTATGTAGCTCAAAAAAGAGAGACCTGTTATGGAAATCTAGATTAAAACCTACATCCAGTAACATTTCAAAGTATAAAATTTATGCAAAACTTTTTAAAAACTTTATTAAACTAACTAAAAGATCTCTAAATAATTATAATATTAAAATGTCTAACAATAAAAATAAGACAACATGGCAGATAATAAATGGTTCCAAATTAAAGATTCCTAAAGAGACTATAAATAGTATTTCAATTGATGATATAATAATAACATCACCAGAAATAATATCTAACAAATATAATGATTATTTTGTAGATAAAATTATACCTATTCCAGAATCTGGCAAAAATCCCACTAAATATATTACTAATAAACAAAATTCAATGTATATGTTACCAAGTATGCCAAATGATATATAATATTATTAAAGATTAAAAAAATCAAAAATAGTGTAGGTTTTGATGATATATGTACCAAAATCATAAAATCTGTGAGAGACTTAATAAGTGAACAATTGAGTCATATTTTAAACTTATGCATAAGCCATGGTGTATTTCAAGACAAATTAAAGATATCTGTAATACAACCTTTATACAAAAAAGATAAAAAAGACCTCATGCAAAATTATAGGCCAATTTCACTTTTGCCTGTATTCTCAAAAAAATTTGAAAAGTATATTTATACGAAAATATATTCATATTTAGAAAAAGAAAACATATTCTGTAACGAACAAAAAGGCTTCCGAAAAAATAAAACAATGATTATGGCCATTTATGATTTTTGAATATGGTAATATCAAATGTAGATAATAGGATACCATTTTATTCTGTGTACTGTGATATGACGCAGGTTTTTGATTATGTTGACCATAAAACTTTACTGTACAAACTTGAAGCTTATGGTATAAGAGGAAACATCCTTGATTTGTTAAACTCATATTTAATTAACAGAATTCAATATACTGCCATACAAAAAATTAATTTTAAAGCTAAAAACGAAGACATATTCCTATCTAAGGAACGTAAAATATCATTTGGGGTACCACAAGGAAGTGTTTTAGGGCCTTTACTCTTCATAGTATATATTAACGACCTACCTAAAGCCATTAATCATCCATTACCACTCTTCGCCGACGACAGTACAGTTACTATTAAGTGTCATAATTTAGATACATATGAATCTGAAATTAACAATACCTTAGCATCCATAATCTCCTGGTCAGACAACAATAATTTAAAGATAAATCTCAATAAAACTCAGATTATGCACTTTAGTCAAAGACTATTGACTTTATCCTTTATGAATATAGGCTTCCAAAACAATAAAATTGTTGTAACTAATACTGCTAAATTTTTAGGTTTAAATATTGATACTGTCTATCAATATTTAAACCTAAAAATTAACTGGAAGGCTCACATAGATGTTCTATGTAAACGAATAAGTAGTTCGTCCTATGCTCTCAATAAACTAGCCCCAGTAGTTAATATAGATTCTTTAGTTACCGCATATCATGGAATATTTGAATCCGTTCTTGAATACGGTATTATCTTCTGGGGAAACTCGACAGATAAAGACAAAATACTCTTTTGAAATATTCAAATTTCAAAAGATATGTGTTTAGGCTTCAGGTAACCGATAGCTGCAAACCATATTTTCTTAAACACAAGTTACTAACACTTCCAAGTTTATATATCTATGAGGTTGTCTCTTTTGTGAAAGGTAGCCCGCAATTATTTCCAAGCCTTTCGGATGTCTTTGTGAGAAATAGACGCAAAAATAATCTCTGCATACGCAGAGCTAATACGACTCTTATGTGCAACAGTATATTTTGTTTAGCACCTAAATTATATAATAAACTTCCAGATGCATATAAACATTTACGCAAGAATAAGTTTAAGAGTAAAGTAAAGGACCTGTTACATAAAAATGTTATTACTCTATTAAAGAATTCTTAGATGACTCCTTATAACTAGTCAATAAGGCGTTTGATCTGTATAAGTATTTTAAAAGTACCTAATGTTGTTGTTATTGTTTGTATAGTTTATTTCATTTCTGTGCTCATTTATATTTCTTTTAACATTTGGACGCCACTTGTGGCCGAATATGCCGATACTATAACATGTTTACTTGTTTATATTAAGACCACCATATGTACCATATTCAACCAAATAAACGAATTTGATTTGATTTGATCTATGCCAGAGTGTTAAGTAGAGATAAATAACGTCTTTAAGAAAATAGTGAAGAATGATTCCAACCTATTGTCATCTATTAGGCACTATTCCAAATAATGTGTTGTTGTGAATTAGCTAACAAAAAGTACAGAATATTCGGTACCTATCGGTTTTCTAGATATATTTTTGCGAGTTGTAAGTTAAGCTTGTAGTACTTACTAAACACGATTACAAAACAACCTATCACGTTATACCCAAAATATGTAACTACTTTTTTAGTCTACTACTATTACCAGTATTTATCTACTTCTATTTCGCAATATTAATTTATGAGCTTCAGTAAGTTATAGGCTTTTATGTCGGATATGAATTATCTAAGTTTTGGTAGGTAGGTATACTAACCTGATTTTAAATATATTATTACGTTCATAATTTTTTATTTTCACTGAACGTGGCCGATAAAGGGGCCTTTTTTTTGTTGTCTACCGTAGAAACTCTCCTTATGTGCAATCTCAACTCGACGCCAACCCGGCCAGAATGTGATCGACCGGGCTTGGGACTGGTGGAGGAGGTGTGTGGAGGTTCTCCCCAGGTGTTCGGGGCATACCTACTAAAACCACCGCGGTGTCCCTACGGGTCCCGTGCAGTGGCGGGGTCACGCGATTCGCGGATGTGTTGGCAGGTCCTGCCTCGTTATGCTACTTGGGAGGCGGCGCGAACACTACGCCACCTCCTTGCCTTTTGGCGGACGGGGCGCAGCTCCAGCGCTCGCCGTCCGCAGGCACTAAAACGGCCGCAGAGGATAGGGAGGACGGCAACCTGACAACACCGCATCTCCTCTTCCTCTGCGGCCCCACCGCGACGCACAAAGAGGCCAGCTCAGTATTGCGAAAAATATTATCCGAGTGAAAATTATTAAACGCTTGTAGGTTTACTTCAGTTCCTTTTTTCAATTATTCTCTTTAGTAATTCGTTACTAATAATATTTTGTTTATTGATCTGAATTGCGTCAAACAATGACGACAATTGTGTGTATGTGTGAAGCCTAGTGGTTAATCAACTTATGATGATAAGTGTCTAGGGTTAAAATATCCATTTCATATTTTCAGCTATTATTTTACTCACGGAACTTCACTGTACACAATTCCTATCTATAACCACACTTTTCTTACACACAATATACAATGTTGTTTACATAATTAAAGCTAAGAGCTCTGCCGTTGTTAAACAGTAATGTATATATTGTGCGTACGTCTGATTAACTCCTTTGTCTAAGATATCTTCTGAATAGAGAAGCTTTGAATCGTCTATTGTTGTGCCTATTAGTATGATAATCTGCTAAAATTTATGTACCTACACCTGAAACGTTTCGTGAATAATAATGTTTTGAATGTGACAGTAATCCATTTATCTGACTGCCTCCGTGGTCCAGTGGATAGCGTATGCGATTCCCGGGCCAGGTAATAGTGTTACTAGGTTTTTCCGAATTCTCGGTAGCAGCACGGAGTCTGGTGACGTGCCCGGTAACGGCAATAGGCTCGCTCCCTACTATGTGGGACCTAAAAATTCATGGCAAAATGTGGGTGTAATACCTATTACGCCTCTGCCTACCCTTTCGGGGATACATGCGTGACTCTATAACAAAAATATATATATAAAATAAATTCTCCTGCAGCTCTGTCTATCACGATAAACTGTAAGCTGTAACGCTCAAAGCATGACTTTGCTTGGCGTTCATAATAGGACGGCAAAGTTAAGCAACGCTCGCACAGGTCACTACTTAGTCGGGAGACCGCGTGCGACATTTACAACAGCCCACTACCGTGCTTAGGAGGTAATGTACATGATCCTAGTTCTTGTCTGAGGCCAAAGATCGTAAGGCAATATCGGAAGCCTTCGGACGTTCTGAAAACTTCGACAACAGAGTAGACCACACTCTCACACGAAACGAAAAACGAATTATCGTTCATTTCGGATTTCATTATACTAATTTTTATTTGCAAATTAATGTTTCCTATGACCAAGATTTGATATCATCAACCGGTACAAACCCTTTAGTATCCCATCAAAATTTAACCCTGTATTTATGGGTATATTGAAAACCCATGAATAACCTTAGCGGGTCCTTATCAACTTCGAAGCCGTAACAAGATCTTTATTATACAATCGACGAAGTAATCTTAATATATAAAATCCTTGCGTTACTGACTGACTGACAGACACGCTACAGCCAAAACTATTGGGCGCAGGAAGCTGAAATTTGGCATGTACGTTCGTTGGGGACCGTAGGGGTTTACTAAGAAGGGATTTCCCGAAATTCCCACGGGATCGGCCAAAACGGGTAATTAAAAAAAATGCAGGCGTAGCTGCGGGCGTCCTCTAGTATTATATAATATTCTACCAGATACACACCACACCATCTAGATTCAAACTACGCAGAGCTTGTACAGTGGGTACTAGGAAATGGATGAAACATATTTACCTATATACAGATTTATTACATATTGTTACGGACGGGGTAACGGGATTGGAAGGAAACACCGAGTAGCACTGATGACACTTTATTCGACTTCACACACGACACGCCATTTATTTTCGACGCGGACAGCACCAACACTGGCGTCTTTTGCACTGCACTTCACTGCACTATACTTTCACTTTAATTATTTCACTACTACTTCTTTCTTCCTTTTACTTCTTCTTTTTTTTCTTCACTTTACCACTTTTCAACTTAAACTGGCGCTTAGCGCGTCTACACCGCCTTATATACCCCTAAGAATATTCTAGATCTACTAATTTTGATTGTCTTTTCGTTATTCAATTGTTTTTCCATCACCTGTCTCTTTTTAACCTTTCCATTCCTTCTTGAAGTTTCTAGAATTTTCTAATCTTTATTCGAAATATTTAAATTTGTTTTTCCATCTCCTGTCTCTTTTTAACCTTTCCATTCCTTCCTGAAGTTTCTAGAATTTTCTAATCTTTACTCGAAATATTTAAATAATCTTTTAAACACCAGTTCTTTTTTCCTGTAGACAGCGTTGGGGAGGAATTCTTGGACGCAGTATAGCATATATATTATTATATATGATTTTTTCGTTTTCGTTCTTTTTCTTTTGTTTTTTTTTTTTCTTAATTGTAGATTAGTTTTAGGTTTAGCTCTTATCTTTAATATTTAATTATTACAATGTATATATATATGTATATATATATATATATATATATGTGTGTATTGTACCTATTACGCAATAAAAAATATTATATTTGCCAAATATTCATATTAAAAAAAATTATAATCTTTTAAATATTTGCCAAATATTCATAAACATTTTCCAAATTTCATAAAAACTATAATGCACATAACTGTTATGACTGGGATTTGAACCCACGCCATCAGAACGTGAACGGGATGTGTTATCCGCACGGCCACTGCCTTGTTGTCAATGACTTGTAAATTTGGCGAACACTTGACAGAGTGTATACGTCATCGACCTACAAACTCATTTCCAAATAATAAAATAGTCTTCAAACCTCTTTGCTAATTATTGTGTTTCGTGACGACGGTTTGACATGACACCGGCCGTCACACTACCCCCCTCTAAGACTTGCGCGTCCCGCGCATCCTTAGACCCGTAATACACCGCTCTCCTATCGACATGGACCAAATAATTAAACTTTGTAGCTATAGAAGCCTGTGATCTATGTGTAAGTTTGCTTTCTTTGAGGCACAAAACTTGCCCCTTGCCACCTCTTTTCATTGGAATCTCCACATCTCCACACTTAAGGATACCACCTTTAATGTCTAATCTGCACTGATGATCTCTAAAGAAATCCAGTCCAACAATGCAATTGTCTACGATGTCTGCAATCACCGCTCGTTGCCAGTATAGGTTGTGACCGATTTTTATGGCTACCATTTGTTCGCCTTTAACTGGGATGCACTGGCCGGTCGCCGTTGTCAGTCGAGGTGAACTTGACGATGTTAGAATCTTTCCATTCTTTCTTGTCAAACGAGTTCCTATAACCGTTCGTGTTGCACCGGTGTCCAGGGTCAGCGAACAGGTAACGCCATTGACTGCTCCATCGATAGTTAAACCATTTCCATCCGTGCGTTGTCGAATACGAACTTTCGGAGCTTTCCGTCTTCTGATCAGCGCTTGCATCAAAGTCCTGGCTGTAACTGCTTCCTGATCATCTTTCAACACTTGAACACTAGCGTCAATCTTACTTCTTACTGTTACATGTTTCGGACAGCTACGCCTTAAATGTCCGAGCTCGCTACAGTTAAAACACTTTAAGACAGAAGATCTGCGACCAGTTCTCTCTATTTCCGCTGCAATAACTCTGTCTCGATCACTCGTAATTTCTTGTCGAACAGCCTCCACTTCTAAAGCATGTGCTAATGCGTCTTTAACATTGCTGTGGTGCTTCAAGCGCACAGCAGCTCTGACCTCGTCGTCATAAATTCCGTCGATGAACCTGGAGTTACATGCTTCGAACTTGTTCCACGGGTGCCGACTGATAAGCCTTTCGCACCATCTTCGTCTCTTCCATCGCCCACTGCTGCAAGGATTCACTCGGATTCTGACAGCGGTTGCGTAACTTGGCTCGAAACACATATTGCAAGTACGCATCTCCAAACTTGGATTCCAGGGCCTCAATAAGTTCTTCGTGAGTAGCGTACGTTCCCACTGCCTCAAGCACCGACAATGCATCGCCGCGCAACGAGAGGATAAGTGCAAACTTGGCCTGATCGCTATCCCAACTATTGCTGATAGAAGCGGCCTCAAACTGCATCCTGTAGGCCTCCCAGGACATGGTTCCATCGAATGATGGCACTTTAAAATAACCACCAGAACTAGACGGGCTTACGGAAACCGAAGGGCTGTTGGACTTCATCTTCTTTAACTCCTCCTCCATCGTAGCCAAACGGGACTCAACTGTTGCTATTCGCAACTGTGTTGCCTCCTGGACAGCCGATATAGCTTCAAACCTCTTCTCTATCTCGGAAATCTTGCGAGCGTTTTCTATTATGCTATGGCGAATGTCATTCTGGCTCTGCATTAATTCACTGTGTTTACGCACTTGCTCTATTTCCATCTGCTCGATTTGACTTTGGAGATGCTGCAAGGTTAGCTGCAGTTGAGATTCGAGTTCTTGCGAGGTCAGCTCAACTTGCGATTGGAGTTGCTGAAAATCTGAAGCGAGTCCTTCTAAAGATAATGTGTAAGCCGCACTTTCTGCTGAAGACACTCTTTCTCCGTGACAACCTTCCTGCAAAAGTGTGCTTCCCGTTCTCACTTCAATTTCCGGGCTTGAACACCCTTGCTCCTGAACAATTCTCGCACGTTGACCCTTCCTTGGCATTGCTGAAGCCTTCGAACCTTCCAATCCCACTTCTGACACCAATTGTTACGGACGGGGTAACGGGATTGGAAGGAAACACCGAGTAGCACTGATGACACTTTATTCGACTTCACACACGACACGCCGTTTATTTTCGACGCGGACAGCACCAACACTGGCGTCTTTTGCACTGCACTTCACTGCACTATACTTTCACTTTAATTATTTCACTACTACTTCTTTCTTCCTTTTACTTCTTCTTTTTTTTCTTCACTTTACCACTTTTCAACTTAAACTGGCGCTTAGCGCGTCTACACCGCCTTATATACCCCTAGGAATATTCTAGATCTACTAATTTTGATTGTCTTTTCGTTATTCAATTGTTTTTCCATCACCTGTCTCTTTTTAACCTTTCCATTCCTTCTTGAAGTTTCTAGAATTTTCTAATCTTTATTCGAAATATTTAAATTTGTTTTTCCATCTCCTGTCTCTTTTTAACCTTTCCATTCCTTCCTGAAGTTTCTAGAATTTTCTAATCTTTACTCGAAATATTTAAATAATCTTTTAAACACCAGTTCTTTTTTCCTGTAGACAGCGTTGGGGAGGAATTCTTGGACGCAGTATAGCATATATATTATTATATATGATTTTTTCGTTTTCGTTCTTTTTCTTTTGTTCTTTTTTTTCTTAATTGTAGATTAGTTTTAGGTTTAGCTCTTATCTTTAATATTTAATTATTACAATGTATATATATGTATATATATATATGTGTGTATTGTACCTATTACGCAATAAAAAATATTATATTTGCCAAATATTCATATTAAAAAAAATTATAATCTTTTAAATATTTGCCAAATATTCATAAACATTTTCCAAATTTCATAAAAACTATAATGCACATAACTGTTATGACTGGGATTTGAACCCACGCCATCAGAACGTGAACGGGATGTGTTATCCGCACGGCCACTGCCTTGTTGTCAATGACTTGTAAATTTGGCGAACACTTGACAGAGTGTATACGTCATCGACCTACAAACTCATTTCCAAATAATAAAATAGTCTTCAAACCTCTTTGCTAATTATTGTGTTTCGTGACGACGGTTTGACATGACACCGGCCGTCACAATATTATACATAGAAACAGCCAGATCAAGACAAACATACATGTTCTCGTACACAAATGTTTGACCTGAACGGGAATCGAACTTGTTACCTTTGATGTGGCAGTCGGTTACCTATACTCTCGCTACGCAACCGGGTCGTAAACTTTTTACCCTATCTCTCAATAACAACACAACCAACTGTATAGTATGACCCATAAAAAGCTTATAGAATTATCATATTAAGAAATAGAAATCTAAGAATATACAGCCCAATTCCGGGTTTATATCGGTTTATCTAACATTTAACGGGTACCGCATTAAGTCGCGATATATCGTAAAAAAATGCTATAACTTTATCTTCATTTTAAAGGGTTTTTTATAAGGCAAGTTATGGGACTTCCCCATGAGTACGCCTTGTTGTAACAGTATTGTACGGCTGGTTATATTTTAGTCTTCGGGGAACTAAATTACGTACTTCATGCTTGTTATTTTTTTATGTTACGGTCGGTACGGTTGCTTATAGAGAATGGTAGGTTTACATGCACTTATGTGGGTATGTAATAGTTGATGAATAGCACGTACTTGCTCTAATAGAGTGATAGCGAGTGGTAACGGGGTATACACGTAATACTTTTAATTTTGGAAATGGTTGCTTAAAAAATATATGACGTTTTAAAGCTACACATATAAAATCAAAGTTCTAGTCAATATGAATCAAACGAGCACAAACTGCATGCTGTTTTGTCGTTTAATTTCGAAGTTTCTATGGCCACCTCCTAACTTCATCATCAGATAAGCTCGATGACATCATTATATTGCATGTATGCAAAATTGCAGCTCAATGGAATACCGGGCAGAGTGTCTACAAGATTTCATTGCATGCATTGGGACACTGCCTCCTTAGTCCAGTGGATAGCGTATGCGACTGCTGATCGGAGGTCCCGGGTTCGATTCCCGGGTCGAGAAAAAGTTACTGGGTTTTTTCGAATACTCAGTAGCAGCCTGGAGTCTGGTGATGTACCCGGTAACGGCAATAGGCTCACCCCCTATTACGTGGGACCTAAAAATTCATGGCGTAATGTAATATTTACACCTCTGCCTACCCCTTCGGGGATAGAGGCGTGAGACTACAAAAATAATTTGGATAGGCGAACGTAACTAAAAAGCCTGTAACAATGGTACAATATACAAATTTAACGCAATCGTGTGTCAACTTTGAAATGTGTAGCACAATGTTTATGCCTCCCTCAATAATTATACATCAATATGAGATTGACTATGTTCCATATTCACCCCAAAACAAAACGCCATATTACTTTATTGAAACACATAATAATGTACACTACATTCTCATTGGTAAACTAATTTTTACCTCAGTTGGCAAAAGCCAAGCTCTTTGCAAGCGGATTTCGTCTTCATGAGCCTAATTTTGAAGCTTTTTGGGGATAAATAAAGCTGTGTGAAACGGTATCTTGTTGACTTTATTACTGAAAAGCAACAGATATTGAAGAATATTTTAGTGAAGTTTAAAATAGAGAATTTTATTTTGTTTGCTGTGTTGGTTACTTATAAGTTTATTTTTTATATTTAGTTTATTGGTTTAGTTTTGTGGTTCATGGCTTGCATTTTCAGTCAGAGAATGTCTGTTGCTTTTTTATAACAAGTTTGTTTATTACTTTATGATATAGAATTTTAGATTGTCTAAAATTCTAAATGCCCGCAATAAATTATGTGTCGGAACCTTGCAAACACTCAACTAACGGATACAGATCAAGAGCCAGCTTTCGAATCGACATAACGTGTTTTCCCGTGTGGGAATTAACCCACATTACTCCGTCTAATGTTTAGCAGGAAGGTTGCCTTCGAAACCGCTACGCCTACGGTGCAGCCAAAATAGTTTTCTATATAAATAATTAAAAAACCAATGCCTATTTTACGTTTATATTACAACTTCTACACCAGCCTCTGCTTACAAAATTCAGTAATTAATCTATAAAGACTTCAAACCTTAAATATAATAAGGAAATATATGGCCTTTTAAACCTTAGATTAACGTGTTAACTCTCTAGTCTATCCACTATCATGAAAATTAAAAATAAATAAACTGTGGCGCGAGTGTATGTAAAACGGTAAAACTTCCAGAAAATTTGTAAAAGCACTATAATCAGTAATAGTGTTCATGAACAAGAGACTAAACTTTTCTCTGTTGAAAAAATAAGCTGTTAGTTGAAGTGTCTGAAAATTTAGGTATACCTATACCTGGTACAGTCGACAGATCCAAAGATCATGTTGGTCATAGTAGATCGGAAAAGCTAGCTTAACTGTCATATCTGCACCATCTGATCTGGTAACCTAGTCCTGTGTGGGCCAACTCTAGTATCCTATAAAGACTAAAAGTATGAGATCTTTGCTAACAAAATCTATCTGAGCCTCCCAAAATATATCAACATTTTCCTCCAAGCTATCTATAAGCTTACACCTAGCCACTGGCGTATCGAATAGGCCGTAAACGCCGACAGAAATAAAAAAATATATACTCATACAGTAATGGCGTACATTGCTAACGTGTACTTCTTAGATAGGTACGTCAAACACCGATAAGTACCTGTATTTTTTACCTAAATGGCACTTTGCCAGGAATCGCGATACTAGGTTATGTCTTCATGAGTATGAAACCTTTATATCCAGATATTGGTGTCGAGATTCGTGCAAGTATTGCTGATATTTGGAGAGCACTTGCTGTATCAGACTTAGGTTGGCTGGATAGATTTGTTTGGAAATATTTTAATACACGTGCACAGGTTATGTATACAATGACGAATATTGTTCTAATCAGAGCAGCAAATACGAACCGCTAAGCAGAGGGTCTCGGCAGCATCGTCAGGCAACTTGAATGTCTAAGAGTTCATCATAATTTCTCGAAAGTTATATGATGTCTACCATATAGTATCTTAATGTATCTATGGGACCGCAAAAAAAAATGTCAAATGATAAATAAATACATTCAAACAGTATAACTACTATTTTATTCTTAAAAACACCAGCAGCATTTTACTGTCTCCACAATACAGACAGCTCAAAACATTACACATAAATTAAAAAGCTGTAATGTAAATAGGTACATGGTACTTTTGTCCGTTCCTATAGATAAATAATACATTAATATAAAATAATGCATTGAGTTCATGATCAAAGTAGGGACATTTCTGTAATGCCTTGAAGCAAAAATTCTCTTATTTATAATACGTAACCGAAACTACAAAATGTCGGTGTTTCATTTGTTCAACATTTATAAGGTAACTGATGTTTATATATTATTATCAATGAACTGAAAATATAAAATAAATATACGATCTCATTTTGTGCCATGTAGAATAAAAAGTTATAGTCTCTAGACTTAGCTTAGCTTACAATTACCAAAAATCCTCTCTTAGTGCTTCCTTATACTCCCGTACATTCATGCAAAATTTCAGAATTTTGCGCCAATTTTGTAGTAGTTCCAGCTGCTTGTTGTCCGTCAGTTAGTCAGTAATGCAACAATCTTATTAGTGTAGATTTACAAAAGCAAAAGAATATGAAATGTTTTTAAAGAATTAGTTTTTAATCCATAAAATTCACATAACTACTTACATTGGCTTTACCTACATTGAATTAATTTACTTAGTGGGACGCGTGCTTCTGTAAGCTTTGAATGAAACTTGGGATATGCAAAACGACACGTTAGAAGCATCCAAACGAGAATACCAACTTTATTATTATTGGAAAGTCTACGCTTCCATCAGATCACTTCTGCGGTGAAAACACAGGCAAAAATAATACCCAGGCAAATAGAAGTGCTACATTTTATTCATTACGTGAGCTGGCATAATTATATTTTTATTTACACGGATAACACCGGACCTTGTGCACAAATTCCTTTTTTTCTGTTAGCGGTTTTGTAGGTTAATGTGGATTAGGATGGGAATGGATAGTTCTTTCCTCAATATTGGATTCGTGATCATAAAAATTCAGCTAACTTCATAATAATATTTGATACCTACGCAATAAACGTCTCGTTGTGACATCTTTACTGCAAATTTGCGAGTTTGTAAATCCAAATATACACCACTATTTTTTAATTAGTACAAAAACTTTAAGGACATATTAGCGAAGGCATTATTATCATGTATGTGATATAAGAATTTCATAATATCTATAAATAGCCAAGTTATAATCATTTGTTTTTTGTAGAAAATCTCACCAAAATCATAGACATATTTTACAATCCATTCACTACTTCATTGATAGTATTTACTTTCCGTCCTACTCTTACGCATTCTTTCCGTTCGCACTTATAATGTAGGTAGTCTGAGACAATAAAATGAAGCAAAATAATCAGTGTAGGTAAATACTTTTTAATTTTCTTAATTCTACCCTCTCATTCATAGTTTATCCGGGCTTAGGACCGGCAAAATTTACCGTTTTACAAGTAATTAAATACGAAGGTATGTAATTAGAAAGCAAACACATATCAAAATAAAAGAACGTATTCTGTAATAAAAGAAAACAGTAATTTTGGCGTATTTATGAAATTAGAATCATCTGTTATTTACAAATTATTTTATCATCTTCATGTCAGCCTAGAGACGACCACTGCTGGAAATAGGCTTCCCTCAAGGTTCTCCACACAGACCGATTTTGAGCCGCCCGCCTCAAATTACTATTTACTTAAGTAGGTATTATTTACTAAACTTACAAGTATTTCCATTGTCCTTCAAAATGTCCACCACCATTGTCAATACACAGATCACAGTCTTTTCACTTCGTCAAAAGCGGCCAATATGCGCTGTTTTAATTGTTGGGTACACCGCTGCACTCGCGATTCCTCCATTCAAAAAGTACGCACGAGGTATAGCTACATACTCCCGTGATATTATGAACTGATAAGCCATCATATCGGGAAAACGTAGACAAACAAATTGCAGCGAAAAAATCGATAGGTACGCTCGTCCGCTAGCAATTTAGCACTGTTTGTGGCATCCGAGCGCGGCGCGTGCGCAGTGGGACAGGGGGGAATTTATCAATGGAATAGTTTACAACTAATAGTAAAAGAGTCGGTCATAGTCTTAGTTATGTATTAAGCAATTATTACGTATTTTTGTGGACAGTTTTGAGACAGTTTTGGGACTTAGTGTTTTTATTTTTTAACTACATAAATATGATCAGTTAAAGATACTTAGTGCGCCGTTAATTTTTTTGTACTAATTAAAAAATAGTGGTGTATATATTTATATTTACTGAATATCCTCAAAATTTAAGTAAATAATTAGTAATTAAATACTTAGTGCCCCGTAAAATTTTTTGTACTGTAGCACCACGGAACGCGTACAGCTGCGCGCACACAACGCTGCCGTGTCGAGATGTCGCACACGCACACATCTATTAGGCCGCCCGCATATATAAGTGGCCCTCGCGGCATCGAAACGGGTTGGGAGCCTTCTGCGCTCACCCATAGTCCGCGTAAAGTTGTCAAGGCCATCAGCGGCCAACAACTAGTCCACACACACAAAAAAAAAATCGACCGGCCAGTCTGCGCTAGCGCGCCGCTGTTTCCACGCATTGGAAGAGCTCGCCTAGCCTAGACGCCACCCCTCACACCTCGCGCGCCGTGGTGACGTATCCTACCTGCTTCGCGACACTCCAACTGGTCAGGAACGTACCGCGTAGTCGTATTTAGTGTGATCCTAGTATAAAACCCTTGCATTGTGAACGATAATAAATTAATTAGTGATAACCATTTATTCTACGTTTCATTCGTACCCGCTTCAATCTGGCGCTCAACGTAAAGGCCCGGAAGCAGGCTAGCCCAAAATCAAGACTTCGTAAGAAAATAAAGGAGGAACCGGTAACCACCATGAACCTGTCAACCGAGCAATTCTAGAAGTTACTGTCAGTGATTGGCAACCAACAACGGCGAGGCTCTTTCGCCACTTGCAAGATTATTTTTGATGGTTCCAGAGACACTGAATCAGTAGAATCTTTTCTTGCTGCTACCTCAGTATTCAAGTCCGTGGAACATATCTCCGATGAAGATGCTATTATGAGCGTCCCGTTAATTTTGAAGGAAGAGGCAGCCACTTGGTGGAATGGGATAAAGGACCAGGTGCACACATGGACAGAGTTCGAGTCGAGAGTGCGACACGCCTTTGCTCCTAAGAGGCCTGCCTACCAGTTGTACCAGAATGTCGTGAATGTTAAGCAAGGTGAGGATGAACTGACAGAAGTTTTTGTAGCCAAGCAGAGGGCTCTTATCGCACAACTGCCAGAACTACACACAGAGACCCAACAAATCGACATGATTTATGGGCAACTGAAGTACAAGATAAGGGTGAAAATGCCACGCAAGTCTGTCAATACTTTTGATTCCCTAGTAAAGGCAGCCAGCCCTGGGAGCTCCTGGTTGAAAAGGAAAGGCCAGAAGAAGGGACAGACAAGGGAAAAGGAATTGAAAACAGGTCATTTAAAAAGAAGCGTTGCACGTACTGTCGATTGCCTGGACATACAATTGAGACATGTCAGAAGAAACAGAAGAATGATCTTGCTTCTGGTAGTGGTACTTATGCCCCGAAACCAGCGTCATCAAATGTCGCTATAGGTACCCAAGCGCCATCACCTTCTACACCAACGTTTGCATGTTACGGATGTGGTACACCGGGAGTAATTCGATCAAAATGCATGACCTGTGCCAAGACTACGCCAAAGGTTGGAAAGGCTGAAGTGAGCTTCTGTTCCGTTAACACTCAAGTAGATGTACGTCCTAGACCGATTATTGGTATTGCCATAGGCAAAATAACCGGTACCGCCTACGTGGATACGTGCGCAAAAACGTGCATAGCATCATATTCGCTATACAAATGTCTACGAAGACTCGGATTTGCATTCAAGACTGAATAGCTTGTGGTGAAACTGGCAGATGGAACGAAGACGACAAGAGAGGTTTTGACCGTAAGTGCACCTGTCAGTGTCTGTTACCGTGTTGTGCAAACGTCTTTTATAGTGTTCCCGGAAGCCCGAGAATCTCGCACACTCTTGGGCGTTGGTTTTATCCAGGATGCCAAGATGGTACTAAACGTTCCGCAGAAGACATGGTATTTCGAGGATCACCCTAATGACATCTTCGACCTCCAAGATGAAGATGCTCAGGAGATATCCATGGCCAAGATGGAGGCCACGCCCGTACATTTCAATCCTCAGTAACGTTATGTGCTAAAAGATGTCGAGTTAGAGTAGTGTCAATAACTCCACGAGACGGAGGCGTACCGAAACCGGCGCTGCCGCAATCCAGCGCATGCACTCCAGAAACTGCCAGTCCACTGTCTATCAGAGAACCAGCACTCGCGGTATCGAGTGCCTGCACCACAAACACGATACCATATCGTGTTGTGCCTATTGAGATGTCCCCTATTCCAAGGAAGCGATCGCGACCATTATTTGATGGGTATTCTCCAACGTTCGTAGACTTCATGATCCGTGACACTCAAATGCAGGTTCATGATGCTACGTGTGAACTATCTTCACACTTTAAGGCACTCTTCCCCAGTGACCATAGCAATAGCAGTAATGATATCGAGATTTGATCTTTGGATGTAGCAGAGGTCTCATCGGACACGCTAGACGCAACACAAAAGGCACAGCTGATGGAAGTACTTAGGGGTCATCAAGCAGTTTTCGGAGAAGGTGGGGAACCGACTACACTAGCTGAACACTGCATCGATACAGGTTAGCATAACCCCATTTCTGTACCTTCGTACCGCCTCTCACCGCCACGCATGGCTGTATTAAAGGAAGAGGTAAAGAAAATGTTGGACAGTGAAGTAATTGAAGCATGTTCATCTCCCTGGTCTGCACCCGTTGTGATGGTTCCCAAGAAAGACGGTTCAATACGAGTTTGTGTTGATTACCGAAGACTTAATGCCATAACGGTCCCCGACAAGTATCCTATCCCACGCATTGATGATCTGCTTCATGCTGCTAAGCCAACGCCTTTCATGTCAACCCTGGATTTACGCGCTGGTTACTGGCAAGTCAAGGTAAAACTTGAGGATCAGGATAAGACGGCGTTCATCACTCCATTCGGTATGTACCGCTTCAAGAGGATGCCATTTGGACTTCGCAATGCACCCTCTACGTTTCAACGTCTGATAGACAGAATTCGAGTTA
This sequence comes from Euclidia mi, assembly GCA_944739405.2. NCBI lineage: Eukaryota > Metazoa > Arthropoda > Insecta > Lepidoptera > Erebidae > Euclidia > Euclidia mi. The sequence continues at coordinate 11,596,462 of OX123197.2, forward strand.
GCATGGAAACTGTAAAGATGCTAGCGTACCTAGAAGATTTAATAATCTTTTCGGCTACCTATGAAACGCATCTGTCAGATTTGGATAAGGTACTAAGTAAACTGAAAGAAAGCAACCTTCACGTTTCATTCGTACCCGCTTTAGTACTAATTAAAAAACAGTGGTGTATATATTTATATTTACTGAATATCCTCAAAATTTAAGTGAGTATTGTGAATAAGTTGTAAGCGGCGTGCTTTATCGTTGATCTCACCATCACTTCAAAGAACAATGGCAGAATTTGGTCTGGGTTTGTTGTGGCGACCTTAAACTTCATATGAACAAAACAAATTGTTTTTTTTTCTACGATTTTTAATATTGTCACTTTGTCTCGTTAAAGCTGGAGTATTTTATGATGATAAAAAGCATTCCAATTGATTACGAATACTTTATTATTTGATTGTTGCCATAGACAATGGTGTGACAGGAATAGACGTGAGTGCTATATCCGCATGGATTATTAAATAAGTAATCGATACGATCGACCTTTATAGAGTTGGTTTGGTTTAAAATGCAGTTATTTAATATTTAATCAACATTATATCAATAAGCTAATATTTTTGAAGCAAAACAACGTTTAAATCAAATAAAAACGTCACAGCAGCGTTTTAAAATTGTATCGATTTCACATAAAATCGATTTAAAATGTGCAGCTCTGCTTTTGTCTTTGGCTGTGACAGTTAGATGCTACAAAATACTTCCGCGTTTTGATGTCAATCTGACATATGTCATTTGATAATTCAAACGTACCTACCTACATTGTATAACTTTCATACTATAACTTTCCTTTTACCTACATTGTCCATTCTTAACTAAAAATTCAAACACCGATATCTTCTTTTTCCACCTTTCCTGAGTGAAAATAGAATCATTTATAGACTTTGTTACTTACGCCAAATTTTTTGATATATTTTTATTACTGTTCGCTTCAATCTAATTTCAGACATTTTGATGTATGGAGATCTGCCATTGTCCTTTGGCAAAGCGTTGGTTGAACACAGCATGTTTGACATCATAATTATAAACAAATATTGAATATGTAGGATTGCAGTGGTTTGTTTATAGTTCTTGGGTATTAGTTTATTTAATTTTGAAGATTAAGTTGTCATTAACTTGTTTTATATTGTTTTACGGGCTATTTATGGGTATTTGTGTTTCAGGTGAAGTTAACTCGTCAAATCTCTTACGTTGATATATTGTGTATATAATATTTAGTTAGCTCAAGGCTTTTGTTTTCCCAAAAGACTATGTTTTGGGAAAACAAAAGCCTTGAGCAAAAAAATTAGGAAAGTATTTTTAACTGGCTAAAACATTATAATGTTACATGGATACTATATACTTACCATGTATTATCTAGACTGCCTCGTTGGTCTCGCCGTATAGATGTGCGCGTGGGATTGGGAGGTCTTGGGTTCGATCCCCGGGCCGGGCAAAGTGTTATTGGGTTTTTCAATTAGGAAATTCTCAGTAGCAGCACGGAGTCTGGTAATGTGCCCGGTACGGCACTAGGCTCGCCTCCTATTAGGTGGGACTAAAATAAATCTGGTGAAAAGTGGATATAGCAATATACCTAGACTCTGCCGACCTCTTCGGGGATATAGGCGTGAGACTATGCATGTTTTTATGAATCTATATAGGTGATTACAATTCAAAATCGCCTCGTCTCAAAAACCTATGCAGTATTATAATTCCGCTTTAAAAGTTTCTTACATCAATCCCTTCCACCCGAAAAGTCCTCAAGTGTTCATTGAACTAAATAACAATCCATCATTCCCTCTTGTACTCAACTCCGCTAAACATCTCCAATGTCACCTTGGAGCACCTATAAATCGATAGGGGCTGCCAATTCGCAAGCAAAAATAATTCTCATCGTAAAATATCAGGGTACACACTCGCCTTGACAACAAGATCCAAGCGAATCTTGTACAGGGCTGTCACTTTGTATTATTATGTGTTTGAAGTTTAGATGTATTTATGGTTTTGAAGTATATCGAGTGAAAATATGAGATTGGAAGGCCCGGATATTTATGCGAGTGATTTTGTAGGAGTATTTGGTAAAGGGTTTTATTGTTTGGTTGGGTTATTTTGATGCTTTATATTAAGGTAGGGTCATTTTGAAGACGTTATTTTAAATATATTTTCTTAGAAGAAAATTATAGGTTTGCAACTGTTTGTTGGAAGAACCAAATAAAATCTTAATCTGATGTAGATTCTTAGTGAAAAACAGGTGTCGGTGGATGCGAAATAAAGTTTCGAGCTTTCAGCTATCATTTTGACACAAATAAACCGCGATTAAATCAATAAACATCATCATCAGCCTTTAACAGTCCACTGCTGGACTAGGCCTCTCCTTTCAAAGGAGGAATTGGCCTACTATACCACGCTGGCCAAACGGGTTGGTATAGAGTTTGTATCAAGTTTTCCTTCTCTAACAGTGCTGTTCTCTGCATAATATGCTCCCTCTGTCGGCTCTTACGACACCCATGGGATGATATGGGGTAGTGACATTCCGTATTCTTAATCCGTCACCACACGGAAAGAAATCAATAAACAGTAATTTAATTTTTATAAGTACTATACTCTCATAATCATTAAGCCTAAAGAAGTGCACTGAATGCCATAGGCTTCCCCCAAAGATTTCCACATAGCCTGATCTTTAGTCACCCGCAACCAGCTTAAGATATAAGGCTTTACCCATAAGTTCTGTCTATAACCCTGTTTTATCTTAAAGTTAAACCACTTTCATAAATAAGTCATAAATTCGTAATATAATTTATTATTATAAAGCCCATACTAGTAATTTATTATCTAATCTATGCACCGCCAGCCCTGAATTCACCTCTCAGTAAATCCGCTGGTAAACACAGCCTCCACTGGCCGTACGGCTCCCGCGATAAAAACGGGCTGTTTCATAAATAATTCATAAAAAATCTTGACTTCCCTCACGCCTGTGCGGAAGCTGCCAGGAATATATGACAATGTGTGTACTGTGCCTACTTTTGCCTTTGATTAGTATGGTAATCTGGTGTGTAGGGATTACCGTGCGTTCTTGATGTTGCTAAAACACTCTCGCACATGTTATGATGATTATAGGGATCCCCACAGTTATTATAGCATGTATAGATATCATGATGGTTGTGATTGTAGCGCGCGAAACCGTGCTTCAGAGAGCACGTCAAGCTGGCGGTCCCAGTTCTTCTCAGTTCCCAGTACAAGAATCGTTAGACGACGTCGGGCCTTCGGGTGGTCTATAAAAGTCTTCTTTTAGTTGTAGAATCTTATAAACAAAGTTCATTTGAAATAAATATCTTAAATTTATGCTTCGTAGTAAACTGGTCATACAAAATAAATGGCCGAACAAGTAGAAGTAAGACGGATTTTGGGAAGAATTTGATTACTCAGAACAGTGAAGTCTCATGAAAAGCAACCATAAAAGCGGTGCGCATTCATGTGCACGAGTTTAAAATTTACTCGGCTTTAAAAGAAAGGTTTTATTTTTGTAAAAAGGTCGTAAAAAACTAGCAGAATATGTGAGAAAGATAGCGAAATTGCTACTTTAGTAATGCAACTGCATAAATATAGTACATAAAAATATAGCAGCTCTTATTTGACTTTAAAAGGATAGATGGAGTTTTAGGTGCAGATGCACTATAGCCTCATTACGCGTGTAGCTTTCGTTTTCATTAGATAATAACTAGCGAATCGCTGAAATCATTCAGTGAACCAAACCATATTTCATGAAATTAACAGACAGCTGGTGCAAATATAAAATTATAACTAATATTATTATTTTATACTCAAACTTCTTAAGACGTGTAAGTACTGGCCAATATCCATAAAATATTTTAAAACTGATGTATGGCACTGTGGTTTATTTATTATTATATTATATTCATATTACAAGATCGTTACAGCTCTGACCTTAATTTTTGTGACCCCAAAACCTCTGCATGTATTTATTAGGGTTCAATGCTTGATCATATGGACCGAGATGGGCAATTGACGGGTCAGACCAAGTTATTGCACCATCTGGCTTTATTGCTCCAAGGCATATAGTAGCTACGCGTTGGAATATTTGCCGAAAGTGTGGAGAGCACCTTGTATATAATATGCTATCGGTCTCGTGATCTTTACATTCGATATTTTTTTATGATTATGAATATGCTACTCTCTATATTTGGCTTGTCGTATGTTTATTTAGTTCAACCAAAAAGTGCGGATATTTTTTATGCGCCATTTTGGTAGTAGACTAACTTACCTATATGTATGTCTTAAAAACAAAATAGACTAAAAACTATATCGGATCGTGCAAACTTAAAGCATTTGATGTTTTTTTTGACTACAAGGCTATTACTAATTATCTAGATGATAACAGCTAAACTGACAATAATTGATAAAAGTAGTAAATAGTATAAACTTCATCATCATCGTTGTCCCGGCGTTATCTCAGTTGCATCCAAGACCTATGATTTCGAGCCCTAGATCCGCTTAATTATCTAACCAAATAAGACAGAATATCAGCTTGCTAATAGCAACGCAAATCTCACGGAGAATATTATTATCGTAATATACTGAAACACAAAATATTTTATACGGTAGAATATTATTATTGAGGACGACAAGTATTCATTTTATAGAATGTCATATAGCAAAAAAATTAAAAGGATCTGACCGAGAAGAGATTAAACAGATAACAAAGTAAGCAACGTAAGTGGAAACGTTTTTAATCTAGATATGTTCATAACCCACACTAATATGCCCAAGTTTGGTTTGCGTGACTGAGGGCAACTTTTGGAGTCGCTTTTTCGTTGGATTACAGAGATGGAGTGATATGGAACCATCTGGCCGAGTCATGTTATAATGTGTGTGTTTGAAGCAAAGGGATATTATTGTGTAATGAATATTATATTAACTGATCTTATATTATTATCTTATACTTATATATAAAGCTGAAGACTTTGTTTGTTTGGTTGAACGCGCTAATCTCAGGAACTACTGCACCGATTTGAAAAATTCTTTCAATGTTAGATAGCCCATTTATCGAGGAAGGGTATAGGCTGTATAACATCACGCTATGAGCGACGGTAGAGGAGCAGTAGCCTTAAATAACGTGGGTGTAACCGCAGGCATCCTCTAGTATTTTATAAATGCAAGAGTGTGTTTGTTTGTTCTTCTTACATGCTAAAAGTACTGAACGGATTTTGAAGTAATGAAACTCGAACATTATTAAAATAAGAAGCAGCGGTAGCCTAGTGGATATACCAACAGACTGCCATGCAGGGTTATCGGGTTCAAATCCACGGCGCGCACCAATGACTTTTCGAAGTTATGTGCGTATTTAACAAGTTAATTATCGCTTGCCTCGTGCCACGGAGAGCGCGTTAAACCGTCGGTCCTGGCTGTCATGAAGATCTTTGACAGTTATTACGGGGAGTTAGTACCCTCAAAGAAACTGATACTGGTCTAAACCATTAAATATCGCTATCCCTTTGGGTTGCGGAGGTCAGACGGCAGTCGCTCTGTGGAAAAGCTGATATTTAGTCATATCTGGTTAGGTCAGTAAGCGGACCCTAGGCTTCAAGGCGTGTATGTCTTGGATGCATCTGGGATAACGCAAGGACGATGATGATTAAAACGATATGCAGGCTACCTTTTGTCGTAACAACCGACACCCACGCGGGTAGAGCCGCGGGCTAAATCTACTAGTAATATAAATTATATTTCCTAATATTTACATAGGAAGTGCGAGTAAATACAATCAGTTTGAAGGTACAGTATTGTAGCTTCTTTAAACAAGAGACCAATAAAATAGTCTAGTCTAATACAATTAGACTAGTCGCTAGAATAAAATTTATTTTTATTGCCGGGATTCTGTGCGACTGTCAAAGATCTACATGACAACTGAAGACAACTAAACAAACTTTCCATAGCAAAATCGTTCTTCATATGCTCATAAAACGTAATCCTTACAATGCAGAAATCGGTCCATTAAATAATGTGGGAAGAAGAGCCAACAACGAAACTTGACTGCAACCTGCGGCTTCGACAAACCAGATCACCGCTTCATCAATTAAGTTATTCATGGCCCTTATCTCACATGTTGAAATTGTTTCTTTATAATAAGGTGGTTCAAGTTCTATTGTTCTATATTTTATGTTTTAAAAAAGTAATTTCATAAAAATACTTATTTATAAGAAATAAATAAAAAAAGAAAAAGCGTTTATCTCCATCAGACGAAAGACCTTAAAAACATGTGAAAGAAAATACTACAATAGTATAAATCTGTACACGCCTGCATAAAAATAGGAATCCACTTCAGCATATAGGTAGTTTTGTTATGTATTCTTATATGAGCACAATGCTCATATTAATTGCGAAGTAGAAATATCAAGGACATATTTAAAGATAGTTGGCCAACTCACAAAGTGGCTTACTTCTCCATGTCAAAGTGTTAACAAGTCCGGTCCGACTGTCATGACGATTTTTGAAAATCGTATTTATTAATTTTTTATTAAAAAAAAAGAAAAAACTTTGACAATCGTTTCGCCGATTTATTCGAGAATATAATGATATCTGCTAAATGCAGCTTCATAGGTCAAGCAATTTTCGAGACTTTGTGTTGTGTGAGTTAATGATTAAGTACCTTTAAGATTTTATTATACACATGATTACTTAGTCACTTAGATTAACAGTAATCATTGCATACATTTGATGAAGGAACTAGGTGTTGCATACATTTGATGAAGGAAGGTCGTGGCCCATCGGCATAACCACTTAACCTGATCGATGGTTTCTACAATTGTTGGACCATTATCGTTGTTCAGAGTAACCCCTTTTATGTTGAAAGAACACAAAAATCTTTGACTAATTTCGACGAGTAGGAGCAGCAATAGACATCATTAACCTTTGTCAATACAATATCAAATTCACCCAATTATTCGTATTACCAAAAGCCGTACCTATATTTATTTCTGCGACTAAGGGCCTATACAAACCACGTTTTTTAAACGCGCCGTCGACGCGCGTTTCAAAAACGCGCGTTGACGGCGCGCTTTTATCCTACAGAGCAGTTTGTTGTCGTTTGTATTGATACAAACGCGCCGCACCGGCGCGTTATTATAGCGTTTGCTCAGATTATTAGAACAAAAGGCAGATGGAGCGCATTCATCAAAGTGAGGCACTTTGACAGCTATGTGTGCGTGACATTTGGCGACTGCACTGTACGGACCCGAGCGTCTATGTGCGTGTAAAGTTGCCAGATTATGAATAATTTCCCACTCATCATCATCAGCCTTTAACAGTCCACGGCTGGACTAAGACTCTCCTTTGAAAGGAGGAATTGGTCTACTATACCACGCTGGCCAAACGGGTTGGTGTAGGGTTTGTATCAAGTTTTCCTTCTCTTACAGTGCTGTTCTCTGCATAATATGCTCCCTCCGTCGGCTCTTACGACACCCATGGGATGATATGGGGTGGTGACATTCCGTATTCTAAATCCGTCACCACACGGACTGTTATTCCGTTTACTTCATTTTAATCGCAATTCAGTACCTACTTAAAAAAGTCCTCTTGTGAAGATCCTTGAGCATAGTTTTGTAATGTTTTTATGGAAGTTATATAGGTACTGATATTAATTTGCGGTCTTGAATAATTTACTGTATTTAAAGTGTAATAGATTCCATTACGTATACACCAGAGACAGTGAACATTAATGAAAGTGACGTACACTATACAGGTGAATATAGATCAATTCTCTCACCCTTGTAAAGGTATTCATAAACCGGCGAAATTTTGTCAAGTACACAATAAAGTATAAATATTATGATTTGTAGACAACACTAATTTTACTATTAAAAAAATTAATATAAGAAGCGCAAACTCAGGGATATGATTGTTTATTCTGACCATTCCAACGTACGGTTCTCAAACCTGGTCACCTACCCAGCTTCACAGGTCATGCCTAGGAGTCTGCCAAAGAGCCATAGAGCGCTGCATCCTGGATCTTAAACTTAAAGACAGGCACAGAACAGGCATCAAAGACGTGGGAAGAAAGGCTGCCAGTCTCAAATGGAACTGGGCGAGCAGCATCAGCCGTATGTACGAGGCTCGTTGGGCAAGAGTATCAACACTGTGGGTACCAGAGGATAGACGACATCGCCGAGGCCGGCCACGAAACAGGTGGCGAAATGACCTAGACGCCTACCACAAGAGCTGGCATGAGATTACGTGCGACAAGCATACCTAGAAAGATTTTGGGGAAGCCTTTGCCCAGGAGTGGGACAATGTAAGCTATTAAAAAAATGAATGCCTGCAATCAATTATTTCTGTTTCTACACATTATGTAAATGAATATTTAGATCGTATAGGGATCGAACCCAAAACAATGTATACATATTGGAAAGCCTATAACAATATTTGCTAATAAAGATATATCTAAAATATACTTTTATAATATGTTAATATATTTTTCATTAACATGACAATTCTTGTTACATATTACCTAAATCAATTGACAAATGCATTTTCCATAATACAGGGAAAACGGCGTCGACGTAAACTGGCAACACTTACACATTTTTTTGGGGAATATGAATTTTATCGAAATTAAATTATGAAACAGTCAAATAATCCATAGATAACTGTGAAAAGATATTCTATCTTTCTGTTTTTGCTTTTAGAAGCAACTTTTACAATGTTTAAAAACGCATGACGGCCTTTTATGAATTTAAAAGTTGAGTTGATCGGGGCGCGTGAACTGTACGATGCTTCGTTTCGCACTGAGCCGGATTTGTATTCGCTTTTCAATTTGTATTTGCTTTAGTGGCCTCACGCAACTGTTCTGCATGCTCTATCTGATTCTTGTTCAATAATCTGAGAGCGTCTGTATCGCTACATACGCGCGTTTGAATTTATACAGGTGTGCAAAGGTCTACAGGCTGCGTCTGACTTGCGTGCGTATCGCGTCTGTATCGCTACAAACGCACGTTGACGGCGCGTTTAAAAAACGTGGTTTGCATAGGCCCTAAGACATCATGCGTCAGTTGAGCTCAAAGTTAACATACCCACGTAAGTTTTGTAAAAGGCTTAAGAAGGCCAATTTCGCTCACAAGATTATTTACGGAAGTCAAGCATTGGCAGCCCACGCAATCGGATTCTTAGAGACTTTACGCAAATGAAATATGCAAACAGTGATTCAATGTTTACCAGAGGATTATTGGAAAAAACTTTATACAACATGACATTTATGGGATCAGTGGGTTTATTAGAGATTAAGCGTAGATTATATTTTTAGAAGTATATAAATAGTTGAGTATTTGTTAATCCTAAATAGTGTGTATAAAGGTAAATATGAATAAATTTCCTTATTTTTACTTCACCTGTTACGGATACAAAACCTACAAATCTTTGAATTCTGAACATGATAATTTGTTCTGCATCTGTACGTATTTTATTTATCATGTGCAAGTATATAGGCATAATAAATACGATTAAAAGGTATCAGATGGCCAATTCTCGTATTTTATAGGACACTCAAATTATATTTCGAACGAAATGAGATTATATTTTGAATTGACTCAGAATTGGTATTCTGCTAACCTAATGTCATTATCGTATAATTTAAAATTATTTATTTCAAATTGTACGATAATGACATTAGGTTCGTCGTTGACACATATTTCGACACTTCTTTCAATTTACGATCTAATAACAATTTCATTCAAATATCAGTTAATTTAGGAGAATACCATTTGTGACGTAAGTATGACACTGACATTATATTGAAACTCTATTTTGAACAAATTTATTTAGCTGCATTGGGCCTCTGATTCTCAAAACTCTACCTAGTTTTGAATCCGATGACTCTAAATGAGATGTCCCATGATATAAGTATATTAACACTTTCACGAGTTAACTACTCATCCAGTAACCATGAAATGAAGCTGATAATATGAAATGTTGACACATATTCCTTTATTCTGAAATTTATTGGAAATAACTCTGAACGCAAACAGAAGATTTTTTACATTTATTTTCAATCAGATACGCGATTGAGAGAGAAACAAAAGTACAAATCGGGAAAGTTTCAAAGTAATTACTTGTATTATTATAGTCACTCCGCACTCGATTCAATGGCCTCCCAAAAAGTCTTTAACCAGAAAACCCATGTAAGGTGATACGTAGTTTTAGGAGAGTTTAGAGCCATAAATACTAAAAGCATTTATGTCGTAGTTATTTAATACATACTAAACCCACAAATGGTGAGACGTATTTGTAGTTAAAAAGGGCAAACAATTAAAAGTATTTACGCCGTAGGTATTTTTAGTCACTCGAATCAATTTCAACCCAATCCCAGACAGTAAATCGCGGTTCTAGTAAAATTTAGAGGCAAACAAATTGAAAATATTTGTGCCGTAGTTTTTTACAGTCACTCGAATCAACTACAGTCTAAATACCCTACAAAGCCCATACACAATAAATCGTGGTTCTAGCAGAATTTAGAGGCATACAAATATCCTTAGCCATTACAGTTCGCAGCACGTCAGAATAACGCTCGTGTAGCGCAGAGAGTTTATTGCCTGCCGTATCAGCTGCAATCGAAGGGCTTGGACATGGCTTGGACGCAGTCATGAGCGGGGCGGGAAGCGTTCTTACAAATGATTTTATGGAAGTAATCTGTATATACAAAATCCTTGCGTTACTTACTGACTGATAGACAAGCTACAGCCAAAACTATTAGGCGCAGGAAGCTGAACTTTGGCATGTATGTTCCTTGGGGACCGTAGGGGTGCACTAAGGGGGGATTGCCCGAAATTCTCACGGGATCGGACAGAAACTGTTAAATTTTAAAAAATGAGCAAGCGTAGCTGCGAGCGTCCTCTAGTTTATTTATGAGTTTGTTCGTCGTTTATAGTTGCTAATAATATATTACTAGAAAATACCCACAGTTACGCACGAACTTTTTTATTTAACTATTTCAATCTGATCTAATTCAATCCTGCAGGCATTTCAAGAAATCGCTTCTTATAGCACCCCTATGCTGCCCAAGGAAAATTATATTAATAGTCGCAAATTTCAGTATTTGGCGCCAAATAGTTCCAACTGTACCTAGTACGTCAATCAGTCAGTAACGTAAAAATTTTATATATACAGATTGCAGGTAACCTTCTAAGTCTCTTGCATATAATTATATGATCCTAGCATTATCAGGGTCACATCCAATACCTTACACTCGGAGTACGCAGTCCGCTTCCTAGTCTATTAGCTGTTCCTCAGAGCCAATGTCATCTGGCCACTTCATCCCAAGGCGATAGCAATATTCAATGGTTTCGTCCGTTGTCATAGAGCATGGAAGTCTGAGATGATATTTGTCATTTGTTTTTAATATAGAAGTTATGACAAAGACAAAATGTTACCGAAACATGGGATTAAACCGAATGATCTATAATTAAATCATCTCTTAATGTACATAGGTTATAGATTATTCGGTTTAAATGCGATATCAATAAATCTGATGTATCGCGATTAAATCTGTTAACAGTAGTTTCATTTCAATGTGCTACATTCGAGTAAACTCAAAAAAATACTATTATAAAACTAAACTCAAATCTCTTATTTTATACAAATCAATAAATTACTCTGAAGTAGACCCTCCACCCACAATGTCCGCTCCCTAGCTGCGGCTGTTCGAACGTCAAGTGTTAACGCGTCCGGAATACGAGGAGAATGCACTTTTGTTCTTCTCAAATTGGCTGCGCTGATAATATTGTATTAGCTTTCTTTGCAGAAAAGGTTGGTAAATAATTATTAATGTTAATTGTAATTCAAAGAGTAGAATAAATATGTTCAACTTTGTGAAGTTTTATTATTTTCGGAACAAAATATATGTCACTCGTGTTTTTAACTAGGTATCTATTCAACTATTTATCAACTAGGTATCAAACACTTATTTTATTTCCTAGTGCTTCATCAAAACAGCGTATACAGACGGATTTAATGCTTTGGTCATTATCTCCGCGCCTATCTTAGAAAGGTACATAGATAATGTACTAGGAATGCTTTGATAGGCACGGATCTGTTCTACTATGAGAAGGATAAGGACATTGTCCACCACGCAGTTCAACTGGCAACCCTCCTATTGAGAGTTGCCAGTTGACAAGTCTTTCAAGAACATTATAAAGAACTCCCAGACATGTATTTTGCCACACTGTGTTATTTTCACCATTTAGCAAGCAATAAATAACAGTTACTTGCACACACGTAACTTCAAAAAGTCAGCTTTGCACGTCGTGGGTGTGAACCCGAAGTTGTCAGCGTAGCAGTCTGTTAGTTTCATCACTTGGCTATCGCTGCCTGTACAAAAAACTATGCAGTCATAATATACGAATTATAAAGCCGTAAGAACTAAATTCATCCTTAAAACAAATTAAATAAGTATCATTTTCAAAATTTAAGATCCTGTATCTTAATGAATGGTTTCACGAAACCACACTACTCCCTTACCTTGCCGTCGGGATATTAACCCCTTCTATGCCGGAACGCAGATCTACGCGAGACACAATAGCTTTTTCATTGTGTCTGGTATTCCGGCATACAAGAGGTTAAGTGTTAACACGTCCCGAATACAAGTAGAATGCACTTTTGTTCTTCTGAAGTTGACTGCGCCGATAAAATTGTATTGGACTCGTTGTGGCTATTAACATGGCTTGCAGATGAGCTTGGTAAACCGTATCAGTTCCTCCGCGATCTCGACTGTTGTACGAGTAAGTAGGTCAAAATGTCTGCAAAAGACATGTTAGGATATGTGTATGTTATGGAATAATTTGTTAACCCGCTAAATAAACTAGTCTGTGTATCATGTATGATATTTAAGGTTTCCTTGGTGAATCATAAGGAACTCTTATAGTTTCGTCTAAGTAAAACCAATATATCGTCATAAAATCCCTAAAAAGTAGTTCAATTTCATTTTATTACATCTTCGTTAACCCAAGAAATACTATGGAATACGTAGTTTCTGCTTACCCTCTGTAAGAAGATTTATGTAAATACTATTATTATCGGTATTTATAATGTTCTAGTTTCGTCTTCACACAACTGCAAGTCTTAATAAGTATAAATTGTAAGCACATTAGGTCCAGATTTCTCTGATAATCTTTAGCTGCGGCTAACGACCTACTCCATTAACAGTTACTTTGCCGCAAGTTATGAGAATTATGGCGTTAGTTTGGTCATTAAATTATAGAAATTAGTACTTACACCTGTGTTCGTTGTACAGTGTAAGACTTTGTCTAGTAGGTGGTATATTGAAATGAATTGTTTCTTAGTATCGTGTAAACTTTTAAGGGCATATGGAACCTTATTTTTCGGTATGTCTATGATAACCATGTATATCATGTCTTTGAGAAGAGACCCCTTTTTTCGTGTTGTATAAAAATATCTATTGATTATCTGCGGTAATACCGAAATACAAAATGAGAGAACCTTAAAAATAGGCTTTTACAATGCAATGCGTGACATTCGCGTAAACCCAAAAAAATGCTAGTCTTAAGAAACAACAGAATTTTATATACGACCTATATATGTGAGATATAATCAAATCGATGCCCCAGTTCAAGTTTATCACATTCATGTAGTTTAGAATAGACCTAAACCAATATCAATGCCTTTCTTAGAAAAATGAATTTTATGGGGTTTCGTGGTGCTATTTGCATTTTTGTAGTTTTGGTACCTAACAGTTTCTAAGTTTAGGTAGGAGTATTGGGCTAGAGTTTTGCAAACTAGTCATGTAAATGCTGTTTATTGGAGACAAGTGCTAGAAATGTACAAAATGTAATGTATAAAATGTAATGTTGATTATTGTATAAAATATTTCGCCTAATCTGCCATTAATTTACTCCTACTAAGTCTTTTAGATTTGACTGCTTGCGGTGCCAGTAGAGTACCAAGTGACAATGAATGATAAAGTTCCGGATTCAAATCGGTGGAGCAGGAAGTGGTTTTGTGTTTTCCCTCAAAAAATATCTAGTTGAAGCCAAGAAATCGGTGATGATCCAACCAAAGTTAAGCTACTATAAGCCATTTATTCCGCTTCAAAACTTTAAGGGCGTTATTACAAAACGAGGTCTAAATATAATACCAGGTTACAACTTGATGGAGAATTAAAGAAAAACTTTTTACCCAAGGTAGTTATTTATTTTTATTCGACATTTGTTTCAACGGATTTTAGTGCCAATAGTTTTACAAAAATGTGTCTATAGCACACATTTAATCAATTGTACACAGCAAAGTTTGGGACTAAATTTCGATTTATATTTTAGTCCATGTCTATACTAATATAATAAAGCGGAAGAGTTTGTTTGTTTGTTTGTTTGTTTGTTTGAACGCGCTAATCTCAGGAACTACCGGTCGGATCTGAAAAAATATTTTTGTATACGATAGCCCAGTTATTCCGGAAGGTTATAGGCTATATAACATAACGCTTCGACCCTTTGGGGCCGGGCAAAAGGCTAAAAAGGCTAAAACATAATGTCGGCTAATCTCAGGAACTAGCAGTCGGATTTTAAAAATTGTTATTGCCTATGATAGCCCAATTATTCCGAAAGGCTATAGGCTATATAAAATTACGCCACAACTTTTAGGGGCCAGACAAAAATAATAAAATGGTCAAACGAGAAAGGGGAGGGTTGGGTCAAAGGCAAAAAAGGCTAAACGAATTGGATACAATCGACATGGGAATCATTTTCGAGATTTCCGGGATGCTGATTAATAATATGAAATTTATTTTGTGATCCAAGATGGCGGACGGGAAATCAAAGATGGCGGATGAGAAAATTTTAAATATCAATATGGGTATCGCCTTCGATATTTTAAAGGGTGGAGAATCGAAATACAACATCTATTTCGTGATCAAAGATGGCGGATGGGCAATCAAAGATTGATGGGAAAATTTAAAAAAATCAATATTGGTATCGTCTCCGAGGTTTAAAGGGATGGGGAATCCAAATACAACATCTATTTCGTGATTCAAGATGGCGGATGTGAAATCAAAAATGTCGGATGGGAAAAATTAAAAAAATCAAAATGGAAATCGTCTCTATTGATTTAAGGGATGGTGAATCCAAATACAACATCGATTTCGTGATCAAAGATGGCGGATAGGAAATCAAAGATGGCGGACGGGATTTTTTTTTAAAGTCGATATGGTTATCGTCTCCGATATTTTAAGGAATGGAGAATTCAAAACCACCATCTATTTTGTGATCAAAGATGGCGGATGAGAAATCAAAGATGGTGGACGGAAAAGTTTTAAAAAATCAATATGGTTATCGTCTCCGATGTTTTAAGGGATGGCGAATCTAAATACAACATCTATTTCGTGATCAAAGATGGTGGATAGGAAATCAAAGATGGCGGAAGGGATTTTTTTTTAAAGTCGATATGGGTATCGTCTCCGATATTTTAAGCAATGGGAAATTCAAAAACACCATCTTTTTCGTGATCAAAGATGGCCGATTCGATTTTTTTTTAGGAATCAATATGGGTATCGTCTCCGATGTTTGAAGGGATGGGGAATCCAAATACAACATCTATTTCATGATTCAAGATGGCGGATGGGAAATGAAAGATGGCGAATGGGAAAAAATTTTAAAATCAATATGGGTATCGTCTCTGTTGATGTAAGGGATGGTGAATCCAATTAAAACATCTATTTCGTGATCAAAGATGGCGGATAGGAAATTAAAGATGGCGGACGGGATTTTTTTTAAAGTCGATATGGGTATCGTCTCCGAAATTTTAAGGAATGGGCAATTCAATATTATATAAAAATCTATGTTTGATTTGCATCATTTATAAACCCTGAAATGATAAGAGATTAAGCGCTAAGTCAGTGGTAACTTTAGAAAAGGGGCTTGGAAAAAAGGGAATTCAATAAAACTCTTAAAAAGGCGATACGGAGTTCGCTGGGTCAGCTAGTTTTGTAATAAGGCGGTAAATCTTTGTATAACAATTTACATAAATCATCAACATAAAGTAACAACACAATCTACATAATCTAATATACAATGTATAATGACCTAAAACATATGAAATTCATTTTATGTCGCTAGAAACTTTACAAGTATTAAAGCAGTACACAACCAGACTTGGAACACATTCCAGGAATATCACAATTTTTTTTATCTCGTAACTAGTTTTATTAAAGAATTTATACTGAACCGGCTCTTAAGATACATTTGAACTACAGTTTTACAACTTAAACCCTTAGTATCAAAAGTCGAACCCCTAACGAGTTTTACAGAACAGCGTTGAGAACAATGATTACATCACGTTACTTTGTAGTTGTACCAAATTGATTTAGCTTATGGTGGTGATACATTTGAGCATTCATCTATAATGAGCGAATGCTCATTATAGATGAATGCTGGTATGCGAATGTTACAAAACACAAAAATGATAGAGAGTGTTTTAGCGAGCATTCTTACAAACGTTCAACAGGCCAATTCTCGTATTTTTATATGACATTGAAATAATACTTTGTATTAACTCAGAAGTGGTATTCTGATAAACTAATGTCATTATCGTATAATTTGAAATAAACAGCTCGTCGTTGACCATAGATATATATAATATAGAGATGATATTTCAAACAAAATGACTGTCACTCAGAGTGATTGACTACGCATGCGTGCGCAGGTGTTTTCGTCATAGATTATGAATGTATATATACGAAGGTGTGACAAACTGTTTATTTTACCTACTTGATATTTCATGGACACAGAAAAATGCAATCAGATATTTTCAGACAGATACTTAAATTGATTTATTTAGCAATACAATGTAAATGGAATTAGATAAGAAAATTATTATTTATTTAAAATTATTATAAATCTATATTTTTCTCGTACAACTACGTACGATGATTCAGGATGGAAAAGTTTTTATTGATATTCTACCTGCGATCACGAAATTTCCCTTGCTATAGGAATATTTTTTCGTTCGCGACACTAGCACCCGCCTGTGGACCGTATATAGTTAAGTAATGAGACCTATGTAGGTAACATCAAAAATACAAGAAAAGTCGTCAAAATTGGTAAAGAAGAAGAAGACAAACAAACATTTATTTTTTGTTCTCTGGCATGTTATATACTTATAATAAACATCAGTAAAATAGCTCACTTGTGGAAAGTAACTCCTGAAGCTTTATTTGTATTTTTGGACGTATTTTCTTTTTATTTAAAACTATATTAATATTATTTACAATATACTAACAATAATATTAATTACATACCAACATTTAACAAATATTGTAGAGCAAAAAAATATTAAGTCGCTATTAGAGATTCTCAAAGGAATTTGTCCAGTCTGTAATTTTATTCTATGACGAGAACTGTCGACAACTCGCTGTATACATCTGTCTCTTTTTTGCAAACGTAATATCGTGTATATGTGAAAGTGACAGATAGTACAATGAACTCGCCCTCATTTATTCATCATGGACTTGCCCACAATGGACTTGCCCGGTGCACGACAATTGATAATATTGCCTAGTAATTGCGTTGCTAAGATATTTTATGTCAAAAAGTAGATTACTTATAAATCAATACAACAGATTTGCACAGAATAATCACTGAAAACTTTCTTATTCCAATTAAATAAACAATTTCGTAAGCCAGATTGACAGAGCGCGGTTTCGCGCGCTCACTAGAGAGTTGTCAAACGAACTAAGAGCTGTATAACACGACAAAAATGTTCCACTAACTTATGTCAGTGGAACATTTTCGTTGTACAGAAGGGCGCATCTAGTGCGTTAGTACATATAAATCTATGTCGTTGACACACATATTTTGACACTTGTTTTAATTTATAATCTCGTTACAGTTTCATTCAAATATCAGATAATTTAGAAGAATACGCTTTTTGTGACGTAAGTACACTGACATTATATCGAAACTGTATTTTTATTTATGAGAATTGAGCCCCTCGCAATGAATACAGATTTACATAGAAGCGCGATTCTCAAAAATTTTGTGTGCCGCTTCCAAGTGGGGACTGTCTCCAGTTTAGTTCATAGTCGGGGCGCCGTGGCGGCGCTGATGTCGTGCTCCACCTCTCTTGTTCTCGTAGAAACAGCTGTCACAGCGCGACTGCCACGCCGCCAAGCGGCAATTTGGATCACAGAAAGTTTGTCTTCAGAGCGCCCATAGGAAATGCACCTCTATGTAAATATCTGAGCTCTTTTCCCTGGCGAGCATTCTAGAAAATTGACAATAAATTTGCTTTGACGTTTTTGCTGTTGAGATAAATGGCTAGAAATATGTGAAAATGTTCGTAGCGAAGTTCGTTGACTGAACGTTGACGTTCGTGAACTGAAGTTCGTCAAAACAAAAATCTGTGAAAACTCGCTGTTCTGTTACAAGTCAATGCTCAAGTGCATCAGCACCATTAGGTTACTTTGTGGCTGTACCAAATTGATTTATCTTAAGCAATTGCTTTAACTATTATGTTTATCGTCTGACTTTGCCGCCGCTTACACCGATTGTGATTGATAATTCAGACTTAGATTTGCTGAGTACAGTTGGAATTAATTCGTCTCACAAGCTTACAACGATTTATTCTTGAATTTCTTTTTTTCAGTGATGGATTACTTTTATCTTTCTTTACCAAAACCAGCTCGCGCTCTTTGGGTAAATCCTGCATCGCTTTCACTTCACAAACATAACGAACACTCAGACTCGAAACAACACACAACACTCAGCACAGGGCAAAGCAACCAGGCGACCGCTTAAACCACTACGCCAACCGTGCAGTCATCATCGATCATACCCTACATGTCTATTTTACAGATTTGTATTCTCTGAGGTCTTTCGAAGTAATTTGAGCTATTTCCTCACTTTAATCACCAGTACTCCTCTTCATTGAAATTTGCAATCTGTTCTTTTTGCTGGGCACAATTGACGAAAAAAGGAAGCTTTTATGTCTTAGAGAGGTTCCTAAGGCGAGATAGTCGGCTCAGTCATGGTCATTATTGCTCTAGATTTGGAGAATCAATATCATGAATATAACGCTGTAGTAAATAAATGTAATACCTAGATTTTATTACCTTAAGTACTGACCATCAAAATTTTATCTATGCGGTATTGTAATTATGTATACCGACGCATAAGCTATTTTTGCGAGTTTGAGTAAGCAAGCAAAACGCTATAAATAATTAGAATTTGTAAATGAGAGAAACTACTTTAGATAAAACCTATAACATCACTATTGACGACCGGTTGGCGCAGCGGGAGTGTAAGCGACTGCCACGCCGAAGGCCGGGTTCGATTCCCGCTCAAGTCAAACATTTATGTTCATGAACATGGATGTTTGTCTTGGTCTGGGTGTTTCTATGTATAATATGTATGTATTTACAAAAAAAAAATATAACATGTATGTTTATGCATTGTCTAGTAGCCATATTTGGGACTAGATGGTGATGTGTGTATGTGGTGGTAGAATATTATTATTATAACAGATGCTGATTTTTTTTTAGTTCTAATTCTTGTATATTGTTGAAGTTCTGTTTCGTACAGCAATTTATAACAATTATGACGCCAGAAATACGTTTTTACTGGACATCACCTACCAATTCCGCGACCCCTTTTCTTCTATCTTGGTTTAGAGTCAAAATTATTAAGAATCAGTTTTCTTTTCCTTTTTGCTAAAAGCTGTATAGATTCTTTTTACAAAAATATACATATTGTTATTGTTACCGATATATCGATATTTTATTTAACTAAATAGCGCTAACCCACGTGCAATGTAAAAGTGACTCTCAACGTTACAATATGATATTGTAAATATATCGCTACGGTTAAAAAACTATTTAATAACATTAATTTTAAATCCCAATCAATAAGCAACAGCGGCAATATTTTATTAGATAGCTACTATTATTTATATAATAGCATCATTACGAATGTGCTATTCTGTGAAGTCGTGAATTTTAAATACATTTTTCAACATTTATTTGTATGTCATAGCAAAGACAGATATAATTTATTTATGAACCAAAATTATTTCCAATTAAATTCTATTTAGCATATATATTTTAGGTTAAAAACTTTATAAATTACAATGCGCATATTGTAATCAGAAATAATTTAACCTAAATAAGATTTTGCAAAAACTGATGTAACAAGGTTTTCAAAAGAAAATAATAAATTATGAAGTTTGTGATCTATTGGATTATCTTTTTAATATAATCAAATATAAAAGGATGCCAGTAATTTATAACTTGCTGTTTCTTTCTTTCGTTTAAATATTTTAAAATTGCCTAGGTGTACCCACTGTTTTGGCATTTGTTTATTACTGCATAGATGTTGTAGTGGCAAGTAGTCGCCTCGTTACTTGATCTGTGGCTTGATTTCGATCCCCACACGAGACTATACTTTGTATGATCTCCTGTTTCGTATCTAGGTATTCGGTGTGTTCGTTAATTAGATATGAGTGGAGTTTTCTGCGACATAAGAATAATTCAGTTTGGGAATTTAATTGACTTTACACCCAAGCATGTTGTAAGATGTATTCATAGCTTACAATCTCTCGTTCTATTCTAAAAGATCTTATTTTTTACAAGTCTAGTACTTTATAAAGAAAAAAGAATTCGGAAATCAGGTCAATGATTGTATATTTTTATGTGTACATAATAGTAATATAATATGGTAGTGCTCATAGCGAGACTTGGCTTGCCGATCGTTACAGGTTGGCAAAGTTAAGCATCGCTAGCACTGGTCACCATTTGGATGGGTGACCGCATGTGGCATTTACATCAGAGCGCTATCATGCTTCGGAGGGCACGTTAAGCTGTCGGTCCCGGTTCTTGTTTCTGGTCAAGAATCGTTAGGCCATGTTGGATGCCTTCGGGCGATCTGAAAACTCCGACACGAGTGTTTACCACAGACTCACACGAGAAAGAAAGAAATATGTGTATATCAGGAGTGTAACTTTATAAACGTATATCACTGATATATATTTAAACAAAGGTATCTACTTTCTTTACTTTCAGATCTCGCATAAAATTGTCTGTTTATCAGCGGACCTAAATATTGAAGAGCAAAAAATGCAAAAAATATTGAACGAAGACACACAACCCATGATACATTGATTAAAGCAATGCCAATGGTAGGGATCATATCATGTCACTCTTTGAATGAAATATTTCATGTTATAAACACAAAATTAGTGTATGTTGTATGAACATAACACCTTTTATCCCCGAAGGGGTAGGCAGATGTGTATACACACCCACTTTTCGCCAGTTATGTTTCGGGCCCAATGTAATAGGGGCGAGCCTATTGCCATCTAAAGGGTCATCATTAAGCGAGCGATAATTATCATTTTAATGCACACACAATATCTTCTAAAAGTCAGAGGTAGTTGAGGAATACGGGATCGCACCCGAGACCATCGTCTCGGCAGTCGGTTACGTACACCACTGCGCTATCGCTGCGCTGTGTGTTATATCATCATCATCGTCCTAGCGTTATCCCGGTTGCATCAATTAGACGCCTTGGAGCCAGAGGTCCGCTTGCTGGTCTAACCAGATATGACAGAATATCAACTTTTCCACAGAGCGACTGCCGTCAGACCTCCGCTACGGAAAGGGATAGCGATATTCCATGGTTCCAGTATCAGTTTATTTGAGGGTACTGACTCCCCGTAACTACTGTCAAAGATCTTCATGACGGCCGGGACCGACGGTTTAACGTGCTCTTCGAGGCACGGGTCAAGCGATAATTAACAATTTAATACGCACTTAACTTCGAAAAGTCATTGGTGCGCGCCGTGGATTCGAACCCGATAAAGTTATCTCTACTTGGCTATCGCTGCCTGCCGCTGTGTGTTATATAATTTACATATTCTATAATACTAAGAGAATACCATATCTATATACGATCATACAACAACATAGTGGGTCTATACTACCACTAACAGAGACACTTAGTGTCCACAGCATGAATACAAAGGGTATAGTGCTAGTAATTTACGATACAATTTAACACATAACTCAGTCCGAAAACAAACTGTTTATCTAACTAAAATCTCTCAGTCTTCCGGTCATACGCTGCGATACAGTTATGAGCCAACATGTGGCCATGAAAAACGCGAGTGAATAGAAAAAAGGCATGTGTAAAGAAATTTTCTAGTGCGATGTGCAAAAGTGCTAACCGACGTCCACGGTTGGACATAGGCCTCTACCGAGGTTCTCCACACAGACCGATCTTGAACCGCCCGCTTCATACCACTTCCCGCGATCTTAATTAGATCGATCCACCTTGCGAAAGCCCTACCCCTGCGTACCAGTAGCAAACTGATATTGCTACTCTATCGTTATTCAACTTTCGTGAGCAATAACGTCTGAAAAGGAGCAGCAATTTATACAAATTTATTGAATTATCTTGCCGGTAATGAAATGAAATGGCCAAAGAATGAGTTGATTATGTTCTGTTCGAGGGATCTGTTGATTTAATTGTTAGTTCATTTTATGTCCCTTTTCCATGTTTTTAACTTGCCTTAATTCTACTTACAAAAAAATCATATCCGTTTTGACCAATGGCAACAATCAATACGCTCACTTCGTAGCCATATTGTAGCGGTTACGTCGTAGCCATCGTAGCACAGCGCTACGATGGCAACAATTTGAGCAGAATTTAGATAACATTTATTTGTACGTCATTGTTTCAGGCGTATCTTGTTCCATTTAGCAGCTAAAGTGACGTTCGTCGTGTCATTCCAATGGTAAGTCCATCTAAGTCGAATGGACTGCCCGCTGAGAAAATATTTTCCATTTACAAGACAAGCTGAACTTTTTCTTGAACTTTGTTTTTATTTGTTCAAGATGGTTATGCAATTGATGATCCTCTTTTTAGTTCAGTTTTAAGAACTTTCCATTGGTACGTTTATTATTATTTTATTACTAGAATTATGACTGCGGAATGTTTTAATGACAATAATACTTTTTTGCAATAAGAGTGAATGAAGGAAGAGAGAAAATTATGTCAGGATTGTTGCAAATGGCGTTCCGTTATCTATGCCTACCCCTTCAAAAAACAGGCGTGAGTCTATTTATGTTGTATGTTATGAATTTTACAGCAGCCAATTATATAAATTTATAATTTAAAAAACACTATAAAAACACGCTTTTATAAATGCACGTAAAAACAAAAATAAGTTATGAATCGTCCAAGTTGTCTCTATTTCTCGGCTGAAGTGTAAACTATGTGCTTTTAATTATAATAATTGATTGTAAAAGTGTGGGGCGCTGGAACATAAAATACGTTCTTGTTTAACTTGTTCAAAAATCAAGTGAACAGATGTGACGAGAAGCAGGTTACACAGATTGGAGCTCTAACTGGAGTTGCAGCACGACTAGTAGGTGGCTCTACATTAAACAGTCTGTTAAAAGTAGCAGTTTGTCGAACTCAGACAAAAAATACGCTAGCTGCGAGGAGAGACGACATTCACCGACATTTTTAACGCCTCTTCTTTCAGGAAATTAAGTACAGGTTCCCTTTGGTAAACCTTTGGCGGCATAAACGTTATGCTCTTGTATGACGCCGTGCAGCTTCCGCCAGGAAGTTAGTATTAGTATTTGTTAACAATAAAGTCTTTCCTGTTCCAGCGCCCCACGCTTTTACAATCAAATATTATAATTAAAGGCACATAGTTTACACTTCAGCCGAGAAATACCTAGAGACAACTTGGACGACCCATTATTTATTTTTTGTTTTACCGTGCATTTATAAAAGCGTGTTTTTATAGTGTACTTTAAACTATACATTTATTTTATACTTTTTGGTCTTTGTTAACGAAATATTTTTAACATTTATACATTTTCTTTAAGTAGGCGGATGAGCCCGCATCCTCTACATCGCCGCCAGTGCGTCTGTATTGCATGGTGTTTTATCTGTCAGCTCAGAATAATCTAGCTCTTCAATTTGGATACCACTAAGTGATTTTACTCCACTTACGGCCACATACGCCTGACCAGCCGCAAAAGTACGTGACCTTAAGTACACCACAGCGTGGTCTACAATATATAATTGGCTTATTATAACCTTGAAACCTGATCTTGTTCAAAGTCCATTACGTGGCTTTTCTCACAAGTGCAAACACGAGTATAATACGATATTCCATCATGGAATGCCAATGCCTATCTTCTGGCTTTATCGCCAGACCTTGTAACCTAATCGTAGTCAAAGTTCATTACAAGACTTTTCTAAGAAATCCTAAACAGCTATGATACGATTTTCCATCATGAAGTTCATATCTTCTGGCTCCATCATCAGATCAGTACGACAGTACCATATTATTATATTGTCATCAGAACTATATACAGCTGCCAATTTTCATTACGCTACGACCCTTGGCAGATGGTTAAATTAGTTACCTTAGATTCCATTACATAGTTAGATACACGTCAAGTTCCAGTTCAAATCTTCCGGCTCCATCATCAGATCAGTTCGACAGTACCATATTATTGTATTGTCATCAGAACTACATACAGCTGCCAATTTTCACTAGGCTACGACCCTTGGAAGATGATTAAATTTGTTACCTTGGATTCCATTACATAGTTACATAAATGTCGACCTAATAAAAGCGTGTAAATAAATGAAACACTTCATCATGATTCATTTACTCCACTAGAACCTCTGTTAGACTACAAATTGCTTTATTAAATATAGTTTTTTGCGACTGACAAACTATAATTTCACAAAAATAAAAGGAAATGGAGTTCAAATAATTTTGACCACCCGTGATGTTACTCGTTCACATCAATATTTATCACCGATCACAATCTGGCATGGTTAAGTATACAGATGTGACAAATATCGGAAATTGAATATCGTGAACAGATTAAATATTGGAAACGGAATATCATACAACAGATTTCTTGTGCACGCTTTATAATTTTATGAGTAAATAAACCGGAGCTAATTAATAAACTTTGATTTGCTGTGGGTTGATAAATCAAGGTAAGAAAACAAATTATGTAATTTTTCTAGCGAATAATATATTATACTGAAATACATGTGATTTTTATTTCTTCAAGGGATAACTCAGTTGATTCTGCTTGATATTTTCGCACTCATTTGAGGCCAATCTGGCTCATGCATTTGGTGGCAATCAAAATCATCATCATCATATAAGCCTGTTAATGTCCACTGTTGGACAAAGGCCACCTCCAAGGCTTGTAGTGAAGTGCACCTTTACCTCATTATTAGTATATAAGTTTAAGCATTGCATTATATTAAGACATTGAATATACAACATTTAAACGAGACATTCGTTTCCGTTACACTCCCGATGCGATCGCCCATCACACATTACAGGCTTTCCACATCGATCAATCTTGAGCCGCCTAAATCAAACCGTTTCCTGAAATCACAACAATATCGTCAGTCTGCTTTGCAAAACTATCTTTGCTGCATCGTCCAGTACGTGGCTGCCACTCAGAAACTAAATAAAATATAGTAATAATTCCACGTTAAAATATGAAGTTCACAAATATCATTCGATTATACCAAAATAGGTAGATATTTGTACAATATGGTGGAATAAAAATGAGATGAAATGAGTTTATATATCTTTCGGACGTAGATAGGGTAAATTATATAAACAATCAAACACAAGAAAAAATACGTTTTGAAAGCAATATCAATTTATTCGAAAATAACTTATTCTTATAGGTCTTTGTTTACATGAACTGTGTATACAAGTTTTAACAAACGCGATAAACTTAAAAACTAACGAACAAGATTCTGAATGGTGTTCACCAATAGATCGCGTGATTCTTGGAAAATATTTAGATGTATAATTAACGCGAGCTGAGTTGTACACGTCACATAGTGTGGTAAAATTTATTATATTATATAAGAGAATAGAAAAAGGCTTGAGCGAGTGCTGTGCTTTAAAATTATCAAGACTGGACCAACATGGAAAATTTACTCCGTCGATTAAAACACAGTAGTTTAGTTAGCCTTGCTAGATATGACTCACACACTAACAAGTCAATAGCCAGCACACATACAAAATCAAATCGCACGGGCACTTCAAAAACATTAAAAAGTAAAAAAAATAATAACAAAAAATCACTACGAAAACCACGAAATTTTTTTCAAACAAAACTCAATTAAAACAGCACGGTATACCAAGATTTTGTCGAAACGGCGGCTTGTAATTGAGATTCCGTATTGTGCACGTGTAACAGCAACATACTGCAGAGGGCTAAAAGAATAAACGGGAAACGAAATGTTCGATCTACAGAATAATTGTAACAGGAACGGTATAAAATATACGCTACGTATTAGTAAACATAAACCAATATAGTTTTGAGCTTAGTCCTATTGTTATCTGTGTAAAATTTGTTGTATAGTATGTACCAAAGAAATATATATAGTACGTAGACCAAAGAGTTATATTTGTAAAGTATTTGTCTCTTTAATTCGTTGGCATAAACGTCGAATTAAAATAAAAAGAAGAATCTTCATGAATAGTCTTTAAAAATAAAATAAGGAACATGTCTAGACTCTGTTTTATATGAGCTTAATTAAATAGTGATTAGATCAGGAAAATGATAACTACCGTTGCTCTGCCGCGTCTCAATAATTGGATCTTCTGAAACGTATGATTTAACAAATTACAAACGTCAATATTTTTTTTTATGTAATGACAAAACCTATGAGGTTTAGGTCGACAATCGTCTTCATGCAAGCTTTACTATTTTTTTATCATTTAAGTCGTATAAGCGCAATCAGGAGCCCAATAGGGAAGTTTCCTGCAAGTGAAATAAATTATACAAGTATTTTTATCTAGTGAAACATGTCAAAATAATAGTGGTTTCATCCATCAATTAATGTTAAAACTTTATTTAACATTTTTTATCGTCAATTTATTGATAATAAGTATGTATTCTACTTGACAGCAAAACACAATGACGTCACTACGCCATATTTCATACAAAACGCTTGGCAAAGGTCGTTTTTGACATTTCGTTAAAAGTGCTTGATTTGACTAGTTGGAAACAACCCTATTTTCGTTTTTTTATATGACTTTGATATTTTTGTGTTGACTCAGAAGCGGTACTCTGATAACCCAATGTCATTATCGTATAATTTGAAATAAACAGTTCGTCTTTTACACATATTTTGACACTTGTTTCAATTTACGATCTCGTTACGATATAATTCAATTATAGAAGATCACGATTTTTGTGACGTTATAATGACACTGACATTATATTGAAACTGTATTTATTTAGGAGAATTGGGCCCCAGATGTAGAGACGCTAAGCTGAAGATTTATAGAAAAGTAGTAGAGAAGGGTTTCTTTTGTAAGAATATAATGAGGTATTTTTCTTTTTTTTATAATAATAGGCGGCACACGAGCAGATGGATCATCTGATGGTAAGCAATTACCGCCGCCCATGGACACAAGCAACATCACAAGAGTCACTAGTGCGTTGCCGCCCCTTGGGGTTGGGAAAAGGGATAGGATGAGGAGTGGGATGAGGGAGAAGGAATAGGGCCTCCGGTACTCTCACGCGCTGAACGAAACGCAACGGTTTAAGTACTGTTACTTTACGTCGATTTTCTGTGAGAGGATAGTACTTCCCCGGTCGAGCCCTGTTGTACCTTTAGAACAAATAATTGACATGCATATCACTATAAGGTGTATGCCAATAAAACGCTAAGAAGAAGACTATATGTACAGTGTGAATCAATACTACAATGTTCTAGTCTCCAAATTTATTCCGTGTCTGTCCTATCTCCGATCGTCTGATGAACACACACCCACTTAATTTATTTTATCACAAGTTTATTAATTGTTTCGTGTGCTTACAAAGTAGGTAGGCCATAAGGTTAATTTATCAGGAGGCTTTTATTGTTTAGCGAAGTAAGTAAGCAACAATGACCGATTAGACTATCACGCATAGAAATTCAGGTTTTTTATTTATTTTTTTTATTTATTTATTTGGGTAACCAACAATTGTAAACACTAATACATACATTATAGACACTTACTAACTAAGGCTACATAATTAAGTGTAACAATCAATTACAGATTAACTCCTCATGCATTAAAATACGGCTTAATCGTGTTATTAATTCAAATTTTATCGTTAAATACAATAATTCATAATTAAATAATAATTAATTAATAAAAATTAATAATAATTAATTAATAAAAATGGAATAACAAAATAAATTAGTAAACACATAATGCAAAACATAATGAAAAACAAAATTACAAAATTATAACTATAAAAAAAAATCTAATTAAGAAAAGAAAATTACATAGTTTAATACTTAACTATCATATAAAATATTAGATTCAGAAAGATTTCGAATGTCACATTAGAATAAATTATAATAATTGGAATTTAAACAACAAACCAAATTAAAGCTAAATCAATACAAATTATCTAAGAGTGTTACTGAAACTCCTGTATAGTTTGCCTATACTGTCAAGATGAATATCAATTATGTCACTACATTCATTTAGAGTTTTACTCATCCTAGCCACAGGTTAGTTTGCCCCTAGCACTGTTCTCCTTAGCGGTGGACATAACGGTGTTATGCTATGTCTTGGGTATCTTGCTGGTGCACGAAATCTAAAGAGGCTAAGCAACATAGGACAGTCTATTTAGTTTTTTAAAATTTTACAAGCAAACATATCGTCCATTATTTGCCTACGCAGTGATAGAGGTTGAATTTTGAAATATTGCAGGCGTGAATTGTAAGAAGGCAGATGTTTGGCCTTATTTTTCATAAATGCAAGGTGCCAGAGAAAACGTTTCTGCACTCGCTCTAAACGTAATGTGTGAGCTGCGTAATGAGGCCTCCATACTACACTGCAATAGTCCAGGATGCTGCGTACCAGACTATTGTAAAGCATGACTTTCGTGCTTGTCTTATGGAACTCCCTAGTATTGCGTAATACAAATCCTAACATTTTAGATGACCTTTTGATGATATTCTCTATATGCGAATGAAAGGTTAATTTTTTATAAAAAAATACACCCAGATCTTTAATGGCTTGTTTTTCTTCGATTTTTTTGCCCATTATCCGATATTGCGTGTCTATAGGTTGAGTTTTCCTAGAAAACGTAACGTGGCTTCATTTTTTTAAGTTGAGTTCCATTTTATTAAGTTTAGACCATTCGATGACTCTATCTAAGTCATTTTGTAATAGCTTACTATCATCTGTGGACTCAATTTTTCTGGAAAACTTTAAATCATCAGCGTACAAGAAACACTCAGAGTAACGGAAGCAGTAATTGGGAAGATCGTTGATGTATATATTGAATAATATTGGGGCCAAATGAGACCCCTGAGGGGCGCCTGAGGTTATCCTACAATTAGCAGATTTAAAGCCATTCACAACAACATAAAATTCACGTTCAGTTAAATAAGACCTGAACCATCCCAACAGTGGCCCTGCTATACCATATGCTGAGAGCTTTGAAATTAATATTTTGTGAGAAATTTTATCGAACGCCTTTGAGAAATCTGTGTATATTACATCATATTGTTTATTAGCATCTAATGTTTGGATGACAGTCTCTGTGAACGTTATTAGATTAGTAGATGTGGATCTAGACGCGACAAAGCCGTGTTCATGCTCACTAATATACATATTGAAATGGCGTTGAATGTACGGACATATCAGTGACTCAAAGATCTTAGCAAAGGTCGACAGAATTGATATGGGTCAATAATTGCATTTAATATCTCTTTTATCCGATTTATACACGGGAACCACTTTGGCTTTTTTCCACTCTAATGGGAAGGTGCCTGAGGCCAATGATACATTATATATATATGCAATAACGGGACTATTAGCTCCGATGCACATTCAGAGATAAAATATGGCGGGATGCCATCAGGACCGGCCCCTTTCTTTCTATCCAAAGTTTGTAGCTTTACAAGTAGTGTTTCATGTTCTATTATTGGGTAGGTTAAACATTGAGTAATATTTTTTAATAAATGTAATAATGGCGAAGAGGGGTGACCCTTGCAACCTATGTCATCATCGTCTCTATAAACAGATGAAAAGTAATCCGCAAAAAGTCTACAGATATGTGAGGGGTTTGATGTTATCGTCTGTCCGTCAGTCATAGTCAATGGATAAGTACTGCGGCCACCGCGTTTGCTCTTTACATGAGTCCAAAACAATTTAGGATTCGTTTTGAGCTCCGATTCTAGGTCATTCATGTAACTATTGTATAAATCTTTTGCCATTTTTGACATCTCTTGTTAAGTAATGTGAGCTCTATTTTATCCATGGGATTTTTGTATTTATTGTAACGTAGCCTGAGTCTATTTTTTTTCTTTTAACGATCTTATAATAGATTTATTGAACCAGGGTGGGTACCGACCGTCGGTCAATTTCCGTTTTGGAACGTTTTATGGCTTTGGTAAGAATATCGTAGAAAACATTTAACATATCATTGACATTATTCCCTCCCGCAAAGAGATGATCCCAATCTTTTTCTTTTAAGTGTTTTTTTTATATTAGAATAATCAGCTTTGTAGAAGTTTGGTCTTGTGTTTGATTTATTATATGGGAGTTTATAGTCTTTTATTAAGGAGAAAGTGATATCAAGTGGCGGATGTAGTTTATCTACAAGAGTCAATGAGTTGAGAGATTCTGACACAGAGCAACACGGTAGTGTGGACAAAACAAGATCCAGAATACGTCCAGAGACGTTAATTATAGTACTGTGCTGAGTAAGCTTACTAACATTTATGAACTCTAACAGGCTCTCACAAGTGCTAGGCAGTGAACTATTATCAGCTCCTACATTCCAGATTATTTTACCCAAGTTAAAATCACCTACGATACTAATCGGCATATCAGTCGTCTCGAAAACATAGTTGCAATGTTTAACAAAATTCTCAAGCCTCGTGTGACAGACAGGAGGTGGCAAATACACTGCACAGAGGGCCATCCAACGAGAAGAATGCGTGGTAGAAATATCAATTGTGACCCAGAGGTCTTCACAGTCACTTGCCCATCTGTTAATTCGTGTTCAGTTTAAATGTTTGGATACGGCTATGAGTACTCCCCCGCCGTCTTTACTACTTTGAAAATTAGACGTCTCTCTGTCCCTCCTATATACCACGTATCTACCTTCAAACAGCTCACTGCTGAGTATGTTGCCATTTAACCAAGTTTCTGTCAAAATAACAATAACATAATCCACGCAGCATAGATTATTATAAAATGAATTAGTTTTGGTTCTTAGTCCTCTACAATTTTGGTAATAAATCTTTAAACAGTTGAATTTAATAAAAATGTAGTTCCTTAATCATGCATAAAAATATATATCACCTACTAGAGTACAAAATCATATCAGCTTGCTGAGACAATCCATATTCTTAATTAGTATGTATGCAGCGCTATCAGTTTTTCTCACATATATCCTACCATTCCTTACCCATACATATTTATATTGTTTTTCTTTGGCTTTTGACCTAGTAGCAGCATGAAGAGATTTGTTCGCTGGCGAGAGGTATTCAACAACATATACTGTCGAGGTACGTCCAGCTAAACCCAGATGTCCACAGTTTAGTTTGTTCTGTTTGTGTTTTGTTCTGTTTGTGTTTAGTGTTATCTCGGTTGTATTTTATAACTGCAGCTGGGAGCTGATCACGTAGCCTTGGTGAGCGCAATTGAATTATTATGGATCGGGGACGAACGGTGGAAGAATTTAACTTTGCAATTCGTGTACAGTGCATAATGTCGTTTTCATGTATCTCATATGTCCAAGTTGTGCGACTGTTGTATACAAATTCTCGTTCTTGTTTTCGGGCATACATTGTAGTTCTAAGTTATTAGACCGGCTTTGCTGTTCCACGTTGTTAATTCTCATGTGAAGGTCTTCGGTAGTGGTTTTAAGATCAGCATTTTCTGACTACAAATTTCGTACCGTTTCGCTGGCTATGCGTTGTTGTTTTTCTATCTCCTCAAATTTGTCATTTATAAAGGCCATGGAGGCCATTATATCTTTCACTTCTTGCTTAAGGAGCTCCAATTCTTTATGCATTGCAATAACCATATCGTTCTTAAACTCCGTAAACATTTCCTGAAACTCCGATTTGATAATCTGTTGGATCATGGTTCGAACCTCGTCTCTATCACACAGGAATTGCGAAGGCGGAGTTGCGGTATCTACCGCTTGTCTCTTACTGCCTCTGTTCATGGATATGTTCCGAATAGGAGTCGAGTCCTTTCTAGAGACTTTTGGACCACAGTTTAAACAATTTGGGCATTTCCAAGTGTTCCGATTTCCAGCTTTACTAGGCGAGTCCTTCAAAGACAGACAGGCGTAATGATAAAATCTTCCACATGTTGTTCATTTTATGGATACATATATAAATACATACATAGACACACGCCTGTTTCCCGGAGGGGTAGGCAGAGACTACGGAGCACCATTTGCAACGATCTTGACATATCTCTCTTGCTTCATTCACTCCCATCAGATTCCACATGCATGCTCTTCTGCTCAGGGTGCTTCTAACCTGTCCTGTTTTTAGGATGTCTCCAATCTGGTCAGAGAACGTCCGCCTAGGTCTTCCCCTTCGTCCTGTCCCTTCCACACTTGCCTTATATATCTGCTTGGTCAGTCTTTCGTCATCCATCCTCTCCACGTGTCCAAACCATCTTAGCATACCTTTCTCGATGCTTGTCAGTACATCTTCTTCTACCCCACAACACTCTCTTATCACACAATTCTTTACTCAGTCAGTCAAAGAAACACCACACATACTTCGCAGTGCTCTCATTTCTACAGCATTTATTCTACTTTCATGACTCTTCTGCCATACCCAACTATCACTACCATACATAAGAGTAGGTACTAACACCCCTCTATGGACAGCCAAACGTGCCTTTTTGGACACGTTTTGGCTATTCATAAACGCCTTCAGAGCTCCATTCACTCTATTACCTGCATTAACTCTTCTTTCAATATCTTCTACATTCTTACCATCTCTTGTAAACAGCGTACCTAAATATACAAACTCATTCACTTGCTCCACTCGCTGTCCATCGATTATATCATAACAAGCCGTAACGCATTCCTCCTTTTCAAAAACCATAACTTTCGTTTTACTTACATTTACTTTCATTCCCTTCCTCTCTGACGCACCATACATTATTGTTACCATCTCCTGCAACTCCTCAACTCCTCCGCTGAAGACGCAAGTATAACCTGATCATCAGCATAAAGGAGGCATTTGACAAGTAACTCATTCATCCTTAATCCACAGTCACTATTTTTCAAATCTTGCAAACAACTGAAGAAGAAGAAGAAGAAAGAAATCTTTATTGCTATACAGCATATAAGTGGGAACAATATGTACTTAATAACTATAAACAAACAAAAAAGCGAATAAAAACAAAGAATAACAAAATGAGTAATAAACACATGCGACTCATAGCCACAGCAATAATACAATTAGATACATATAGATATTAATAAAAATATTAATTATATATATATATATATATTTAAGTAAGTATGAGATATATACATATTATGATACGCAATTTGAACTATAGAATTATAAAATCAACATAAACCATGTAAAAAATAATCAATAAAACGTTACATAAACAATGTACATAGATTAAATTATAATAACATAATAACATTGTTGAAGAGCAACGCGTGGGTAGTTTAGCTCGCCAGTTTTTGTTTCGGTCTCCTCCCACTTGAGCAGGGTCTCAAGATCAAATTTAAATACTCTGCACCGACCTAGGACCTACGAAGCTATAACTGAAACATTTTAATGCCCAACTCAAATAAAGGACAAATCACAATCAATATTACCGTGCTGTCGTTGTGCATTTAGTAGGTACTGTCTCAGTCGTAGTCGAAAAGTAGCTAACGCATAACTGTCCATGAAGAGGTTGAACAGCCACGGCGACGCTACACATCCCTGTCTAACACCTGTTTCGATGGTAAACCAATCCGTGTACGACCCATTTATCCTCACACAAGCTCTAGAATCTTCATAAAGGGATTTCAGAGCTCGTATGAGGCTGCTGTTCACCCCATACATCGACAGTACCGACCACATTTCATTCCTCACCACTTTATCGTAAGCCTTTTCCAAATCCACGAATGCGCAATAGACCTTTTGACCGTTGGCCAAGAATTTTTTGGCTACGCACCGCAAGGAAAAGACTTGATCCGTGCACCCCATACCCTTTCGGAATCCTGCTTGTACATCCCATATTTTCTTGTCGGTTACTTCCATAACTCTTTCAATCAGTACCTTCGCATACAATTAGCCAACAAATGCTGAGAAGGCTAATGCCTCTATAGTTCTTGCAGTCTTGTTGCGAGCCTTTTCCCTCATAAAGAGGCACAACCACCGCTGTGGTCCAGTCATCAGGTACTCGGCCGGTGCTCCAGCACAAGTTAAATAAGCGCTGCAGCTGACCAACTATGATGCCCTGTCCAGCCTTCAGCATTTCAACTGTAATCCTATCATATCCTGCAGCCTTACCTAATTTCATACTTCCCAACGCCTTCACAATCTCATCCACACCAATATCGCTTTCATCATTGCTATTATTACCATTAATTTCGTCGATCGATGTCTCTATCGCCGTTCTTTCATATAGACCTTCAAAATACTTCTTCCATCTCTTCAGCACGCATGATTCACCATTCAGTATCTTTCCATTCTTATCTCTAATTGACGTGTATTCTGAGGATTGAGTTCTTCCTCGAACTGCACGAACGGATTTCCAGAAAAAGTTTATGATTCTCCGGAAATCTTCAGATAGTCTGCTATCAAACTCATCTTTCTTTTCCTCTTTTTTCCTTTTAACAATTTCTTTCACAATTCTTTTTGACCTAACAAACTCCTTTCTTGCTTCATCTATGTCATCACTCGTTGCCTTTCCCATTCTTTCATTTACTCTGGCAGCCAACCAATCTAACCAAGCTTTCTTCTTCTCTGACACTGCTGATTGTACATCCTTGTCCCACCATGTATTCTTAACCTTTCGTATTTTCCGTCTCTTGATCACACCACATACTTCAGACGCTACACATACTATCTCTTCTTTAAAATATTGCCATAATTCTTCCATATCATTTATGCCATCGAACCTCTCAAATCTTGCTATCAATCTTCGCTTATACTCATCTTTCACATCTTTTTCTTGCAGATTTTCTACTTTTAT
This sequence comes from Euclidia mi, assembly GCA_944739405.2. Classification (NCBI taxonomy): domain Eukaryota; kingdom Metazoa; phylum Arthropoda; class Insecta; order Lepidoptera; family Erebidae; genus Euclidia; species Euclidia mi. The sequence continues at coordinate 11,631,751 of OX123197.2, forward strand.
TCTTTCTAAGACCCTATTTTCATAATGTTCTCGGTGTCGCCATCCTTTAAAGAGTCCACTTATCCGGCTCATCACCAAGAAGTGGTCTGTGTGGATGCCGATCCCTCGATACACCCTTGTATCTAACACATTCTTTCTCAAACGTTCATATTCAATTACAAAATCAATCATACTTCTTCTAACATTCTTAGCCTCACGCGTATACATGTGTATCCTTTTGTGATCAAACATGGTGTTTGTCACACAAAGGCTTCACTCTAAACTCTCGAGTGACGTCACGAGTGTCAAATCAGTGGATTGACCTTTGTTGTTGTTTACGTAAATAAAATTAAAAACAGTTCAAATTAGTGATTATTTTATTGTAGAAAGAGTTATAAACTAAGTTGCTACAACATAAAATGTGCGAAGGTGTTTATGTGTTGTGTTAGGACAGAAACAATAACAGTAAATATATTGACCTTTTGGAACAGTGTTATCTACCCGTACTTTGGTGAAAATAAGGTGAATTTAATAATATAAAACTTTTAATTGTCAGTGACTTATTTCTAGTGTGTGGGCACCCTTAGACCACCTAGTGCTTACACTCCACAGCGCTAAGTGTCATTATTTACTACCGTAAACACACTTTTATCAATTCGACCGTTGCAGCGCCATCTAACGCTGCACTGGTGTATCACCTACGATTTCTGTCAGCTCAACTTTGCTACAACATTATGTCGAAGTGCGGTGGTTGCGGTCGATTCATATCTCCGGTTGACGCCGCGAGATGTCACAGGTGTAGCGCCATGTATCATCGTCGCTGTGTGGCTTTACCATCCTCCGGCTTGATAGCTCAGTCATGGTAATGTCCTGAGTGTAAAAAAACCAGGCCAACGGACAACAAAGCTGAGACTCCTGTAAGGGGCAGCGGTTCTTGTCAGACTGTGGGTCGGAGTCCCCCAGATCGGACGGTCGACGCTTCGGAGCTGTCCACCTCAGCTGATTGCGGCGACCAGCAGCTATCTGATAGCGTTTTCACGGCCGGGACGTCAGTAACTGCACATAGCCTGAATGAGGAAATCACGACCGAAATGCGTATATTTCGAGACAATATGCGCAGCATTAATAAGGAACTGTTGGCTTTTCGGGCAGAGATGGCAGAGATTCGAGCATCAGTCAGGGCTTGTGAGAGTCACCTAGAAAAATTGGATGGGCGAGTTATGGCTATAGAAAAACAGGTGCAAGTAAGGGATCAGACAGAAATGCATGGCGTAGTTGCTCAACTCAAACGCGAAATCAATGACCGGGACCAGGAGTTATTGGCGTTTGATGTCGAGATTTCGAACCTCCCCGAGATCAACGGTGAGAATGCGGTTCACACGGCTTTGCAAATAGCCGCAAAACTTGGCGTTAAATTAGAACAACGCGATATTGCTTGCGCTGAGCGCGTTGGTCCACGCCACATCGTTTCGACGGACGCCGCCGGCCCGGAGCGTAGGCCCCGCCCCCTCACTGTGCGCCTGGCTTGTCGCAATTTGCGTGATGAGTTGTTGTCTAGCGCGCGCATGCGCCGAGGTGCGACGTCCGCCGACTTGGGTATTCCCGGTCCTGCACGCCGCTTCTACATCAACGAGCGCCTTACGAAAAGGAACCGGGATTTGTTTCGTAGGGCGCGGGGTGTCGCCCGTGACCTCGGATGGAACTATGTCTGGTGCCGACGGGGACGTACTTATGTGCGTAAGAGTCAGGGAGACAAAGCGTATTGCATTCGGGAAGACACGGACTTTGAGAGTGTTTTTGGTCCGACCCTGTAATAGTTTAACTAACATCAAGATACATTTAATGCGTAAAACCCCTAATTTGTTTCGGTTGTCTTGGGCCATTTCTTTTTGTATTATCACTGTTGTGTTTGTTAAGTATCTCACAACTGTACTACCTCCGAGTTCAAAGTGTCATTTCAGATATCATAATAACTTTGATAATATATCATATATATGTGTGTACATACAATTTTATTATATTTTAACGTCACTGGTCACACTAGAACAAGTTTATCTCATCGTTAGTATATTATACAAAGTAAACCTAATATATTTCACTGATTCGTGTGCGAAAATTATGTAATATACATTGTTACATAATGGGTGAGAAATATTTTAAAATTGGTTTTATAAATATAGGTTCATTAGGCACCAACCATGATGATTTTATTACTATGATGCAACGAAACCAACTAGATATAATAGCCATCAACGAGACGTGGTTGCGTCCGGGCGAGGACGGGCGTGCTCCTACGGTGCCCGATTATTATCTCCGTCATATACCACGGCCAGCCAGCGTTCGCTCGGGCCGAGGTGGAGGGGTCGGATTTTATATCAGGCGTGGTCTCAATGTACGCATGCTTACTATAGCGGTCGATCCTAGGTTCGAGTCAATAGAACAGATGTGGCTTACTGTCACTCTCAACGGGCAAAGGGTAACAATTGGGACTGCGTACCGGCCGCCGTGGCTCGATTTAAATCTTTTCCTGGATGCTCTGACCGACACAGTGGCGTCACTTACTAACTCTGACTATTGCGTTTTATTAGGGGATTTCAACGTCAATATGCTCATTGGGACGGACGCTAGAGCTAAGGCGATTGAGGAGTTTCTGAACAGCCTTAGCCTATCGCAAATTGTTACTGTTCCAACACATTTCACAGACTCAAGTGAATCCCTAATAGACCTTATTTGCACAAATCTACGAGCTAAAAAAATTACAACCGAATCACTTGGAAATATATGTGGACACTCTTTGATTTTGTGCGAATTTATTATACGGAGGGAGCGGTTTAAACCGTATAAAGTACAATACAGACCGCTGAAACATGTCAACCTACAATGTTTACGGGATAGCCTATCCAGCGTGTTTTGGAGCAATATCTTGCATCTTGACACGGTTAACGAGATGGTTGACACTTTTAATGCCTACCTCCTTGGAGTTTTTGATGCATACGCGCCAATTAAGACAACTTTTATCAGAGAACCATCTTATCCCTGGATTACAGACACTATAAAATTGATGATGAAATTGAGGGATAATGCGTTAAATGCATATCGCAATTGTAAATCAGAAAACAAAAAACATATTATAAGCAGCTGAAATCACTTATTTCGTCGTCTTTATATAATGAAAAAGTAGCTTATTTTTAATTTAATATCAATAGTAAAATTAATGATCAGAAAACATTATGGAAAAATATTAAAACCAATTTACTGCCAAATAAAAAAGGTATTGACCTTCCGTCTCACCTGTCAGACCCTAATTTAATAAATAGCCATTTTTTAAATGTGCCAGGTAACCCAGTAGTCAAAATCTCGGCTATGACATTCTTTGAATTTAATAAACATAGCGATGCCGTCTTTTCCATATTACCGGTAAGCCCTGCAGTTGTTTCTAAATATCTCTCGACACTAAAATCTAACGCAGAGGGTTGTGACGGTATTAGCTTAGAGATGTTGATGCTATCTCAGCCTTATTCGTTATCAGCAATTACTCACATAATAAATTCATCTATACAGACGGCAACTTTCCCTGACACCTGGAAATTGGCTGTAGTCAGGCCACTGCCGAAAAATCATAACCCAATGGACGTTAAAGACCTAAGGCCTATCAGTATTCTCCCCTGTTTGTCCAAGGTCATTGAGAAAGTGGTGAGTGGGCAGCTGTCTCAATACTTGGAGGAAAATCAAATATTACCGACGCTTCAGTCGGGCTTTAGGAAGGGCCGTGGAACCGCTACCGCTTTGCTTGACGTGACAGATAACATTCTTTCTGCACAGGATCGGGGTATGTGCACTTTACTAGTTCTACTAGACTTTTCGCGTGCTTTTGAAAGTATAAATATTTCCTTGCTTCTTTCAAAATTAAATTACTATGGCTGTGACAACAGAACGGTCAATTGGTTCCATAGTTATCTGTCACACCGTGGGCAGACGGTGGAGGTGCGTCAGTCTGATGGTGAAATGGTGTTCTCAGATTACAGTCCGCTCGTGAGGGGAGTTCCACAGGGATCAATTCTGGGACCTTTACTCTTTATCCTGTATTGTGCTGACATAACAAACTGTATAATTAGTTCGCAGTATCATATCTACGCTGATGACATTCAGGTGTATGTGTCATTTAAGCCTAATCAGTATGCTATGGCTATAGAGAGTTTAAAGCAGGACCTCGATAGAATTGTGGAGTGGGCTGAGAATAACTCTTTGGTGCTGAATCCAAAAAAGACAAAATATTTGATTTTTGGTACACAAAACCAACTCCGATCATTACCGGTCTTTAGTATTACGCTCATGGGGGAGGTAGTTGAGAGAGTGAGTGAAGCCCGTAACCTAGGTCTGAATACTGACTCGAATCTAAGATACGAGAAACATGTCGCTGAAGTAGTACGTAACTGTTTTTACAGGTTGCGTATTCTTTACAAAATGCGACCATATTTATCCGAAGATTTGCGAGTACGATTGGTCGAATCTTTAGTTCTCTCCAAATTGAATTACGCGGACACTGTGTATGGACCACGTTTGCTGGCTCGCACGGATCGTTTGATCCAGAGAGTCCAGAACGCCACCGCTCGTTACTGTTTTACAATAGGACGTAGAAGTCATGTAACACCTTTTTTAAATGAGAAGTCGATACTTAAAATGAAATCACGGCGTAAGTTACACCTGGCATCCTTTATGTTTGGTGTCGTTCATTGCCAGCAGCCAGTCTATCTTTTTAACAAAATTAGTTGGGTTACGAGCAGACGCGACTGTGCTAGCAGGCTGTGTTCGCAACAGCTTTCCATATTGCCTCATAAAACAGCAGCATTTAGAGGTAGCTTCCGTTATGCGGCTTCTAAAATATGGAATAATCTGCCCCCGCCTATAAGATCTCTTAAAACAATTGGCACTTTTAAATTTCATCTGCGGAGATATCTTATGGACGCACAGCGGAAGCTAGGTATGGTCAATTTAAACTCGTCATATATATGATACCTTGCTTTGCTGGAAATGGAGCTGCGCGTGGATATAGTTACCGGTTGTGTCTGCATGTGTGTGTGTTTATGTGTGTGTTCTGTATGTGTGTGCGCGCGAGCGCGAACATGGAATGTCAATTTATTAGTCTATACAAAAAAAAAACACAAACAAAATACTTCTAGTACATATTACGTGGCTGATGTGTACTGAAGACTGGTAGCCGGGTGCCCGTGGTGTTTGTGGCTGTGCTGACAGACTTCTTTCTTCACTAAGAGCGTTGATTGTCTTTCCCATCACAAATCAGGCGGGGTAGGCTGACCTAAAAGTATTAAAAAAATATAGGTACCTAGTCTTTTTCGCATCGATAGGTGTAAATATATGCTTACGTCATGATTTTTGGGGTTTTGTAACTGACACGATATATCATGTATATTTTCTTGCTATGTTTGTGTTGTAATTTATGTTATTATTGTTAGCTTTTATAGACACTTACCTATGGAGTGCGGCCATCGTGCTATGTCAGGTAGCTCATCATAAGCTTTTCATACCGGTCAATTGTGAAAGGCAACGAGATTGGATCGACTAAGGTACCTAACGCTTACTTTAAGGAACTAATGTACCACGCTATTTATTGTTACAAACTCGTAATCTTTTGTTATTGCACTACGATCTCGTGACTGTACAGCGCAGTGCGTGTGCGCGCCGCGCGTGCGGTGAGCAGTCTGTTGGTTGTCTTTTTTTGTCGCCGGTTGACGCGACGTAGACTCCGCCCCATGCTGCACGCGCGGCCCGCGCCCGCGCTGCTAATAATGCGTAATTTAAGTAGGTAAATACGCACATTTTAAGTAGGTAAATATTGCTATGTATAATTGTATTTGTGTATCCACTGTTTTGCGCCTTCGTGACTCACTAGCAGGTACCCCGTAGATTATCAGTGCTAGCGAGTCTGGTGTTATGCTGAACGGGGTCCCATTGCTGCCACAACCTGGCCTTAGCGTGTTTTAATGTTACTATAGCTGTTAACGATGTTTTTTTGTTTCTTTTTATATATATATATATTTTATTCTGTGTGTACCTTTCTTTTACCACGTAATTTGTCTGGTTGTGGCAGAAATAAATCATTTTTCATTTTTTTTTCATTTTAAACAAACCTCAAGCAAAACTTTTCCATTTTCATTCACACTCTCATCACCAAATCCACCTAAAACCCTTTCAAATCCATCTCGTTTTACTCCCACCCATCCATTGAAATCACCTAACAAGATCAATCTTTCGTTATCCTTACATTTCCTCAAAATCAATCTTAAGTTCTCCCAAAATTCCTGCCTTTCGTCTTGTTCTTGCTGTGACATACCCGCTACTATATTGACCAGGGCGTAAACCCCTACAATAAAGAGACGAGTAAGTCCTACTTTCATTCTCATCCACAATAGTCTAGCATTTACACATTCATATTCCTTAACGCACTCATTCATTCGCGCAGACAGTATTAAACCAACTCCCTTGCAGGCTCTGGTGGTACTGTCTACCCCAGACCAATAAGCCGTGTAGCTGTCATGCTTGGTGGGTCCACAACCTTTCCTTTTTGTCTCATTCACACATAGAACATCAATCTTTCTATCATCCATCATCTGGCATACTTCATTCAATTTACCATCCATTCCTCCTCCAACATTTAATGTTGCAAACCGGCTTTCCGTAGGCCGCTTTTCGCCCTCGCGGGAAACGAGACGTGATGGGTTGCGAACCGCGTCGCCGCCGTCTGGAGAAATATTATTTTCAGTTCTCATAGCGTTCCCACGAGTAATAGGGATTTAGAATGTCCATCCCCGCAGAACCCTGTACGGGGGTAAGATGGAATACTAGCTGTCCTCTGTGACCACCAACACATGCACCCTCCATTTTATGGATTTCTCATCTATATCCATTTCATTCTTACAACAGCCCCCATTGGACAGGATCACTCGCCATTGTAATTTGTTGTAATCAAATTTCAGAAAATACAACTAATTGTACAAAAAATTATATCAGATACTGAGGCAAAAAAAAAGTTCAAAAAGACAATTCTTGCCTGAGGTTTGAACCCGACTCACTTAATGCATCAGTCTATGTAGCCAACCACTCAGCTACCGGTGGTAGTTATCTAACGATTGAAATTAGCGATAATTATCGGCTGTGCGCTGGTTGCAGTTAAGAAATAGTTGCAGGTATGCGATGAATTTATTTGCTCGCACTAATGGGTCCAAAGTTCACTTTGCGCAAAAGTTTTAAATATTGTAGCGACCGTTTCAATGTTTATACATGTTATTTGTTGTATATAACTAAGAATTTTGCAATTGTTTTTATCACAGTTTATCACTCAAACTTTTAAGTTTAGTTTTGTAATTTCGTTATTGTTGTTTAAGCACTTTTTACACACTTTTTGGATTAAAAATACAGAGAAAACTAGTAGCACGTCCGTACTCAATGACGCCGAAGTGGGTCTAGTTTTAATCTACGGCATGCATCTTTGACTTTTGAATGCTACCACTACTTAATACAGGTAACTACAAAACCAATCAACCACCGTAGGAGATATGTTAAGAGAGCATAGACAGCCAAGTAGAATATCAAAATCCACTGTGTTGCAAGCGTTGCTAAAATCTAGCAGACCAAGGAGCGTAAGCTGACCTGTGGTTGACGGTATAGAATACAAGTGTCACCACCCCCTATCTTCCCGTGGGTGTCGTAAGAGGCGACTAAGGGATAACACGATGCAAATACCATCTGTGCGTAGAGACGGAAAACTCGACATCAAACCCTATACGACTGCCTCGTTGGTCTCGCAGCTTAAATGTGCGCGTGGGATCGGGAGGTCCCGGGTTCGATTCCTGGGTCGGGCAGTGATATTGGGTTTTTCTGTCACGAAATTCTCAGTAGCAGCACGAAGTCTGGAAATGTGCCCGGTACGGCAATAGGCTCGCCCCTTATTACGTGGGACTAAAGTATATCTGGCGAAAAGTGGGTGTAGAAATACACCTCTGTCTACCCCTCCGGGGATAAAAGGCGTGACGATATGTATGTATGTAAATACGTAAAAATAACACATCACTAAAATTTAAAAATATTTTTTCGTAATCACGCATTTCAAAAATCAGCTCGGTTTATTGACCGCCGCCGCCGCTCAGCTGATCAGGTACCTAACACACACAAGCACACGTACCTACCGTGCAGTTTTATTCTGCACCAGTAAACAGTTTATTCTGATTCACTATATAAGTAATATTTAATGAAAACTGGCTCTTATATCAGCGCACACTGTTTGAAATAATTTAGGTGAGTACGTATACTGTTTATATTGTATTATTAAAGTATTTTGCAAATGCAGATCAACATATTGGATAAAAAAACAAATGTGCTGTCGGCAACATACACGCCATTTGTTTTTACAAAACCCTAAAACATATTGTTCACATTTCTACAGAACCTCAAACTCCACCCTTTCAAGCCATATTCGATAGTGTAACTGGCGATTGAGAGCTATTCAGGAGCCAGGAATGTTGAAAACCAATCAGTTCTAGTGTGAAGGAATGCAGTTTCATTTAAAAAAGTCTTTTCAGCTTCTGCTGTGTGCAGTTAGATGAATTTCATATAGGAGCAGGTTCTACTGGAGCTCAATTGGATAGATTCAGATGAACGGACTTTTATTCATCGTTGAATTACTTTTATACATGCTACGAGTAAGTATGTAAAAAGAAATCTGTAGTTATATTTATTAATCCTATTCTGTATTAATAATTATCCAAATAACATGAATTTGTATCGTTACTGGATTAGACAGAATAAACCTACTCACCCCCAAAGGAGCAAGTAGTGTGATTTCTTTTTGTAAGATACTACCAGGCTAGTTAATCGAATCTGGTATACAGCGGCGCGACGCTTCTTGTCCTATGTATTATATAGTTACTAGAGGATGCCCGCAGCTATGCCCATACATTTTATTTAAATTTACTCGTTTCTTCCTGATTCCTTGGTAATTTCTGAAATTCTTTCTTAGTGCACACCTACGGTTCCCAAGGTACAGACATGCAAATTTCAGCTTCTTGCGTCCAACAGTTTTGGCTGTAGCTTATCTGTCATCAATCAGTAATGCCTCAATTTTATACAGATTATTATGTGTGAAACTTTCAATAGGGTGATTCAGTATGTTCATCGTCACTTGTCGTGGTTGTATCATTGGTGCCCGTTAGATGTTGCCAGTGATAGTCTTCGCCGCTATCCTTACACATAAATAAGTATATAACCTTTGAGTGACAAAAGCGTCTTTGAAGGTTTGAAATAAATGCAAGACTTCAAACCTATTATGCAGCACGACATTGTAATTATATTTTATTATTCTGAAAGACGTTTCAGAATAGTGTAAGATAAAATTATTCCATTCTGTGACAAAAGTTTCGCTACTTAAAATAAATGTCGCGAAATATTTAAAATTTATTAAAGAGTCGTTAAAGAAATAGAGTTCACTTTTAGTGATAGAATTATGGTCAGAAAGCTTTTCGGTAACCTGTATTTAAGTCTGTATAATAATAAAATTAACTTTTATGGACATAAATTAAATTAGTTCGCATTAACTGCGTTCGCGTTATCGTGAATTTATGCAATTTGTATAAAAAATTGCATAAATTCACGATATAATATATATAAATAGTCATCATTTTATCATTTTAAATGTCCTTTCAATCGATAAATAATAATGTCTTAGAACTACCCAAACATAGTTATTTCGTTCTTAGACAATGGTGAGTTTACTTAGATTTTAAATAAATGCATACTATAAAGTAGACCAACCCAGACAAAGAACACGTCATATTGTGCTTATCACACCAATATTTGTTCTGAGTAGGAATCGAACTGACGACCTAAACTTAGGTAGGGATCACTAGTCACGAGAACAACAGGTTATTTGACGACATGGACGTCACTCTTCTCTGCTGTAAACAGTCCTCATTTGAAGCACAACCTAAACAAAACTAACAATATAGTAACTAGCTTTGACACCTTCAGCTAGCTTTGCGCCTAAATTTAGCTTTATATTGCAATCCTGCTAGTATTTTTATTTTTCTCTAGTATACTACGCGTCTCCTTTGGAATACGAAATCAAATTTAACTTCAAGCATGTTGCGCTTCAAACTAATTATAACTATGCCAAAAATTTACTCGCTGCATCGAAGTTTCAAAGGAGTTTTGCTAGGGAAAAACTCGGCCTAGGTTAACTAATTTATGTTGATAACGTGAAGATCTCAGAGTTAAAATTATATGGATTATATGGAAAATCTTCTTATTTATTAGGCTGCATGTTCACCGTAGCGGAGAGGAGCGGAGTTGTGACAATACAACCACTTGAAATTATTAAAATGTCCGCAGTGGCATTTTACTAGTTTCTATTGGTTGTTTTGAATTAAACAGGCGTGTGTCTATGTATGTATGTATGTATTCCATTTTCACAGCTCGCTTCTTCACCACTCCTGTGGTCTCAATACATAGCCTTAATATATGTGACTAATGATCTACAATGTCATCTTACGATATAATATACGTATATCCTGACTCGAACTATAGCGAAGAGGTAAATTGTACAACTTTTCGTCAACAAGCACCGTGCCGTAGTTCAACAGGCAAAATCAACTAGTCTTCGAAGATCCTGCATCCACTTGCAGGAGTATCACACTCCAAAAGTAACACACAACTACAAACACAACAGCACGTTATAAAATCACTTACAAAAATCTCATACACCCACCATTTATTGGAAAACATTCATTCAATTTCATCCCTGTACATTCAAAAATAAAAAGCACTGGTACATTCGTTTCAGGATATGTGTTTAAATTAATATCCCCAGAGCAAACCCTCAATAGGTCTAATTTAACTACGTCCAGCCAGATTCCGAGGAAATTTCATGGCGCCGTAAGCATCGGACGACGTTAGGTGATTGCTTGCAGCTAGATAGCAATTCGGCTCTGATATTAAGGTGCCCCGGTAAACTTGTCCTGGGAATAAATAATGGATCCAATAGATTTAGTGTGGAGACTTATGTTTAGTTAGTTGCAATTGAATAGAACCTTTCTGATAGAATCGATTTCGGAATAGATTTTCAGCGCACTTTCTTTAGGACTTACACGATATTTTAATGATGTTTGACATATTATAAATACGTTGTTTGACATTTCGTATTCAATTTGGTAGACGTAACTAACGATAAAATAATAAGAATGCTATGACAACTCAGACTCGGTCAACTGATCGCAATCTAGAGACAGCTTGTACTATGGCAGCCAGTCAATAGGATTATTGACTGGCTGCCTTAGTACAAACTCTCCCAACATTTCGCTCGCTCTTCTAATATTTTTTCAATACATACTTCTACACTAATATAAGAAAGCTGAAGAGTGTGGTTGCTTGAACAAGCTTATCGGAAGCTGAACAAAAAAGTCCTTTTGTGTTAGATAGTCCGTTTATCGAGGGTGGCTACCTAACATTTAACCACGGGAACAACTAAACACCCGTAACTAATCATCGATTTTATTAAAAAAAGATTTATCCTTGATGGGTATCGAACCACTAACCACTGAATCAACCAGCCAAATCTCTTTTAAAACACATTCCTCACCACTAAAATTGCGCTTACGTCCGAATCTCTACATTTGATTTCAGTTTTCATAGTTTCAATGAAATCCAATGCACGTTTCACAAATTAAAGTGAAAAAATAAAGCAATCCGACCAGTTTTTCATTTTGGTCGAATTTTTCACGTTACATTGGGGTTGGGTGATGCGTAGGCCTTTTGAATGGGCTCAATGCACTTTAGCGGGAAAACTTTTTGATTTTCGTTTGTGTAGCTTAACCCTTATTTTGGGTGCTATTCTAAAACGTGGTCCTTTCAAAGTAGTTTGAGGTATTTTTGGTGTAGAAACTTGTGTTGTGAAATTATTATTGCTTTCAAATTAATTATTATCAGAGGTAGGAGACAGGTGTAGTCTTAAAATATTTATTTGCAGTGCAAGTAGCGAAACAGGTTTAATGTATTCATGAGATGATTGTTTGGTATGTTGGATATAAACCATCAATATATTGAAATTAAACTACAGTTTACGGATTTTATCGCGTTATATTGGTTTCACTTGTTTTTACATTTAAACCGAATGATCTAAAAACTACATTTTTATTACCAGCCGACGTTTCGAATTCTTTACAGGATTCATGTTCACGGCAGACTGAGGTGGTATTTGTCTTTGTCTTGAATTTAAAAGTTATCTCAAAGTACCCGAACATTTTTCAACTATTGGTGTTACTATCTACGCAGAATGTGCTCACTGTGTCTTGATGTCTTCTGGTGACTTTGTCCTTCTTGGGTTTCATTAGCCTGATGACAGGGTCCCAAGCTGGAGGAACATTCCAACCATCTTCCCTATTGAAATTAGGATGTTTTTTAATTTCAATAGCTTCTCGTAGCATTCTTGGAATAAAGCGGTGTTCTTTTGCGAGTATCTGTGGTTTATCAAATCGCAGGTAATGGTTGGTTCCTTGTTCTACATGTTCACACACAGCAGACTTCGAACGTTTGTGTTTAATGTCAGCTATATGTTCCTTTAGACGAATGCCTATGCTTCTCTTACACTACTTTACCTTAGCCTACACTCACAGTCTATCTTGTAAGTCCCGGCCTCTTGTAAGGGTAACTGACTCTTGACAGATGGTAATAATTGGCTTATCTTCGTTGGCGGCTTGTAGAAAGTTTTGATTGAAGCTCGCTTCAAGATGTGGCCAATCTTGTCGGTCACGCCCTTGATGTATGGGAGGACAGCAGGTTGTCTCTCTACTGTGGCTGGCTTGTTCTTCGGGGATCTGTGACGTTGGCGCGGCGGTTGGAGCTTGTTGTCTTGCAGAACTTGCTTGACATGTTGAAGCTCGGCGTCCAGGTGTTTCTTGTCACAGATCCCCCAGGCTCTCTGAAACAAAGACATTCCTACGGGAGCTAACTGTTTTGGATGGTGGTGAGATTCACCGTTTAAGTACCTATTTGTATGTGTCTTTTTCCTATACTCAGTGTGGCTCAAAGAGTTGTTTTTGTTCCTGATAACAAGTACATTTAAGAAAGCTAAAGAATTGTTTGCCTCTAATTCCATTGTAAATTTTATCTGGTTGTGAATAGAATTAAGATGGTCTAGGAATACATTAACACTATCTGTTGGTAAAATTGTAAAAGTGTCATCTACATACCGCTTGTAGAACCTCGGTGTGATGGTGGCAGTCTGCAGGGCTCGCGCCTCGAAGTCCTCCATGAAGATGTCAGCAACAACAGGCGATACTGGAGAGCCCATTGCCACACCGTCTACTTGTATGTAGTATTTCTCATTCCATAACAGATAGCCAGTTGTTAAGCAGTGTTTCAATATTTCTGCATATTCCTCAGGCATGTTGTTCTCTATTAGCTTCCTTCTAGTTATTTCAATACAGTCATGTGCTGGTAAGCATGTGAATAATGACTGTACATCAAAACTAACCATAGTTTCCTTGTCAGAGAGATGTAGGTGTTTTATTTCACTGACAAAATGGTAGGAATCCTTTGCATGCGGTCTCGTCTTGCCTCTGAGTGGTGAGAGAATCTTTGCAAGGTGTTGAGCCAATCTGTAGGTTGGTGCCCCTATTTGACTGACTATAGGGCGCAGTGGAGCATTTTCCTTGTGTATTTTCGGTAGACCATACAATTGGGGAGGTTTTGCTAACGATGTTATTAAGTATTTCACGTCCAGATTCAGTTGTTCGGAGTATTTCTTCACAATGTCACTCGTTTGCTTGAGTATGTTGTTGGTAGGGTCCGTCTTAACCAATTTATATGTACTTTCATCCGACAAAAGATTTCCTGGAACCAACCATTTCCTGGATTTGATAAACCACAGATACTCGCAAAAGAACACCGCTTTATTCCAAGAATGATACGGGAAGCTATTGCGGAATAAAACTAGGGTTATTAACCTTCTCTAAAATTAAAAAGATGCTGAACTATATTGACTATAAACGAATGTAAAATTTGATTTTAATTATCTTACATTTACCTAATTGGAAGTTCCTGTTCATGTCATGTCGATGCCATCACGTTTGTTTCAGATTAAGATTGTATCCTACGCACTGTGAACTATGAAGTGGTGAATTATAATATGCTGAGATTTATGCGAAATATCTTTCCTTATGAAGAAAATATGCCTTAAAATAATTAACATTATCTTAGCTATAAATTTCATTTATTTCTGTTATTTCTTCGTTACTGCTATTATATTGCGTTTTTACGTCTTTATTGTATCATTTGACAGGTGATTGTGATCAAAATATACCTGAAAATAATTATATCTAAAACAAACAAAGAGCTCTCAATTCTTCATATTAACTTTTGTCCTATTCCTCCACAAAGACCACATTAAAATAAATTTGGGCAAAAGAACAAAAGTACCCGCACTCATTTTCAAAGGATTTCATTATAATACAACTAGTTAATTATACTTTCAAAAACCATTCAGTAACGTCTAAAGTGTAAACAGGTTTGTTAGAAACCGGCTCTTGTTAAAATTGAAATCAAAACAAATTTTATATTTTTAAAAGGAATCCCTGCTACTACCACTGTAAGAAGAACCATAGCTTTCTATTAAACTCTGACCGGTCTACTGCAATTTTGCACCTCAGAAGGGGTGTAAGGGTACAGAATAGTCGTAGTAAGAGTTCTCTATAAAGTGGTCGGTTTAAGCTCGTACTATTGAGATCGAGTCTACAGATATAAGGTACAAAATTATTACTGTAGGTAAAATTCTTGTGTTAAAAATACTGTAGTAACTTCTTAGTTTTGTGGACACATTAAAATTATCAAGCACTTTGCTTGATAATTTTAAGTACTAATAATGAGGGTAACAATGCATAATTATTATCCGTTGTCGGTTGTAAAGGAGATCCAAGGGGCTGTTTGCTGTCAAATTTTATTAGCTTTGTTCTTGTACAAGTAATTATAAGTTGTTCTTGTACAAGTAAGTGCAGTGATTAAGAAGTTTCTCTGTTTTATAGGCGATATGAGGATAAATCGGGATTTTAAAATTCTTTATGTTGTAGTGGCATAGAAGTGATCCCACACGATGGGGCTCGCCAGCAGGCGGGTCGATCGCGGTAAACTATACTAGCCGCAAGTTGCGTGCTTCCTCCGCATTACGGTAGTTTAGTGGACACCGCGGTGGTTTTAGTGAGTGTGTCACGAACACTAACTTTTGTCCTATCTCACTCACCTCTTCCACCAGCCTCCAACTCGGTCAATCATATAATAGTGGCGCCGTTAGGACGGATTGTAACGACTGTAGTGTCTAAAGGTGTTCTTCCAACTCAAAGAAGGACCCTCAGACCAGATATAGTAATCGCGTGCGAAAATTGTAATTGCGCGATGACCGATGAAGGAGAACGTTTGTGGAGGTGATATTGTAGGCAAATTCAGCGGTTATCATGAGGATCTCCGTTGTAAGGAGCATAACTGATTTGACTTTTTCTAACATTGGTCTTTGCCGTGAAATATCGTTTTAAATATACCTCTGGGTTGAATTTAGATGGTAGTTGCTCTGTACAATGAGGACAGACGAGGAAATTAAAGAAAGACAAAATCCTACAAAAATAGATTTGATCCATTTGATCTCGATGATAAAAGTTTTAAATCTAAATATATAGACAGCGGCGATAGCCTAGTGGTGTACGTAACGGACTGCCGAGACGATGGTATCGGGTTCGTTTCCTAGGTACCCCAGGCAAATACCTCTGACTTTTCGAAGTTACCTATGTGTGTATTAAAAATGTTAATTATTATCGCTCGCTTAACAATATGCCCGGTAGATGGCAAAAGGCTCGCCACCTATTACATTGGGACCTAAACATAACTGGCGAAATGTGGGTGTGTATACACCTCTGCCTACCCCTACGGGGATAAAAGGCGTGAAGTTATGTAATGTGATGTTGCTCTGTAGAAAAGCTAACACTTTGTCAAATATGGCTAGACTAGAAAGCGGACCTCGGGTTTCTTGGCGATTGTGCTTTTGAAACCCTTTTACACGAGTCTAGGGGTTCTGTGAAAGTATGCGTGGCACAAACATTTTGGAAACGTTATCTCAGCAGTAAGGTTACGCTAATGCGCCCCAATAGTCGTTCAATTTGGTCATACAATTTGAAGTGGCGTGACTCAAAGGCAAAGTTCCCTTTTATTAGGTACATAGAAAACGCCACGCATACGCTCATTAAACCTCTACGTTCAGCAAACGCTATTGTGAAGGGGCCTAAGCCTTCTCTTGAATGCAACCGGGATAACGCTAGGACAATAATGATGATGATCCTTATTCATACAACACACGCACACAACTAAACTCATATACAACATCTGCTTCTATTGCTAATCTTAGCTTCCACACACGCAAATATTACGCAGAATATTCCATTTTCTGAAAAGAACCACACATCGCCGTATGCAAAAAAAAACATGTGTCGTTAAACAAAAGTCTATCTACTGTGAAAATGTTGTACCTTTACAAACGCAGCACACCGCGACTTTTTTTTTACTTTTCCCCAAAACCAAAAGTGGAAACATATATAGGTACAGTCAGCCTCAAAAAGATATACGTGTATTTGAATTTTTGTGGCCAACTGTACTTTTTTCGTGTAGGAGTATTTCTATTGTGTAATTTTATAGCGAATTTCGTAAATAGAATTAGTTATATTTATGGAATGCTGACTGAAATATTTTTCTTGGAACTGTTTATGGTTTTGTTTTCGCTCAGATTGTGTTACTTAAATGTCAGATGTTTATTGAAACCCATCCAATAACATGTTTTTTTAATTATAATTTGATTCATTATCATCCTTAACAGCCTTGCGTAGTTCACTGTTAGATATAGGTCCCTCTAGTGGTATGCCACTGGACATGATGTTTGACTCTTCGTATCCAGCTGCTGCCAGCCATTTTGCGTATATCGTCCCTTCTTCTTACCGGCATGTATACTACTCCGTTTATTACTAGATTATAATGTATGTAATGAATAATATAATGTACCTATATGTAAATGAGAAAGTACTTCTTCGAAATGTCAAATCGTAGAAGGTTCTAAATTAAAATTAATGCTTAGTTTTTGTTTGAAATAGCAATATTGTCTATGATAAGTAAAATCGAGAATATTAGTTGGCATAATTTTTTTGTCTATAGTAATTTTTTGACTCTGGTCACTCTGTAAGATGACACATCACTCTTTATTCTTGCCTTGAAAAATTACCACGTTGTCCTCTCGTAAAATATCGCCATTTGAAAGCACATGGTTAAAACCAGCTTCGCGAATTGTATTGTGTAAAGTCTTGTAAATACTTGTAATTGCCGCTTTTGACCTTCGGCAAAGTTTGTAATAAATTAGTGACATATTGAACATTTGTAAAAATTGTGTCAACGTGCCTCGTGCCCTCGTGTCCTGAAGACATCGTTTGGAGATTTGGTAAGGCTAAGTATTTATAATATTGGCCAATATTCACCAGCTAATATTGGCCAATTTTAGTCTTGTGTGTGTCTAACTTAGTTCCAGGCCTGACATCAGTGAAGACACCAGGTAACTATACTTTTAATTTCATCGCTGAGAATCTCAGTAATATATGTTAGAATTCTTGGCTTGACCTAGAGAAGTGGATGTAATCCAAGCTTCCACTGCCGTCTGCAAACTTTTCCCAATATCTAGTCCAAGTTCTGAACACTTTTGGTTTGTATAAACAACAAAAGTAAGTATACATTTTCTTCACCTTGATTTGAAAGATAGTAGGTACAATTTTGTGACGTTTTAATTAAATATCTCGCGCTTTCGTGAAATAACTTATTTCCACAAACTTACGCTAGGAGTCCGATGAGCCAGTCAAAAATACGTGTACAAAATAACTAGATATTTAATTTCATATGTACGAACGTAGACGAAAATCAAATAAAAACTATTAACATTCTGTAATCACTAATCAGTCGTCGCGCACCAAATAGGTAATAATTAAATGATACAACATTCAATGTTAAAATGCTGACGTAATTGGCGTTATAGCGATGTTGATATCTTCTGAAATGTAAGCATAATGTGGATACGAGTGTACTAAAATATGAAGGTATACTAATATGTATGTAACTGGTATCAATCGGTTTGTTCAACCGCTTTTCTCCGAGGTTTAGGCGTGAAATGCACCCACTGAGTCAGATGACAAATTATCTCGTGATGACGACTCAAAAAGATGACTGAAGTCAGTTTTCAGTAGAAACCGATTAGCCTAGTAAGCGAATTCCGGGATGCAATTGTGATAACGCAAGGATGAAGATGAAAGTGTATTCTTAGTTGGAGAACCTATAAATAAATAAAAAGGTTGTTGTAATAAAAGACTTTACAGCATTGTTGTTAGATTGTCTCTCGGCAATTCGATTTTTTTTTTATATTGTATACTGAGATGATTTTTCTAATATCATAAATTAAAAATATTGGACATTAGTATCTATTTTCAAATATCATAATTATCATAAACTGAAGAAATTTGAACATTAGCAACCTTTTTTACAAACTAAATAAATTAGTGCCTCCTACCCTTTTCATGAAACATAATAATATCACCCATTACATCATGATAGTACTAATTACACTCAGAGGTCGTATGCATAAATCAAATAGCTTAAGCTTTAGTGCCATCTAGGTAGGTAGCGTTCATAATAGCGCTTCTGCATCAATATAAATGGTATTTCTGATGAACTAAATGAATTTAGCTCAACTTTGGGGTGCATTTTGCTCACTAGATTAGGTAAAATGTAGTAAACAGTTGCAGCAAGAACATTGTATAACATGCAAATACATTTTATATAAATAACAAGTAAAATTGCTTGTTTAATTTGCTCGTAACTTAAAGAGCACAATTTATTACTATGAAATGCTGTTTATTATCACAATTTTGATATAACTAATAGCAGATTTATCGTTGTTCGTTTGAAAACTTTTAGTCTCACTTGATTTGACAGAAAAATATGTATTCCGCTACAGAACATTACCTCAATGTTGGTGAATTTTAGTTGATATTGAGATTATTTTCTTTTGCCGTATTTATTTTACATTTTAATTTATATAATGTGCTGATGATGATGAACTTAATTATTTGACTACGATTGCGTTTAATCATAGGAACTCGACGCAATGGACATATTTAGCTCTTTCTGTAAAATATTGTCCAACTCATCGGACAATAGTTTACAGAAAGTAAAATACGACAGTTCGACAAAATAATATCAGTTTCCAAATATTTACTCCGTAGTTGTAGTTTTATGCCCGCGCAAATTAAAAGCAATAAACTTCAAGTACATTTATCATAATAATTCATCCACTGTTAGCCAGAACCGGGTCAAAGTCATTTATTTGTCGTACGAAACTTTTATAGTTGAATTTTGTTTTACTGTTTTATTTTGTATGTGACGGATGTTTGTCGTAAGATTGCACTCGCTTGTATCAATCAAAAAGTTTTTAATTGTATTAATAAATAACGTGACTCAATGTTTTATTGTTTCTTGCTTCCGTTGATGTGAGTAAATCATATATTAATGTCATATACCGTCATCGTTTTTATCATGTTATTATGTAGGTTTGTTAAATCCTTCCGATACTGACTGACTGACAGGCAATGCGCAGCCGTAACTGTCGTACCTGCCGTACTGGGCGCAAGAAGTTGATATTTGGCAGGTATGGTCCTTGAGTAAGAATTGTTAGGTATTTCGGGTATTCCCACCCTAAGTGGGTAAAAACGTATTGCTGGCGGAACTAATATACATAGTAATAAATTCACTTGTCCTGGCCGACATAATTATCACTACAGAGCCTAAACTATTAACGTTGGAAAGTTTACAAAAGGGTAGTATTTAAACGAGTGACTGTAAATTAAAGTTTTGAGTGACAGAAATAATTCATTTGGATTATAAAATTACTAAGTGAGCGACTGACTGCGAGTGATGAGAAATCGACAGAACAGAAACTTACAAACATTAATTTGAGTTACTTAAAATGCAAAATGAGAAGCTTCATAATATTTGAGCGACCTAATATTTGTTTGAGTGCCAACGTTATGTCCTGCATTTTTTCAATATTTAGCAAATGATTTATTTATACTGAGCGGCATTTTATCTTAAATGCAGTGATACGAAATAGAAAAACCACATTAAAAATACTATGAACAGCGTACTATGAGCTCACATTTAAAAAAAAAATGATTGAAAATGAACACGTGGACACGGCTACAACGCGGCGTCAACTGCTGCGACGTTGTCGTAGTCAAGGTGTTACTATTTTTGCCTTATTAGTCCCGATTCTTGTCTAAGACCGACATGAATAGACCTTGTCAGAGGCCTTTTTTTATTGCTGCTAGTGGCTGACGAGCGATCGGCCCATCTAATGGTAAACGGTAACCGCTGCCCATGGACTTCGCCAATGTCAGGGTAAACACAGCAAAGCCGCTGCCTACCGTGAAAGTAATGCTCTCCTTAAACCTCGTGTGAAGAAGGACAAGTCATAGCGTTCGGGAAACACCGCAGCAGGTAGTTCATTCTAGAGCCTACACGTACGTGGTAGAATAAGGATCGCTGGCAGCGCACCGTACTACATGAGAACGCTTCCAGGTAGTACGTGACCCTGGTACCAAATTAAACAATTCTTCGGAGCACTCCCCGTGAAAGAGTCGGTAAAATACGCAGAGAGAACTAAAGTCTCTCCGCTGCTCCAGCGACTCTAGTCTAGCCGTGAGATTGGGATCATCGACTATTCGAACAGCTCGTCTCTGTAGGGAGTCAAGTGGACCAAGCTGATATTTTGGCGCTCCGGCCCAGACATGTGAACAGTGCTCTACATGTGGCCGGACTTGCGCTTTATAAAGCATAAGCCGTTGGCTTGGTTTGAAGTACCGCTTAGCCCGGTTCAGCACTCCCAGCTTCTTGCTTGCCAATTTGGCTTTATCCTCCAAATGACTCCCAAATTGGACTTTGTTCGATATTTCTACGCCGAGGATCCCAATACTCTCGGCAATATGTAGGGGTACTCCTTAAAACCGATGTGCTATAACGAAAGGGTCCTTCTTCGCAGTGAACGCGCATATTTGTGTCTTAGTGGGGTTAAATTGAACAAGGTTCTGTTCACCCCATTTGGAGGCGCGCCCTAGAGAGTCCTCGACTTCAGACACGAGTTGCAATCGTCTTTCTTGTACCTGGCTCCGAGGGAAATTCTGGTGGCTGGTGTACCACGCATCACCCGTACTGTCATCTGCATAGCAACGCATGTTCTCAATTGACAACAAGTCATTGATATGCAAGGTGAACAGCGTTGGTGAGAGCACCGAGCCTTGTGGGACGCCAGCTTTGATGGACTTCAATTCGGAGCAGCTGCTGTCTGCGACGAGTTTAATGCTCCGATCAGCCAGAAAGCTGGCAACCCATTTGCAGAGTCCCTCGGGGATTCCATAAGATAGTAACTTCGATAGAAGTGCCCTGTGCCAGACCCGGTCAAACGCCTTGGCAATGTCAAGGCTAACGGCAGAGCTTCGCCCCCACTCTCCATGGCTTCTGCCCAGTGGTGTGTAAGGTATATAGGCTAGAAGATCGCCAGCGGAACGACCATGACGGAAATCGTACTGGCGGTCACTGATCAGCTGGCGATCCTCTAGGTACTGGAGGAGTTTGTTATTGATGACTCGCTCCATTATCTTGGAGAGTAAGGACGTTACCGCTATTTTCCTGTAGTTTGACGGGTCCGATCTGTCACCCTTTTTAGGAATAGGGTGAACATGGGCTATTTTCCACGAAGACCCTGTTCGCATTATAGGAAAGACGATATAAGCGCGTTAATACGGGGGTCAACTCAGGGGCGCTCGTCTTCAGCACCACTCACAGACACAGTCGAGTTCGAGGCAAAAAGTTGGACCAAGACGTCAGGCTTGCCCTTTGCGCTATGGGCCAGACTATCATTAAATTTACGCAGTGGCGGGAGACTGATCTGGCTGAAGTTGCCTTGCGCAGCTTTGGCGTGTGACCAGAAAGCATGACTCCCTGAATGGTATCTTCCAAGCTGCTCACCAATTCTGGCAACGTGTTCTGCCTTGGCCTCAGCAATAGCCTTCTTGCTGGATCTAGAAGCGGCGTTGAAAAACCGTTTCTACTCCCCGACCCGAGGACTTGTTGCCTTCAGGCAGTACATAAATTCCGATACCAGAGTCACACTCGGTCAAGCTGCGAGTTTAAATAATCATCATCGTTATCCTGGTTGCATCCTAGACTTTCGCCTTTGAGCCGGAGTCCGCTTTTAGTCTAAACAGTCAATGTAGAGCAATCGTTTTTACAAACTGCGAGTTCAGATAATTCAAAAATTAAAAAAACGCGCTGAGTACACTACCTCACAGGTGGCGTGGTAATGTGTGCATACTCGTATCATGTATGATGTGACTCTTAGAATCGCGATATCTCAGGGAGGAACTCTTAGGAAAAAATCATAAATGACATTTTTGTAGATAATTTTAAGATCTACAACTTTGGTTAAGATTTTATTTTGATAAAACTTACCATTTTCGAGAAAATCCAAAATACCTCAAATTTTGACGTTTGACCCCGAATAACTTTTGTAGCACACATAGGATCCATGGAGACTTTTAAGACTTTATTTGTCACGGTAAACCCTAGCTCTCCACCAATATTTGGCTCTTTGACAATTTTTGTTATTTGACCACTATTTTTATGTCTAAATTGACCGGAATAACATAGTCATATCCACACTATTCTATTATACACAGTTATCAAAATATCGGGAATGCTAATACTTACGTGAGTTACCGTGTTCTCTTTGTTAGTCACACGATACATGTATTTAAAGCAATTTGTGTTGCTCCTATTTGCGCTGAATATTAAATAGTAAACGTACATTTAAGGTGCTTAGTTTACAAGTTTATATAACAGAATAACTTTCTACGAAATTAACGTACCTATCTAAAAGGTACTAGGAATTCTGTATGCAATAGAATTAGACCTTCAATTGCTTGTCACTGATATTTTGAAGTCCTTTTTACCGGCCAGATCAACTATAAAACTATTGACGTCCAGAAACCCAGAGCACTGTCGACTCTCAGACGTAAATCAACTTAGTAGTTGGCTACTTTGAAAACGAACACCTACAGTAACTACTTTTAAACTACCACGATTTGTACACATACTAATGATTATGTAACGGGTCTGAATCGTGTTAAACGAAAAGAAAGACGGGAAGCGGTTGAATCAAAAAGCACGCAAATTTCAACCGGGAGGATGGTTACCGTTTATCTACATTTTGGAATTCTGTCATCAGCAAATGTAGACACCGACGAGGTGTCTACATTTGCTGATGACAGTTGTGTGTCGAAGTACCGACAGTTCCGAAATTATAAATATCAATAATTGTGAATACCAAGTGAGGGTAGGTTCCGAAACCCGCACTTCTCGGAGGCAGCGCTGACGGACATCAGTCATCCCGTGACCACGGCTGGTGTAACCCATGCCGAAACGTCGGGGCAAATAGAATGGTATTTCATCTTTTTTTTTCGTTTGACACGATTCAGACACGTTACATAATCATTAGTATGAACACCTACTGTGTTTTCGCAAGATTTTCATCTCGTTGTAGAAAATCTCAATTCAATTCAATTCAATCTTTATTGCGTTCCATAATGTAATGTACATGCAGGTTGTAGGCTTAATAACTAAAGTAACAATTATGGACCTTGTCGGGCACAGCAATTTTTGGAAGAGAGGAAGAGCGCTATTATTATATAATGTCAATAATGTGTTTAGGTAGGTATACGTATAACAATATTGTTTATTTATCTTAGTCAGAAAATCTAATTAGTTGACTTGAAGAAGAAATTAAAATTATTTACATGCTAGAATTTTGAACTTATTTATGTATCGTTAATTTGTATAAATGATAAAATGTTTATTTATTATTTTGTGATTCTACAATTATTAATATTATTATCACAGTATTTTTAATATATTATTTAATAGAAGATATTATTTAATCTAAGTTTTATATAAGATTTAAATAACTAAATATGCTTTATGTAAGTATGTATAGTTTGAAATTATTAATATTATTATTATTGTTAATGTATTATTTATTAGTAGGTATTATTTAAATCTAATAATTATTTAAAATGTAATGTAAAATGTATTTTATATACTAATAGTTTAAGATCAATAATATTATTCTCATTGAATTTCATTATTTATTAGTAGGTATTATTTAATTTAAGCAAATTATAAGTACCTACCTACATTAATGTAATGTGTGAACGTTGTGAAGTTTAAAATTATTGTTAATGTGTGTAAAATATTGTTTATTTAACAGTAAGTACCTTTGCTCTAATTTAATTAACTATATTATTATCGTATGGTATAATGTGTTATAATATATAGGTGTATAATTTTATAATATAATATTTTATTTTTATCGTAGTAACATTATTTTTGTTTATCGTTCAAATACTCTTGTACACTGTAGTAGCCCTTATTAAGTAGAAAGTCTTTTAATTTTTTAAGAAAGGTATTGATTTTATTTTCGCTTGTAATCGGTCCAGGCAGTTTATTGTATATTTTTATGGACATGACTAGTGGGCTAGAGGAATGCATTGTAAGTCGGGGCGTTGGCAAGTTTAGTCGATTTTTATTTCTAAATGCGTATTTTGTTTGTATGTCTTCTCTTCTCGTATAAAATTCGGGATAGTTACGAACAAATTTACATATCTCAAAGATGTAGATACATGGTAGAGTTAAAATTTTGAGATTTTGGAAGTGGGGTTTACAGGTGTCTGTCTCTTTTATGTTCACTAAGATTCTAATTAATTTCTTTTGAAAGGTAAAGATTGTCGGTGCGTCTGTGCTGTTCCTCCAAAGGATGATACCATAGGTTAACCAGGAGTTGGCGTAAGCGTAGTAGGTAGCTAGTGCAGTAGGTAGATCTGTTGTTTTATGGTTTCAAGTAGGGCGTAGGAGAAGCTTGATATTTTTGATCTTACGTTGTTCACATACTGTTTCCAATTAATATGGGTGTCTATTGTTAGTCCAAGTAAGGTAAATTCATTTACTACTTCCAATGTATGCCCTTGGAAATTTTAATTAAAATTTCCATTTATCTGTGTCTTTTGGTGGGGGTAAAATGGTATTAATTTAGTTTTTGAAAATTTTATTTCTAGATTGTGGCCCCTCATCCACTTTACTGTTTTGGTAAGCTTAGAGTTCTCTATCTAATTGTATGTACTACGTACCTCTACTAAAAAGTCAGGTGCCGAGAGCGACTTCGCAAATATTGAAAGATCCATAGTGTAAAACACTTGAAAGTAAAGTACGAACTAAACAATTAGTTAGCTAATAGGCTAGCTAATAACCAAATCTTAGTCCTTCTTTTCGCGTGTAAATCACGTACCACGATACTTTTAGTTTTTGGTTCGTAATCGATAATAGGTACAATGTAGATTTCACATACTTTCAGTGGGTGTAAAAAAACATATTATGTTTTTATGCCGTACCAGCCTACCCACCGAACTACTGATTATTAGAGGCGTAATTATATCGACAAGCTCAAAGCGATGTAGCGCGATATCACCGTATTATTATTAACTTTAAAAACATACAACAAACAAAAGAACGGACACACGGAATACCCACACTCGAAACAAAATATTGAACCGTATGGGAATCGAACAGATACAACACTCGGCAAATGCGAAGCGAGCCAAGGTTACAACCACTACGTGATTAAATAAATACATATTTTCACATTAATTCTTATATATTAAACCGACAAATAAACATTTATCACATCCAAATACAAAAATAAGTCGGCAAACATATTATGAGAATTTACTTCATATTATCATTGTCTGTCACGAATGCTTACTCATATTTCACATACACAAACAGATTCCCCGTATATTACAAAACAAATTTATTTCACAATTAGGTATTTTCGCCCTTAACGACATCATTCAAACTGGTAATGGATTAACTGCATATAATAGCCGCCATAACGGTCATTTTCCGGTAAGATTTCTACGTGCCATGTCGGGGTTTTTAAGTTATAGGATTTCTCCCTACATTTGGGGAGAAATAACTCTGACTGGAACTCGTATTTTGGAAGACATTGAAGCTATGTATTTTTTATAAATCTAATATGTTTAAAAATACTGAAATAAAAATACTACTGGTGCTATTTCTACAACTGTTTCTAAAACATATAGTAAAATCTAAAATCTGTTTATTTTATTGAACGAATAATTTTACCCCATAACTTGTTTTAACCAAAAGTTTGCAGAACTTACAAACTTCTTTTTAAAAGAGGCTTGAAAATGTTAGCCTCTTTTTTTTTATAGTAATAAGCGGCAAACGAACAGACGGATCGCCTGATGGTAAGCAATTACTGCCGCCCATGGACACAAGCAACACCATAGGAGTCACAAGTGCGTTGCCGCCCCTTGGGTTGGGAAAATGGATAGGATGAGGAGTGGGATGAGGGAGATAGAATAGGGGATAGGGCCTCCGGCACTCTCACTCACCGAACGAAACACAACAGTTAAAATACTGTTACTTTACGTCGATTTTCTGTGAGAGGGTAGTACTTCCCCGGTCGAGCCGGCCCATTCATGCTGAAATCAGCAAGGCTCTACTACCTGAAAAAGAAAGTTTTAGTTATGAAATGAGCTTTCGACGTTGGCAACCCTCTTCTATGCTATATTATTCGCTGGGACGAATTTGAACGACAAATATGATAATGGAGCAGCCAAATTGATGGCTTTTTTATTATTTTTCGAAGTTTATGGAATTGGCAACGAAGGAATGATGAATTTTATGATGAGGTTTGTTTTTCGCATTATCAAGTTATGAGCCATACTTATGTAGCTGTCCGTTTGAAGCAGACGAAAATTGCGGTGAAATTCAGTGTTATAACCATGTTGTGTAACTAGTTTGGCTTTTTATCGTATTTTGGATACTTTTCATTTTAATTAATTAAATAAAAGGACATGGCGAAATGTGGGTGTAATATTACACCACTGCCTACCCCTTAGGGGATACAGATGAGTCTATAAGTAAAAAATAAAAAATTAAGCAGGATAATACAACATCAATCTTGATTTTTTATATTCTGCTGATCAGAGGCTCCTTCTCATTATAAGAAGGGTTACGCCTAAGTCTGTCACGCTGGCCACGGGTGGGAAAGACTTCACTTGCTTTAGATAACATTATTTACTTTAAGATGGTTTGCGGTAATTAGCGACCGCGTGTGTGATACTGACCAAATCGAAACCACAACATTGCGTCGCCTTGATGTCTATCTTACCTGTTTGAAATAGAATTAGTTTTTATTATAAGTCAAATCGATTAGATCGATTGAGTAACATTTTGTTTAGTCTATTGAAAATTTCTGACAATGGTCACACTGAACTGTCAATTTTTTCGTTCATTGTCGTTTCCCGCGGTCAGCGAAAAAACCTAGCTCTGGATAGATTTCGTGTTGTGAGCGTTTTGATCTTGTATTTAGAACCCGTTTGATTGCCACTTCCTTGATCAATAACTGGCACCGGTTAATTGTGATAAAAATAGTATTTTAACGAACATTGTAAAACTTGAGTGAATCCGATGCACGTGGTTGGTGCCGGAAGAATTTGCTGATTGAAGACGCTGCGTGGAGTCTGGTAAAGTAAAGATAATTCACTTGCTAATATTGGCCAATTTTAGTTTCGTGTGTGTCTAACTTGCCTCCAGGACTCCACTCAAGAACATCACCAGGAGATATTTGGTAAGTAAGTTGTTTAATTCTTAGCGCCAAGAAACTTGGCCCATGTGTTAGATCCTTTGTCTTGGGCTAAGACTGGATGAATTAATCGCTTCCACTGATCTGTGTTAAAAAATACCCATTCTTAGCCCGAATTCTACATATAATTTTTGGTGCAGAGCTGTAGTTGAAATTTAGCCGCTGTTGCATTACTGAGTATAAACTCAGATTGGTATGAGCTTGTATCTTATCACCTTGTAGACAGTATTGTAGTGTTTGTCAGGTCAGTTATTGTCTAAAATACACAATATTTAATTGTATAAGTTGACCTAGATAATTTGAAACACATTGTCACATAACCTCAATCAGTAATTGTTGATTTGTATTGTTGGAAAATCTAACTTAAATTTGTTGTTGCATTAATAAGTCAGTTTGTTTGGATACATAACAGCTGTATGTATCAATAAATTTAGTAAATTTAGTTTATTGCATATATTCATAAACATTGTAATAATCAAACTTGACCTTGCCACTTGGGCGGGTCACATTAATAAACTTTGTTTGTTATAATATAGATAATATTGCTAGGTAACACATATTCTGTGCTTACTTCATATTGTATATCATAAATAACACAGTTAGTCTGTCTGTTGCAAATAATTAACTAATTAAGTTGAAGTTTCAACTTTATTAATTTGTTATAAGTTATAACTTTGATAACCTTTGTGTTTGTTTCAATATACTGAAACTTTTAATTTTGTTGGGCAGTAAATACCTGTCACTTGCCTGCACTTGCAATAAACAGGCTAATACCTTGTTGGTTTCAAAGAATTAAGAAAAATTAAGTTTGATTGTTAATATTGTTTAACGCTTGTCCGGGCTCTTTTGAAATTTTGATTATGTCAGCTATCAAGGACTTGCGTGCGGCTGCTGGTGCTATTGCATCAGATTTGCGCTGGTTTGCCTCAGCCAGTGCTTTAGTGAACCGGCCTGATCGCCAGCAGGCCCTACTTCAAAGGTACGAGCGGATTGACGATCGCCTGGCAAGTGTGGAACAGCAATTCCGCACTTTCAGCACTTGCTGTCTTGAAGTGTCAATCAATGATTTCACCGCTGACCAGCGAAATAAGGTCAGCGAAGACTATGCCCAGGTCTTAGACCTGTATGATGCTGTCTCCAATACTGCGAGACAACTAGTTGCCGATAGGGAAGGGCAACCCGGCCTGAAGCAGGAGCTTCCTAGGTCAGCACCGGGGCTGGTGAGTAGGCTCCCTACTTTGGACCTCCCCCATTTTGATGGCTGCCTAGGAAGCTACCTGGGCTTCATTAACTTGTTCGACAGCCTGGTGAATGATAGGGCTGACCTTCGGCCGGCACAAAAGTTGGCCTATCTAATGTCGGTACTGGATGGGGAGGCTAAGGGCCTCATCCAGCATCTGCCCGTGTCTGACGAGGCGTACCAGACGGCTCGGGACCTAATCACCCGTAGGTACCATAACAAGCGTGGCCTCGCCGACACGCATATTGAGCAGATTTTGGGCTTGCCGACGCTCACCCGGGTCTCTGGGTTGCGCACCCAACTGTTGAACCCGCTTTTGGTGGCCATCAACGCACTTAAGTGCCTTGACCTGCCCGTGGACCAATGGTCCTATCTATTGGTGCACATTGTGCTGAAGAAGCTGCCTGCCGACCTGAGGTCGCGTTTTGAACAGCGCTTTGGTGGGGATAGCGCGACCCATCTGCCCCCCTTTGCTGACCTGGAGAAGTTCCTGGAGGATGAGTGCCGGGTCTTGGACAACTCCGGTGGTGACACGCCGGCTAAGTCGCAGCCGCCCAAGGTCAAGGAGCAGGCTCGCGTTCACACCCGAGCCAGTGTTGACCGGCGCCCTCCTCGCTTTGCAGTCACGCAGAGCCCAGTGGAGTGCTCCTACTGCAAGGTCACGGGGCACAGAAGGGCCAGTTGTAGGGCATTCTTGGACCTGCATGTCGCCTCTCGTAGGCGCATCGCGAATGCCCGCCGCCTTTGCTTCTCTTGTTTGGGGTCCCACTACCAGCGAGACTGCCCAAATTCTCGCCCCTGTCTTCACTGTGGAGGACAGCATTTGGACATTCTCTGCATGAATGCCAGAGAGGTAGGCCGCTTGTCCAACCAGCCGACGCCGCGCACGGGCGGGTGTTTTGAAGGTGGCAGCCGAGGCTCACCGGCGCGTAGCCGAGAGTCGCCTCGCTTAATTGATCGCCGCTCACCCCGCTTGGAGAACCGTAGCGTGCGCACGCCTCCTCTCTCTCGCGCACCTGAATGTGCTGTTCAGCGTCACCAGCACCATGACTGCTGCCCCAGGTATTCCCCTCCTTTGGCGGAGCGTCCCCGCCTTGACTCGCGCCCACCTCGTTTTGGGCGGGTGCGTCACTATGACCCCCCACAGATGGCGCGCGGATCGAGTCATCGCGCCCTTGAGGACTTCAAGCCGCACCCCCATTTTGATTTGCCTGGTCCTGGCCAACGGTCGCCGCCCAGGCAACAATAGGTCATTGACCCCTGCCCTATAACGCCAACCTCCCCCATTGAGACCGTTATCCTACCAACGGTTGCTGTTAGGGTCTGGGGACCCACGGGGACCTCTGTTGTTGTCCGTGCTATATTGGACACAGGTTCACAAGGTTGCATTGTTTCCACTTATTTGGTAGGGCAGGTTAAATTAAATATGGGCTCTTTTCCAAATTGTATACGGGGCATAGGTGACGTAGCCTCTAATGTTGAAGGGCAAGTTAAGGTTTTGTTTGGCCCTGTTGAATCTTCACACCCGAGGATTAAAACCTCGGCTATTGTGTTGAAGAATATTTTGGGTATGCACCCACAGAAGCAGCTACCTGCTGCTGTGGTGAATTTGACATCGGGATTGGAACTGGCAGACCCCAAATTTGACACACCGGGACAAATCGACTTGTTGATTGGTTCTGATGTCCTCGGTGGAATTTTGATTGGTGGGAAACGGGTCTTGGTGCCAAATGGTTTGACTGCCATCCCGACCATATTTGGATTTGCTTTGATGGGACCTGTACCTAGGGACCCCCCTCCACCCGAACTTGATAATTTGTTGGCTGTAGGCTCTGCTCTCTCTGATGCAGTTCAGAGGTTTTGGGAGGTAGAGGAGCCCCCTCAAGTTGCCCGTTGGAATCCAGAACATGAGGAGTGCGAGCTGTTCTTCCAGAACAACACTGGTCGACTCCGTTCTGGTCGGATTATCACGAAGCTGCCCTTTCTGTCTGTTCGGCCTCCGCTTGGTGAGTCACGACCTTTAGCCGAAAAGAGATTGTTGGCTATGGAGCGTCGCATGGGTCGTGATCCGGAGCTCAGACAGAAGTATATTGAGTTCATGAGGGAATATGAACAGTTGGGACACATGTCTGTGTCAAATTTGGATTGGCGTTCGGTGGAGCATTACTTTCTCCCGCATCATGCGGTATTGAAGCCATCGACTGGCAAGCTGCGCACAGTGTTTGATGGTTCTGCGCAGACTTCAACAGGCGTATCCTTGAACCAGTGCTTGCATTCTGGTCCCAAGTTGGTCAAGGACCTTTGTGACGTCATCACCAGCTTCCGACGACATCAGGTTGTCTTTGTGGCCGACATAAAAATGATGTTCAGGCAGACGATTATCCACCCTGATGACCGTCGCTTCCAGCTGATCCTTTGGAGAGAGTCTCCTCGCGATCCCATGGTCGTCTACGAGCTCAATACAAATACGTACGGGTTAAGGTCAAGCCCCTACTTGGCAATTCGTTCTCTTTGGGAGCTCGCAGACCGCGAAGGCCTACGTTTCCCAAGAGCCTCCGCCATCTTGAAGGACGATATTTACGTCGATGACATTTGCTCGGGCGCCTCCACAGCGGACGAGGCGATCCTCCTGCGGGACGAATTGATAGGTATTTTGGCCTCCGCTGGTTATGAGTTGCGCAAATGGATTTCCAACTCACCAGCGCTTTTGGAAGGCTTGCCAGAGGATCATCAGCAGGATCCACATTTGTTTGAGAGTGTTGACAACCCCGCCATAATGGCTGTTCTCGGCGTTCAGTACAGACCAGTCCAAGACATCTTTACATATAACGTAGACTTGAAATTGCCGTGTTCTTGGACTAAACGTCTCGTGTTGTCTACTGTCGCCAGAACCTTTGATCCGAACGGTTGGATTTGTCCTATCATATTTTGGGCAAAATGCTTCTTGCAGAAGCTTTGGACAGCAGGATTGACCTGGGACGAACCTCTGCACGGCACTCTTGTTGAGGAATGGACCTCTTTTGTATCCTCACTTCCTGCCGTCAACGAGATCTCCTTGCCTCGTCCCATCCTTCCTCCCGGGAAGTACAAGGCCACCCTTCACGGGTTTTGTGACGCCTCGGAACGTGGTCACGCCGCCGTGGTGTACTTGCGCACAGTCAGTGCCTCGGGTCAGGTGAGAGTCTCCCTGATCATGGCGAAGAGCAAGGTAGCACCCCTTCGGA
This sequence comes from Euclidia mi, assembly GCA_944739405.2. Taxonomy (NCBI): domain Eukaryota; kingdom Metazoa; phylum Arthropoda; class Insecta; order Lepidoptera; family Erebidae; genus Euclidia; species Euclidia mi. The sequence continues at coordinate 11,664,104 of OX123197.2, forward strand.
CATCTTTGACCATTCCGAAATTGGAGCTCTCGGGAGCAGCACTTCTTGTACGCTTGTTGAACCACGTGTCCAGTACTTTGGGTAAAAGCATTTGCATTAATGGGACCTACGCCTGGACAGACAGCCAAATTGTTCTTTGTTGGTTGAAGGCTTCTGTCCACACTTTGGAGGTATTTGTCGCTAATCGCGTTTCCCAAATCCAGAAATCCGAAGTCAAACTTGTTTGGAGACACGTGCCAGGTGAGCTCAACCCCGCTGATTGTGCCTCGCGCGGATGCTTGACGCCTAGTTTGATAGGTCATTCGCTGTGGTGGGGTCCGGAATGGTTGAGTCGACCAGAAATTGATTGGCCTCGAACGCCAGTTTTGAATACTTCTAATTTGCCGGGTCTACGAACACTCGCTCTTGAGAAGGTGGAATGCGCCTTCGACCCCGATTTTTTGTTGAATCGCTACAGCTCCCTTGACAAGTTGTTAGGTGTCACTGCTTGGATAAAGCGTTTTGTTTTTAATTTTAGGCACCCACAACAGAAACGACTGACACCGTTTATCTCACCACAGGAACGACAGGAGTCCCTTACCTTTTGGGTTCGTTCTGTGCAATTGGCGCATTTTGAAGGGGAGATTGCTATCCTCAAGTCGGGGAAATCGAAATTGTCGGGAGCTGTATCTAAATTGAACCCCTTTTTGGACGATACGGGTCTCTTGCGCGTTGGAGGGCATCTCAAGAACGCCAACCTCCCTTACGGAGCACGTCACCCCCTTTTGTTACCTAAGGACGGTCATTTGGTACGCTTGTTGGTAACTGACCGTCACCTTAAAAATTCGCATGCTGGTTGTAATGCGCTCTTGGCCATTTTGCAACGCGAATTTTGGATTTTGTCTGCCCGAAGAATTATTCGAAGTGTAGTCTTTCGCTGCATCCCTTGTTATAAGCTCAAGGCTTCCACCATGCAGCCGTTGATGGGGGACTTACCGGCAGATCGCGTAACTGAGAGCAGGACGTTTGACGGTGTTGGCACGGACTTCGCAGGTCCCTTTTTGGTGAAAACGTCGACACTTCGAAACAGCAAGACTGTTAAGGCCTACTTGTGTGTTTTTGTTTGTCTCTCCACAAAGGCCGTACACTTAGAACTGGTCTCCTCGCTTACGACCGAGGCGTTTGTAGCCACATTTGACAGATTTGTATCCCGCAGAGGGATGCCTTCCTTGATCCGTTCTGACTGCGGCACTAACTTCAAGGGCACCTATAATTATTTGAATGATGTTGTTAATTTCCTTGAAACCAACAAAGCTGATATAGGTGATAGGCTTGCCCGACGTGGGATAAATTGGTTGTTTTCCCCACCAAAGTGTCCACACTGGGGTGGTATATTTGAGGCCGCCGTAAAATCGGCCAAAACACACTTGCGCAGGACAATCGGTGAGTCTGTTCTTACATTTGAGGAACTCGCAACTGTGTTTTGTAAGATTGAGGCCGTTTTGAACTCTCGGCCATTGTGCCCGATCTCCTCAGATCCGAATGATTTGGAGGCCCTTACGCCGGGCCATTTTTTGATTGGTCGCCCACTTGTCGCCTTGCCTGAGTACCCCTATATTGATACGAGACCTGGTCGTCTCTCGCGTTTTGAATTGGTACGCCAGATTACTCAGAGCTTTTGGAAACGCTGGAATTTGGAATATTTGCACATACTCCAGCAACGCGTTAAGTGGACCGACAAGACCGATCCACCCAAGATTGGAGACCTCGTTTTGATCAAGGAGGCTAACCTTCCGCCACTCAGATGGCGCAGGGGGCGCATCCTTCATTTGGTAACTGGGGCTGATGGAGTTCCCCGATTTGCTGAGGTCTTGGTGGACGGTTCGATTCTGAGGAGAGCGGTTGCAACATTGTCACGTCTACCAACCGATTAGCGGACCGGTAGGCCGGTCCGGGGCGGGTGGATGTTTGAAATAGAATTAGTTTTTATTATAAGTCAAATCGATTAGATCGATTGAGTAACATTTTGTTTAGTCTATTGAAAATTTCTGACAATGGTCACACTGAACTGTCAATTTTTTCGTTCATTGTCGTTTCCCGCGGTCAGCGAAAAAACCTAGCACTGGATAGATTTCGTGTTGTGAGCGTTTTGATCTTGTATTTAGAACCCGTTTGATTGCCACTTCCTTGATCAATAACTGGCACCGGTTAATTGTGATAAAAATAGTATTTTAACGAACATTGTAAAACTTGAGTGAATCCGATGCACGTGGTTGGTGCCGGAAGAATTTGCTAATTGAAGACGCTGCGTGGAGTCTGGTAAAGTAAAGATAATTCACTTGCTAATATTGGCCAATTTTAGTCTCGTGTGTGTCTAACTTGCCTCCAGGACTCCACTCAAGAACATCACCAGGAGATATTTGGTAAGTAAGTTGTTTAATTCTTAGCGCCAAGAAACTTGGCCCATGTGTTAGATCCTTTGTCTTGGGCTAAGACTGGATGAATTAATCGCTTCCACTGATCTGTGTTAAAAAATACCCATTCTTAGCCCGAATTCTACATACCTATCCGTCTGTAAATAGGCCAAACCACATCGCGAACACAAGCGACAAGACAAACACATTTTGTACACACTACAACACAATCGCAAGGTTACCGGATCGGAGCCGCGGCATTTATCGCACGTAACAGGAAGACATCTTGACTACATTTTGTGCAATGTGTGTTGCAATGCGCGACGTTGCGGGTCGCAAATCGCAAAGTCATACCTCAAGAAAAAGTAATTCGTAATATGCACGTACTAGTCTAAGTAAATATTACCGACACTAATGAACGTTGAAAAACCTACATACAATCTCATCAGTGATTGTTCAGAACATTGTAAGCAGCCCATTATGCATTGTAAAATGGTCATACAATTTACAACTCGAGTGGCAGAGCCACGCCTTTAAGTCATAGAAATAATTAAAGTTTATTTTGACGAGGCCTATAAAGAATATTTACATTGACTCACGTCAGCTTCGATATACTCACACGTCACAGGGTAAAGTATTTGTTTATACATCTTATTAAAGTTGGAGAGAGAGCATCAGCTACAATTAACTTTCTTCTTCGTTATGACTTATAATGTTATTGATTTTATCGGTGACAAATCTAAAGTTCTCTTAATAATAAATCTCTCTTAATAATAATCATAGGATAGATGGCGCTACCATCTAGTAAAGTACGATAAAAAGCTGCTCCGTGTTTATTCTTATTAAAAAAGTAAAATTTCTATTTCATGACATGATAGTATTGCGACAGTGAAATTTATCATCTGAAACTTGACTACTAGTGTTATCTCAATAAATTGTCCGCGAGAAGTGAAGAAAGTGATAAGGAATATTTTGTAAACAAAGTATAACTGTTTGTTATTCAATGCCAACGAAGACAACTACGAAGTGCCTGCAATTATTGTTGAAACATCGAAACAAAAGGTACGCAGTGCATATTTCCATTACAAATAAATAACTATTGCAAACTGGCAAAATAAGCAATATATGGAACCGTTATGAAAATATTTTTAAACTTAACCCATACAAACTAGCGACACTGCTGGCCGCGGTGGTGAATAGCGGCAAAATTGAGTAAAATTGATAATACCGACATCTAGTGCCAAATAGCAACATTACAATAGACCAACAAAACTCAATAAGTGAGATCCTATTTGCTATTGAACATCCCTACTAGTTCCTGCAAAACGCAACAGGTGGCGCTTACCTAAAATAATAGCAAATACTATTCATAAAAATGGATGACAACGTTACCTTACGTAAACAACACAAATGCAGCTCTCTTAATGGTCTAAACAATGATAGCTCAATTCTTTTTGATACAACGATGATGAGCTTACGTGACACATCACCAAATAGTAGCCAAACTTTAATTGACATGCAAGAAAAACTTCAACAGTTATCTAATGATTCACAAAGTGCTCATACAGAAATAGAAAACCTCAATATGGAGAATTTAAGACTAAAATCCGATTAACAAAAATATATGACACTGATAGAAACATATAAAAAACTTACTACTGCTGACTCTTTCTCTCGGACGCCGTTATCGGGACGCAAAGGGAAATCAAAACAAACATACAAAATCATGACGCCTACGAAAATAACAGAGCAAAACACAAATAGTCAACGAGATTTATCAGACTTTAACACTGAAAGATCGCCTGCAGAAATAAAGGAGCAAAAAAATACAAACACACAACAAAATAAAAACAAAGGAAAATAAACCTATTATGGAAAAAGAGAATGAATGCTACAACACCGCACAAAACCCAGAAAGGCACCAGCAATCAACTCCTGGGCAAAGCACAGCTGCACGGTTGCCGGCTACTGTTTCACGTGAAACATGTGAAATAGTACGAGGGCGCCGTCTTTGTACAGCAACTGCACCTGAAAAGCATAAGGTGATTATCCTGAGTGATGGACAAGCACATGGCCTGCGTAATATTCTACAAAATCTACTTGGTTCAGATTATGATGTATTCTCCTATTCAAAACCAAATGCTAATCTAGAGAACATTTTAAGTTACCCGAAAAGTGAAATCAACAACCTGACAAAAAATGATTACGTAATTGTGTTAGGTGGCTGCTGGGACAGAAACCCTTCTGATCTTGACTTAAAGCTACATCGTTGGCTGTCATCAACACCCAACACTAATGTGATTATTAGTGAAGTACCCAAAAACATATTTTTAAATGAAAAGAAAATAAATTATCTGATCCGCTTTATTTGTAAAAGATACAAGAATGTATAGTATATGGACATGAGTTACTCTAAAAGTTTACCAAATAGGCGCCATTTTGTGCTCAACCTTGCAAGGTCACTATTAAAAGAAATATTATGTTTACACTATCATAATAAAGTATCACAGTATGAATTAATGTTGAAAAATAAAAGATCATTTGAAGATAAATATGTCCAAGTAAATTTTGACCAAGATGTAACAGTAAATATTGTAAACGATGACCAATGTATAAACAATTTAGATAATGAGCATGACCATTCAGATACAAACAAAACTATGAATCCAAATAATTTATTTCGTGTATAAATTTATTACTAAAATCAGAATATAAATGGATTGTTAAATAAATGTGACCAGCTTTCTGTATGCCTTAATGAGTTAACAACTAAAGGCGTTTCTGTTGACATAGTGTGTATAACTGAACACAACATGACGTGATGACGTATATCTTACAATGTCAAATTATAAACTCGCGTCTTCTTACATGCGAGCAACTAGACATGGAGGTTCGTGTATATGAATAAAAAAATGTTTGAAGTTCAAGCCCCGTCATGATATATCCAATCTCTCCATTAGCAATACTCTAGAATGTTGTGCAATTGAACTGCTTGAACATAAATTCGTAATTTTGTGTATTTATAGACCTCCTAATCAGGCAGTTGGCTCTATTAGCAGCTTCTTCACAAAATTAAATAAAATATTAAACATAACTTGCACAGATGGAAAGAAAATTGCGGTATGCGCAGACTATAATATTGACGTTTTAAAACAAACAATGCTATCAACAGAATTTAAGGAATTATTGATCACCTATAACCTAAAACTACAATTTAACCAGGTTACAAGATTTGTCAGCAAAACATGTATTGACAATATAGCCCTTAATATCAAACCATCCACAGCCACTATTTATGAATTAGCTCTATCAGATCATAATGCGCAAATTGTTAAAATGCCTGTCAAAAAGACATGCACTATAAAATATTGGTTTGTATTGAAACGAGACTACTCTAGAGAAAATCGAGAAATTTTAAAAAAATATTTAAATCAGCTAAGTAATAATGACGTTTATAGTTGCATTGACCCAAATAGTGCCTACAATACATTTCATGAGAACTTTATAATGCTTTACGAACTGTGTTTTCCTCTAATAAAAATTAAAAATAATTGTCGACCTAGACCAAAATGGATATCACGTGGCATTAAAATATGTAGCAAGCGTAAGTGTCACTTACTGTGGCCATACAGAAAAAATCCAAGTGCGACACATAAGAACACATTCAAAACATATGCGAAAAGGTACAAAACTATAATCAATCTAACTAAAAAATCCCAGAATGACTACTACATTAATAGTGCCAGTAACAAATGCAGAGCTACATGGAAAGTGATTAATAACATCAAATGTAAATACCCTACTGAAAATGTCACACAATTAATTATTAATGAATCAATAATAAGTGGTCCTGCAAAGATAGCCCAAAAATTCAATGACTTTTTTCTTGACATTAACAATCATACTAATTCAGTGAATAATTATTTTAATAAATTGACATATAATCCTAATAGTTCGATACATAATAATGATTCCAACAAATTGGGCAATTCTTCTAATTTATTGACATATAATTCTTCTAATTCTAATAAATTGACATGTAACCCATCTAATAATTTGACATATAAATCAAGTAATAAATTGTCATATAACTCATCTGACAAAATGACATATAATACATCTAATAAATTGACTCATCATACTAATTCAATCTTTATGTCGCCATCAATTCCGGACGACATAAATAAAATTATATTTGCGTTGAAAAATAAAAACAGCGTTGGTTATGATGGCATCACGACAAAAATTGTTAAAGATGTTGCTAAAATTATATGTGAACCATTAAGCTACATAGTTAATCTGTGCATAGAACATGGCATTTATCCAGATAAGCTTAAAATATCGACCATAAAACCAGTGCATAAAAAAGGTGATAGGACGAATATAGACAATTATAGGCCAATAGCACTTATAACAGTATTCGGAAAGATTGTTGAAAAGGTAATGTTTAAGTGTATATATGAGTTCCTTGAAAGCCAAAACATTTTAACCACCAGTCAATATGGTTTTAGAAAAGGCAAATCGATAAATCTAGCAATATATAATTTTTTGCTGAAAGTATTTATTAATTTGGATAAAGAATTACCAGCTATAGCATTATACATGGATTTGTCGAAGGCATTTGACCGCGTAGAACATAGAACACTCCTAAACAAAATGTACAAATATGGAATTAGAGGTAACGCCTATGATCTCGTAAAATCATATCTCTCAAATAGACAACAGTATACAGAGATTCGGCAGTTGAACCAACAATCAATGACCGAAGAAATTTACACATCCAAAACTGGAACTACGCGATTTGGTGTCCCACAAGGAAGTATTTTGGGCCCCTTATTCTTTCTAGTATATATAAACGATATGCCTTCGATAACAAAACATGACATGATATTATTTGCTGATGATAGTACGATTTTATTTACCAATAATAATACAACTAATTTAGAACTTGACATTAATCAATCCTTAGTAAAAATCACAGACTGGCTTAAAAGCAACAATTTAACTATTAATATAGATAAAACCAAAATAATGAATTTTAAAATACGTACGCAACGCACGGGACCTTTAAAAATACAATATCTAGATAACGATATAAAGGAAACTGATGTTACAAAATTTTTAGGATTACATATTGACAGTAAAATTAACTGGAAGTCACATGTGGACTCTGTGTGTAAAAAACTTAATCAATTTTCGTATGCTCGCAATAGATTAAGTAAAATAGCAAATCAGCAAACTTTATTAACAGCATACCATGGCTACGTCGGGTCAAACCTTAGATATGGCGTGATATTTTGGGGAAATAGTACAGACAAGGGCCGTGTGTTTATAGCACAGAAACGTTGCATAAGAGCTATGTTCAATCTGCATCAAACCGACTCCTGTGTAACATATTTTAAAACTCTTAATATTCTAACTTTGCCATGCTTATATATCCTGGAAGTAGCATTATTTGTGAAAAATAATCCTAAGCTGTTTAGTTATAACACACGCATAAGACATCAAGATAAGAGTTGCAAATAGTTCCTAGTAAGACACATTTAATGCACGAAAGTATCTTCTGTACAGGATCACGTGTATTTAATAATATTCCAAAGCAAATCAGAATAGTCACAGAAATATCTACATTTAAAAAACAACTACAGGAATTGTTAGTAAGCAAGTGTTATTACTCGATAAATGACTACTTAACTGATAAATCATTGATCCATTACAGTATACCTCAATCATCATGATGTGTTCAGTAAGAAATTTCGACAAAGTAATTAACTACTGCCTGTGATTATTGTGACATTGTATTGACATTTTTCTGCTTATTTAATTAATTTCATATTATATTCCTTTGTATTACTATTGTATACCCAACAGGCGGGACATAGCTGAGCAAAATTATCATTATAACATCTGTATTATGTACCTACCTATGATCCACAATAAAGATATTATTATTATTATTATTAATAAATACTGGAGAAAATGCGTAGGCAAGTTTCAGTGACAGATATATTTTCTTTATTTACTGCGGTTATCATTAGATCCCAAACTCAGTGTCCGGATCACAAACCACAGGACCAAAGAATACACCGAAATCGATGTTGCAAAGTCTCAATATAAACCTTAAAACTAATTCGCGCAAATTCTTTGATGTAAACACGTTGTATTAGCTTTTTAATCTTAGTTTTTCAATGTGCCAACACAGGAACTATTGTCATACTGTCGAAGAAATAGTTTCGCAGTGCAAAGGTGCACCTTGAATAATGCAAATGTAATATGCACGTACTAGTCTAAGTAAATATTACCGACACTAATGAACGTTGAAAAACCTACATACAATCTCATCAGTGATTGTTCAGAACATTGTAAGCAGCCCATTATGCATTGTAAAATGGTCATACAATTTACAACTCGAGTGGCAGAGCCACGCCTTTAAGTCATAGAAATAATTAAAGTTTATTTTGACGAGGCCTATAAAGAATATTTACATTGACTCACGTCACCTTCGATATACTCACACGTCACAGGGTAAAGTATTTGTTTATACATCTTATTATAGTTGGAGAGAGAGCATCAGCTACAATTAACTTTCTTCTTCGTTATGACTTATAATGTTATTGATTTTATCGGTGACAAATCTAAAGTTCTCTTACTAATAAATCTCTCTTAATAATAATCATAGGATAGATGGCGCTACCATCTAGTAAAGTACGATAAAAAGCTGCTCCGTGTTTATTCTTATTAAAAAAGTAAAATTTCTATTTCATGACATGATAGTATTGCGACAGTGAAATTTATCATCTGAAACTTGACTACTAGTGTTATCTCAATAAATTGTCCGCGAGAAGTGAAGAAAGTGATAAGGAATATTTTGTAAACAAAGTATAACTGTTTGTTATTCAATGCCAACGAAGACAACTACGAAGTGCCTGCAATTATTGTTGAAACATCGAAACAAAAGGTACGCAGTGCATATTTCCATTACAAATAAATAACTATTGCAAACTGGCAAAATAAGCAATATATGGAACCGTTGTGAAAATATTTTTAAACTTAACCCATACAAACTAGCGACACTGCTGGCCGCGGTGGTGAATAGCGGCAAAATTGAGTAAAATTGATAATACCGACATCTAGTGCCAAATAGCAACATTACAATAGACCAACAAAACTCAATAAGTGAGATCCTATTTGCTATTGAACATCCCTACTAGTTCCTGCAAAACGCAACAGGTGGCGCTTACCTAAAATAATAGCAAATACTATTCATAAAAATGGATGACAACGTTACCTTACGTAAACAACACAAATGCAGCTCTCTTAATGGTCTAAACAATGATAGCTCAATTCTTTTTGATACAATGATGATGAGCGTACGTGACACATCACCAAATAGTAGCCAAACTTTAATTGACATGCAAGAAAAACTTCAACAGTTATCTAATGATTCACAAAGTGCTCATACAGAAATAGAAAACCTCAATATGGAGAATTTAAGACTAAAATCCGATTAACAAAAATATATGACACTGATAGAAACATATAAAAAACTTACTACTGCTGACTCTTTCTCTCGGACGCCGTTATCGGGACGCAAAGGGAAATCAAAACAAACATACAAAATCATGACGCCTACGAAAATAACAGAGCAAAACACAAATAGTCAACGAGATTTATCAGACTTCAACACTGAAAGATCGCCTGCAGAAATAAAGGAGCAAAAAAATACAAACACACAACAAAATAAAACCAAGGAAAATAAACCTATTATGGAAAAAGAGAATGAATGCTACAACACCGCACAAAACCCAGAAAGGCACCAGCAATCAACTCCTGGGCAAAGCACAGCTGCACGGTTGCCGGCTACTGTTTCACGTGAAACATGTGAAATAGTACGAGGGCGCCGTCTTTGTACAGCAACTGCACCTGAAAAGCATAAGGTGATTATCCTGAGTGATGGACAAGCACATGGCCTGCGTAATATTCTACAAAATCTACTTGGTTCAGATTATGATGTATTCTCCTATTCAAAACCAAATGCTAATCTAGAGAACATTTTAAGTTACCCGAAAATTGAAATCAACAACCTGACAAAAAATGATTACGTAATTGTGTTAGGTGGCTGCTGGGACAGAAACCCTTCTGATCTTGACTTAAAGCTACATCGTTGGCTGTCATCAACACCCAACACTAATGTGATTATTAGTGAAGTACCCAAAAACATATTTTTAAATGAAAAGAAAATAAATTATCTGATCCGCTTTATTTGTAAAAGATACAAGAATATATTGTATATGGACATGAGTTACTCTAAAAGTTTACCAAATAGGCGCCATTTTGTGCTCAACCTTGCAAGGTCACTATTAAAAGAAATATTATGTTTACACTATCATAATAAAGTACCACAGTATGAATTAATGTTGAAAAATAAAAGATCATTTGAAGATAAATATGTCCAAGTAAATTTTGACCAAGATGTAACAGTAAATATTGTAAACGATGACCAATGTATAAACAATTTAGATAATGAGCATGACCATTCAGATACAAACAAAACTATGAATACAAATAATTTATTTCGTGTATAAATTTATTACTAACATCAGAATATAAATGGATTGTTAAATAAATGTGACCAGCTTTCTGTATGCCTTAATGAGTTAACAACTAAAGGCGTTTCTGTTGACATAGTGTGTATAACTGAACACAACATGACGTGACGAAGTATATCTTACAATGTCAAATTATAAACTCGCGTCTTCTTACATGCGAGCAACTAGACATGGAGGTTCGTGTATATTAATAAAAAAATGTTTGAAGTTCAAGCCCCGTCATGATATATCCAATCTCTCCATTAGCAATACTCTAGAATGTTGTGCAATTGAACTGCTTGAACATAAATTCGTAATTTTGTGTATTTATAGACCTCCTAATCAGGCAGTTGGCTCTATTAGCAGCTTCTTCACAACATTAAATAAAATATTAAACATAACTTGCACAGATGGAAAGAAAATTGCGGTATGCGCAGACTATAATATTGACGTTTTAAAACAAACAATGCTATCAACAGAATTTAAAGAATTATTGATCACCTGTAACCTAAAACTACAATTTAACCAGGTTACAAGATTTGTCAGCAAAACATGTATTGACAATATAGCCCTTAATATCAAACCATCCACAGCCACTATTTATGAATTAGCTCTATCAGATCATAATGCGCAAATTGTTAAAATGCCTGTCAAAAAGACATGCACTATAAAATATTGGTTTGTATTGAAACGAGACTACTCTAGAGAAAATCGAGAAATTTTAAAAAAATATTTAAATCAGCTAAGTAATAATGACGTTTATAGTTGCATTGACCCAAATAGTGCCTACAATACATTTCATGAGAACTTTATAATGCTTTACGAACTGTGTTTTCCTCTAATAAAAATTAAAAATAATTGTCGACCTAGACCAAAATGGATATCACGTGGCATTAAAATATGTAGCAAGCGTAAGTGTCACTTACTGTGGCCATACAGAAAAAATCCAAGTGCGACACATAAGAACACATTCAAAACATATGCGAAAAGGTACAATACTATAATCAATCTAACTAAAAAATCCCAGAATGACTACTACATTAATAGTGCCAGTAACAAATGCAGAGCTACATGGAAAGTGATTAATAACATCAAATGTAAATACCCTACTGAAAATGTCACACAATTAATTATTAATGAATCAATAATAAGTGGTCCTGCAAAGATAGCCCAAAAATTCAATGACTTTTTTCTTGACATTAACAATCATACTAATTCAATGAATAATTATTTTAATAAATTGACATATAATCCTAATAGTTCGATACATAATAATGATTCCAACAAATTGGGCAATTCTTCTAATTTATTGACATATAATTCTTCTAATTCTAATAAATTGACATGTAACCCATCTAATAATTTGACATATAAATCAAGTAATAAATTGTCATATAACTCATCTGACAAAATGACATATAATACATCTAATAAATTGACTCATCATACTAATTCAATCTTTATGTCGCCATCAATTCCGGACGACATAAATAAAATTATATTTGCGTTGAAAAATAAAAACAGCGTTGGTTATGATGGCATCACGACAAAAATTGTTAAAGATGTTGCTAAAATTATATGTGAATCATTAAGCTACATAGTTAATCTGTGCATAGAACATGGCATTTATCCAGATAAGCTTAAAATATCGACCATAAAACCAGTGCATAAAAAAGGTGATAGGACGAATATAGACAATTATAGGCCAATAGCACTTATAACAGTATTCGGAAAGATTGTTGAAAAGGTAATGTTTAAGTGTATATATGAGTTCCTTGAAAGCCAAAACATTTTAACCACCAGTCAATATGGTTTTAGAAAAGGCAAATCGATAAATCTAGCAATATATAATTTTTTGCTGAAAGTATTTATTAATTTGGATAAAGAATTACCAGCTATAGCATTATACATGGATTTGTCGAAGGCATTTGACCGCGTAGAACATAGAACACTCCTAAACAAAATGTACAAATATGGAATTAGAGGTAACGCCTATGATCTCGTAAAATCATATCTCTCAAATAGACAACAGTATACAGAGATTCGGCAGTTGAACCAACAATCAATGACCGAAGAAATTTACACATCCAAAACTGGAACTACGCGATTTGGTGTCCCACAAGGAAGTATTTTGGGCCCCTTATTCTTTCTAGTATATATAAACGATATGCCTTCGATAACAAAACATGACATGATATTATTTGCTGATGATAGTACGATTTTATTTACCAATAATAATACAACTAATTTAGAACTTGACATTAATCAATCCTTAGTAAAAATCACAGACTGGCTTAAAAGCAACAATTTAACTATTAATATAGATAAAACCAAAATAATGAATTTTAAAATACGTACGCAACGCACGGGACCTTTAAAAATACAATATCTAGATAACGATATAAAGGAAACTGATGTTACAAAATTTTTAGGATTACATATTGACAGTAAAATTAACTGGAAGTCACATGTGGACTCTGTGTGTAAAAAACTTAATCAATTTTCGTATGCTCGCAATAGATTAAGTAAAATAGCAAATCAGCAAACTTTATTAACAGCATACCATGGCTACGTCGGGTCAAACCTTAGATATGGCGTGATATTTTGGGGAAATAGTACAGACAAGGGCCGTGTGTTTATAGCACAGAAACGTTGCATAAGAGCTATGTTCAATCTGCATCAAACCGACTCCTGTGTAACATATTTTAAAACTCTTAATATTCTAACTTTACCATGCTTATATATCCTGGAAGTAGCATTATTTGTGAAAAATAATCCTAAGCTGTTTAGTTATAACACACGCATAAGACATCAAGATAAGAGTTGCAAATAGTTCCTAGTAAGACACATTTAATGCACGAAAGTATCTTCTGTACAGGATCACGTGTATTTAATAATATTCCAAAGCAAATCAGAATAGTCACAGAAATATCTACATTTAAAAAACAACTACAGGAATTGTTAGTAAGCAAGTGTTATTACTCGATAAATGACTACTTAACTGATAAATCATTGATCCATTACAGTATACCTCAATCATCATGATGTGTTCAGTAAGAAATTTCGACAAAGTAATTAACTACTGCCTGTGATTATTGTGACATTGTATTGACATTTTTCTGCTTATTTAATTAATTTCATAGTATATTCCTTTGTATTACTATTGTATACCCAACAGGCGGGACATAGCTGAGCAAAATTATCATTATAACATCTGTATTATGTACCTACCTATGATCCACAATAAAGATATTATTATTATTATTATTAATAAATACTGGAGAAAATGCGTAGGCAAGTTTCAGTGACAGATATATTTTCTTTATTTACTACGGTTATCATTAGATCCCAAACTCAGTGTCCGGATCACAAACCACAGGACCAAAGAATACACCGAAATCGATGTTGCAAAGTCTCAATATAAACCTTAAAACTAATTCGCGCAAATTCTTTGATGTAAACACGTTGTATTAGCTTTTTAATCTTAGTTTTTCAATGTGCCAACACAGGAACTATTGTCATACTGTCGAAGAAATAGTTTCGCAGTGCAAAGGTGCACCTTATTACTGGTAAGTACAAAGCCTCTGCACGGTCTAGGGCGGTAAGAAGAGACATATTGGTTTTTGACCGATTTATAAGATATATTTTGAAGCTATACTTTGATAATAAAGTATAAGTTTACCTTACTTTGCTTGATCCATTTTGCCGGATCGCGCCGGGCTAATGAAACAGCGTGCCGTACGATTCCATAGAATTATGCTTCCACCTATGCCAGAATCGGTGCCGAGTCGACCGGTGAAGGAAGAACGCTCGATGTGACCACACAGCAACTCAGACACTAAAATGTGTTTGAATGAATTCATAAAATAGTTCATCCGTGTCCACAGAAGCAACGCAGATTTTATATTGCTTAAACTTTCAAGCCATGTACGACGCTATAGGATGAGTGGCCTGTTAACGCTACGAAAATTTTCTAAACAAGCTACTATAAAAAATATGTGATGATTTTAAGTCTTTCATATTTTAGATACCAACACCAATCGATAATAAGTTCTATATTCAGGATCACTGCTCCCATTCATCTTCTACAACAGCAAAAACCATTAGCATATTTACGACCAAGTAATATGCCTACCGCATCTAGTCTACCAATACATCACTGAGCAAGCCTTTACTTCAATCTGGCGTAAAAATCCAGACTCTTTCGATTCCATACAGGGTGTTCACAGTTCCAAGGCAGGCATGTACCGAGGTACCGTGTTTGTAATAAAAAATGTTACTTGCGGTGGGTTTCACACTGCTGGGGAGATGCGATTGTTCACTCAATGCATGAAGGTAGTATTTATAGATATAGGCGAGATTTATAGCTTAAGGTTTTAAGGAGATGCCTCTGAATGATTCTGTTTTTCGTGAAGGTAGTTGCAAGCTTTTGAGATAGCTGCCGATATGGTAGACAACGTTATCGATATAAAGTTCGTGTGGTCAACCCACAAGTTTTCCGTAAGTAAATAAAAAAAGCGTAAATATGAAATGAGAAAAGAGAGGTATGTCAGGATCGTTGCCAATGGCGTTCGGTAGTCTCTGCCTATCCCTTCGGGCAACAGGCGGGAGTCTATGTATGTATGTTAATATGAAATAATTCAATAACGTGTGAAACTGTGAGTCAACGTCGATCTATATTGTGTCAAACTATACTTAATTAACATGAAGTATAGCAGAATACCAATTGTAAGTCAATTTTAAATCAAATCGCAGTTCGTTCAAAATACAATGTCAGATAAATAATAAAAATAACGAGAATCGGCTTTCAGGATGAGAACTAACCGTCTTTCATTTAAGGTGAAGTTTGTGAGCTATTCATGTGTCAATTTGCAGAATCTTAGCACCTTGAGACAATTTACTCGTTCTATAAATCTCAACACGATCAAGGGATAATTTTAAACTGCAATGTTGAAAATTCCACGCAACGCAAAATGTAGCTCCCATATTTCAACGGACCGCCTAGGTAATAGTCACAATTGTCCAAAATATAAAAATATACTAATGCCGTGACACTAACAGGGTACCTACACCACACAGCCATGCATTACCGTCCTGTTGCTACAATATTCAAATGCACCAGCTTGTAGCATAAATTCAGAGCGACATTGCATCGTGTGATGCACTTTTCAGTGTGAGCTTACCTTAATATTACCATGAGTATAGAAATGTTAGAAACTTACTATACGACACTTACGTGCTTTATAAGAATTCTGAATATAAAGCGGTAAAGTTATAGTCAAGTATCGATGTGCTTAAACTGAATGTGAAGATCGATTTTAAACTTTCACGATTTGTATACATCATACAAAATAAATTAGCGGGTCTTAATCGCGTACAACTAACTTATTTATGGTATAAATACCTATTTGGTTTTCTCCGCGACCACGCTCGGTGCAAGACGAGCGAAACGTCGGAACCAAATAGGTATTTATACCTTAAATAAGTTAGTTGTACGCGATTAAGACCCGCTAATTTATTTTGTATGATGAATGTGAAGATCGTTATGTTTTTATTCTTCTTTGAATAGACATATGAAGCGGACATTCAGTACGCCTGTTTCTATTTGTGAAAACGTCTTTGTAGATGTGACACTTGCTTCACTCAACTGGTAAATCTATTTAAATTAAATTAAGAAAGAAGAAAAAAAGGAAGTAAAGCTATTTATTTGTCACATACACAAAGTATAATCATCATCAGCAGCCTTTAACAGTCCACTGCTGGACTAGGCCTCTCCTTTGAAAGGAGGAATTGGCCTACTATACCACGCTGGCCAAGCGGGTTGGTATAGGGTTTGTATTAAGTTTTCCTTTCCTTTCCTTTTCTCTTGCAGTGTTGTTCTCTGCATAATATGCTCCCTCTGTCGGCTCTTACGACACCCATGGGATGATATGGGGTGGTGACATTTCGTATTCTTAATCCGTCACCACACGGACAAAGTATAATAGATAAAAAAATCTCAAAGCAGAGCATTTAGTCTGTGACAGAAAAGTACACACTCAAGTATATTGTTGTGTATTATATGTATCGTATATAAGCCACGATACGACACTAAACATGATTCTTGGTTAAGTTCTGGCTTGATCTGCAAAAAATATACGAATACAAATGCTAAAGTTTTGAAAAGCAAGTGTCCTTAAAAGTTAAACAAATATGGAATTAATATAACGAGTGATCTTCTTTGGAGTAAGTCTTGAATGCTATTAAGTTTATGTATTGAGATAAGGTCTTCGGTGTAATCCTTAATATTTCTCTCTGCTATACATCATCATCATCAACTCTGTATATAATTGTCCTTCTGCTAGACGGCTACAGACCACTATGAGAAGAATAAGACCACAATCCATCACAGTAATCAAGTGTGAATTGGAAAACGTACCTACCATCCACAGACCACAGAAAATATATTTTCCAAAAAAATCATTGAAAAAATACTAAACAAAACTCAACGTAACTGCCATCATAATTTTCAGAAACCGACGTTTTAAATGGACGGCTTTTAACTTAAATTTCCATTGTTAAACCACGAATTTAAACTAGTTAATATAGTTAAATAAAGTTCTGAAGGTGTTCGCTTTGGAGGTGCAAATTTTCGTGTTCAACAAACTTGATAAACTTAATACGACGAACTAAATGAGACATTATACTCGTGCTGTGATCAAAAGTTTGTAAGTGAACTTGTAACTCCAAAAGCAGGCGCTATGCTAAACATGATATATTATGTAGTCTACATTTATTACATGAAAAAATAATTACATAGTATATTGTGAGGTTTGTGAGGCTTTCGATTGAAGTTCATATAAAAGCACCAAATCGTTTGCTTACTTCTAGCTAACTGGCAAGTTGGTCTATTAAGACGTTTTGGCTTTTGTTCATTAGCAACTAGTTTTTTCCTCGTCTTCCTTCGTTAATTAATGAGAATCATCCAATACGCTAGACTGTACCACTGGCGAAGTATTAGAATTTCATTGTGATACGTAGAATTGTTTTGGCGTCAAATATTTAGCAGACAAAATTTAAACAATTTCATGTTCGTATTATTAGTTTTTTTGTATTTTTATTGTTGCCTATCAAAATGACTGCATGCCATCTTATTTAAGCGAACATGGAGTCCCGAAGGAAAAGTCATCATGCCAATAAAATATTAATAATAATGAAATGGTTGATATTGGTTCTCCTTCTTTCATGTCAATGACGAGTCATTTCGAAAAAGTTTTATATCTTGTTCGCCCAGCTACCTTTACTGCATTTAATAAGACCGATGTACGACTTTTGTACCCAAGCAAAACGTTACTGTCAATATTACACTAGCATTAGTGATATCTGTGTAGTATGATCTGTATGTGATGTCTGTAGTGGAGGGTAGGTGGCGCTTTAGCTACAAGCACCTGAGTTGTTGTTCTCTGTTATAAAAAATCACCAATAATAAAAAAAGTAAGTGATATAACATTAAGTGTGCACCAAAAACGTTAAGCAAGTTGTAAATAATAAGTGTAAATGTTATCATCGTAAAATCTTATAGGTAATACAAGGAAGAAAAGAAAACATTTGTGATGCGTGATAAAAATACTTTACACAAGCAATATCATAAAATATAAACACATGTGAAGCAATAGTGTAAACAAGTGCATAATAATAATTGAGCAAAAGTAATAAAATCAACTCGGAACTCAAACTTGAATCAATAGTGTGTAAAAGTTGAAATTATAACTCCACATTTCTCATATAGTCTATCACAAAATGATCACCATACAGGCCTTATCTAATATGTGGAAGTTGTTTTTAGATTAAGTAATAAATATCCATATGTTTTCATGTTTCAAGTGGAATATTCGACCACATGTCATGTCCACACACATCTGATGTTTAACCTTTTTAATCATTATAATGTCATTTCTTTCAACTCGTGTTTACCCGCAACACAATTAACTTTTCAATTTGTAATAATACTTAATATGTAATATAGATCTCTATATCCCATCAGAAAACATCGTCCAGTAAATACAATCTTACCAACACTACACTAGAAACATTAATCCAGATAGCTTTAGCGCACAGACAAAACATAGAATCGCAGGCTAGATCCAAGTAGTTCGCGATTCAACTATAACTGATTGTATATTACAAAGCTCGCAAACTCCCAGCCGAGACGTTGAGGTTTCAATTAAAACTTCACAATTTTGAGGAGACCCCACCTACTTACTGAAGAAAGTTTAATGCCCGAGTCTACGTAAATGGTAATATTTTGCAGTCAGCTTGGGTAAATGATACTGCTTTCAAATTGTGATTTATTTATTTATGTTTACTTTGTAATGATACTGCTGCTAGCTTTGTATTTATTCTGCAGCAAGTTATTATAAATATTATAATATTCTTTATTTTTTATCTATAGGATACAATGTGCCACAATGACGTAAGGAAAAACAACTCGAAACAAAGGTATGTGGTATAGGTTCATACCGAAAGGTAGATTGAGTAATATTAGTGATCACGAAAGTTTAAACTTCTGTAAAGTATCATGCTCTTTTAGTGTGACATCTTCTTTAGCGTATTTACTTAGAAATTACTGTTGGATAATCTAACACGGTTTTAAGTCCTAACAGGGCATAAAATTTATTAGAATGAAATTTGAACTCAGGACATGGTTTACACGTTGCTTTAGATACTTTAATATACAAATAGATACAAAAGTATTATTTATAATAGACAGGTTGGCTGTTTGACCTTTTGAATGCACATCATGCGATACAATTACACATTACGTCACTAAAATGCGTCGAACCTATATCATAAATATCAAAATGCCAATGTACACCCACGACTACTAAAAGCAATTTAAAAATAAAACAAAAAACACCAAGACTATGAATAAAAGTGGGCAAATAAGATAATACGGGCAATTTCACGATTCAGCCCGCCTCGTAACACGAAATATGATCATACATACATAATTATAATTAATAGACTCACCCCTCTTACCCGGAGGAGTAGGCAGAGACTACGTTAAATATGATCATACTTCGCAAAGACATGGTTTTGACGGAACAGAGTACTAACATTGTGTAAGGAGAAAAAATTTCAGCTTGTTATAAATATTTGATAATAATTTTGTTAATAGTACTTTTAAAGAATTATTCTATTGACGCGTTTAGTTAGTTTTATAGAATTACCTACTCGTAATGTAAAATGTTTATTTAGGAAAGGATATTAAGCGCAAGTTCAGGTTTATATTTTGTCAAACAAACTTAAACTAACAGTTTACTAGTCTAACTTAGTTTAGGTTTAGATTTGACAACATTTTTCTTTTCTCATTCCATTTTTGCAAGACGGCAAAGATCTTCATGACAGCAGGGACTGACGGCTTAATGTGCTCTCCTAGGTACGGGGCAAGCTATAATTGACTATTTAATACGCGAATAACTTCGAGAAGCAGATGCGCACCGTGTTTTAGTGTACGTATCGTTGTGCTTGATACTCATCTCATGCCGACGGAACCGTTTCAAAACCTAGTGAGATATAATGAAGATATTGTAAGAGGTTCGAATTCACTTTATACTTAAACTATTAGCTACTAAATTCCTGAAATGATTTTAATCGTATTACATCATCCTCTTCAAAAACACAGAACCGTGCCAAAACCACATAAGATACTCGGCAATCAGCCTAAAATCTATCCTGATAACAAATCACCGAATGAGAGAATCTCCATAAATAAAGTCTTAAAAAATCTCCCAATTTGGCTCCAAAACGGCTACTTAAAAGAAATATATTGCAATCTTTGTAATAGCTGGCATAATATATACCTATTTCCGTAGGAGGGCCTTAAAAAGGCGTATTGCGTTCGGTTTAAAACGTTTTTCATGTAAGCTGCTAATAGACGGAAAAGTAGTTCATGTAAAGAACCACTTATTGCAAGTTGATTTTAGATTTGTTTTCACACTTATCTTTATATTTTCGTTGTACAGTTTTGATATTATTTTAGCTTTACTTGGCCATGGGTACTTCAGTTTATCTTACATTTGCGTATATATAAAGCGCTTTTGTTTCTGACAGACTGACAGACAACGCACAGACAAAACTATCGCGTGCAGGAAGCTGAAATGGCGTGCACCTGTGTTCTTTGAGAGTGAAAAGGAGCACTAAAAGGGTATTTATGGAAATTTTCCCCCAAAGGGTTAAAGTTACGAGAGGATCAGACTGTGTGCAAATTTTATTTAAGTGTCATACACGCGGACAAAGAAGCGGGCAAAAGCCAACTTTAATAAAAAATTAAAACCTTAATTATTACAGAAACACGTGATGTGGCGCAAGTAAATTTTTCATGTTTGATGTTATCTTGTCATTACTTTTCCTTTTAATGAGAATTTATGGCGCTAATTAGTTTGATTTCATTGCTGGTTTTCTTATGTTTTAATCCTAAACGAAAAGCTGAAGTATTATAAAACGGATATATCCGGTTAAAATAAATCTACTGCTATAAAGAAAATACATAAGCATACTATGTCTTAGTATCTCCTATTGCCTATATCATTTGGTAAAACTACTTAACCAATTTAACCCGGGGTCATGGTGGTGGAAAAGTGTTACACGGACGTTGGGGTGGGTCTCACAGACCCGTTTATTAGATATTAGTTATTTCTTTATGAATGAAAAAGATTTTATTCATTAGAGTTTAGTTTCTTAGGTATTTATGTAAATAAATAAAATAAAAATATTATATTATATCATGTTTTATTCAGATTTATTAGACTATTTAAAAATAAACGACAAATGTTAACAAAATCTTTCCCTTCTACTTAAATGTTACTCTATTATTAATTAACAATCAATTCAATTATTTTAATGTCACTTTTTATAGTAAACAACATTAATCTTAAATCTATAAAAAAGCCGTGAAAAAAGACTCTTGTAAAATCGACAGTATATGCTGTCTTTCTTTCTCTTCTCGGTCCATTTTTACTAGGTACCTACAAAAAACACAAATAAAATACTTTGAACTGTATATAAGCAACTTAAATCGTAAACAAGAACAAAAACAAACAAATATAAAAACATAAATACACGGTAAATAATTAAAATAATATGTATACAAAATGGCGCGAAATTGTTACACTATCTACGGGGATGGGTCTCACATACCTGTTTGAACTTGGTGCACGTATAACTCCCACAGCCTCTGCCTTACGTCAAATGTGTTTCCTGCGACGCATAAATCAGCTTGACAGTTCTAGCTAATGAGAACAGCGGCAAAGTCGCATGCATAGTGTGAACTACAAGCGAAATACAAGGTTACGGGGCTCACAGACCCAACCCCCATGACGCCGGGTTAAATGTAATTCAAAACAAAATGTCATTAAAAACATATTCACAACTATTTCAAACAGTTAATAAAATAGGTAGGTACTATCCTACATTCTAAAAAATAACCATCGCTTGTTATTTTTGCTTTACTGCTACAATATAAGAAGATGATAACATCTTAAGTACGATACGAAATATTGGCTCTCCAGTTTCTCCATTGTTATTTTTCTGGATCGATAAGACATCGGATATTGGCTCAGTACTCCCCCAATACATTTACACCTCGGCCTTGTAGCATACGCTGAGCTCAGCTAGAATAAGGAATAAAGATAAATGTAGGCAGCGATAGTCTAAACAGTAGAGATTAGAGAATCTAGTTTAAACTCATGGCACGCACTAATGACTTTTTGAAGGTATGTGACCTTTGAGAGCACGTTCACCTGTTGGTCCCGACTAGATGAATATCTTTGTCAGTGGTTATGAGGGGTCAGTATCCTGAAATATACTGGTCTAAGGCATGGAATCTCGTAATCTTTTTGGGTTACTAGTTCAGACCACAGTCCCGCTGAAGGAAAGTTAATATTCTACCATATTTGGTTAGAAGAGAAAGCGGACTCCGGGCGAAAGTCTGACATTTGCCTGAAATACGCACGCAAGGGCAGTATAAAGTGAAAATTAGAATTTTTCATATGTCATTTTTGAGCGCGATTTTATGTGTCTGACATATTCCTTTTTCTCGTCGTTTTTTATTATGGGAGGTATATAAGTATTATACACAGTTAGAAAGGTTATTTAATTTAATTTTAGAGAAAATAAATATGATGAAAAGAAACATTTTAATATTAAACATAAAAAAATCAAACAAAGTTTTTTTTTATTGGCGCCAATTTTCATATTTTATTTTTTTAAATACCGTTTTATGTTATATATCAGATTCAAATCTAGATAACTTACTTTCCAACTAGATTTCCAAGTATAAAAACCAATTCTGATAAGAATCTGATTAGAATTATTTTTATTGGAACCTGCACAGTTTTTTACTTTTTCCCGCCAAAAAAAACTGAAGTTCCCGCCAAAATTTTTGATAACTAATATCTCATGAATAATATGAGTATTATATATTTTATCAAAGGTTTATTTATATACTCATAATAAAAAAATAATACAGCGCATAAATGTAACCTTATATACATACATCGCCATCCCTGGAGAATAAAATGATAACTACAAAAATGCAACTTTACAGGAAAAATAAAAAACATGTTTTCGTCGGTTGCTCCTTAAACACTGGACGTAGACAGATGATTGTAAGCTTTTAAAGAAGGTTATTTTTTGTATATTCTAAATGTTTTAGTGAAATACGCCTTATCGTCAAAATAGAGATATTATTTCAAAAATAAAAGGTTAGTCAAAATTAGCCATCATCTAAGTTGTTTAACGGCGATTATCATTTTATTCTCCGTACAGCCTGACCAGAATCAAATATTGTACTCTTCACTTATCATTTTTAAAATCCATAACAGTCATATTACTAACACGTCTTATACAGAGCTACTGGATGGTTTTGAACGAGAATAAAATGATAACTGCATTTATCATTATCTAGTCGCATATTTTTTTCATGAGAACATAATTCTATGACTGTTTGTCATACTAACAAGTGGGAATAAATTTTGATAATACTATATTAACACTTTCTTCTCGTAATTTAAAACTTGTTTTAAATCTTTGAATACTATTGTAATATTTTGTAACTTCGTAAATAACTGTATAAAAATTAGGAAAAAATTGAGCAGATGTATAAGCACCCACAGATCCCAAAAATGACATAACACTAAAACTAAGACAATGGCAGCTATCATTTTATTCTCCGGGGACGGCGACATATGTTTTTAAACTTTTTTTACATAAAATGACGTTTCTACGATAATTTTTTGTCTATAATTAAAGTAATACACATTTTTTTTGCTGTAACTTCATAATTAATCAGTTAATTTACAATAAAAACATAAAAGTATGATATATAATTACATAATTTGTTTACAATGATGTTTTTAATTCATGATTACGCCCCGCGCGCGGAATGCAAAGTCAGCAATATATATATTTTTTTCAAATGCTTACATCTAAATAATTTTCTGCAAGTATTGCTATAACTTTATTTTATTTCATAGATAATATCACCAGGTACATAAAAATACAACATCAAACCAGATTCAGCTTATACTTTTATTATCATAAACAAAAGTGTCGAGTAAGACGTTAAAGACGACATTGTTTACCTTACGGCCGCTCGCCTAAAGTAAACATTTCATTCAAACGTAATTTGTTTTGTATCATTAGAATGAGTCATTCATTAGGTTGCAGAAAAATAAACACCACTCCTCTCAAGTTATTAACAATCGCACAAAAACTATTTAATTGAGCGCGCCCGTCTTTAAGTGGCGGCGCGCACTTAAAATTTGTCGATGCTGAGTAAGCACTTAAAAATTGTGAGCGGTCAAGCGGTTAAACAAACATTAAAATTCGTCAATTGAATTTCGTGCTCGGAGTCACTGAAATGACGAATGATGTTTCGATTCGAACTTTCGAGATGAACGCTAGCCGTTCCCGAACACTCGTGTATTCGGCCAGCACTGAGCGGGTTTGAATCAATTTTATCAAACATGATAAAATAAATGTGGATGTATAGCTAACCATTTTGTGTAATAAATATATTTTTTCGATACTTCCTTGACAGAGTTAAAGGTGCTCAAAGAACAATGGCAGAATTTGGTCTGGGTTTATTATTATAGGGTTGGTTTGGTTTAAGCGCGGAACATCCTGACACCCCTAGAAGCGCGGATGGGTCAATTTTGTCCATTTTATTTTCGGTACAGTAATGTAAAGTTATGTATACAAATAAAACTTGTAATGAGGACAAATTATTTAATTACGTATTACACATATTTTGATGTATTTTGGCTTAAATAAAATAGAAATCACAATCACAAATGATCAGAGTTAAAGTGATGAGTGAGATCGGCGTTTGGACTCCCAAAATGTGCAATTGGAAAATCATTCGATGTGCACTTCCTGCAAACTATTATTTTACAAGGTGGTCATTTGACACGAGACTTGTTACCGTCATAAAGAGACTTTACCGGCCAACGAATATGTTTCTCTTGACGTCCAGGTTTTTCATTTTCATTTGTTATATTGATATGAGTATTAGACCTTTTCATGCAATTTGTATAAGGCTCAGCTAGTTTTTCTTCTGACTGTAAGATAAAATACTGACTGGTGATTCTATTCCCATTTAGGTCACAATACAATATCTCATATTATAAAAGTGTGAAGTGGCGAACGCTTAGATGGAACGCTTTGACAGAGTACCTCCGAGCAATTTCATCCACAACATCGACCTCATACTTTGAACTATTGTAAAATGATAGTTCATCAGGATTTTCCGTGTATGAACCAATTTCTATTTGAATACCTGGGTACATAGTATTTTTATTGTGCTTTCCTTGATATACTGTCAAAGTGATATTGTCTTTTAGTACCACAGTACCACTGTAAGTACTCATGCAAATGCTGTAAGTGCTCTTATTTTGCCTGGTTTTCGCAAGCAGGTATAGCCCGACGAGCTTTATTTATTGTGCCAACAATACTTGATCCGTTTAATTTTAGATTTTCAGCAAGGATAGACGAGAAAAAGTTACTTACAAGTGATATGTTTTCCTTTCTTTAGGCCATATCTAAATGGCCATACCCTGCATAATTATTTTTAGGGTGCAATGCCACCCCTCCATTCCTACACCCACGCATTGCTTCGCCGCGTATAAATTTTAGCGCACAAATACCCACATTGACCAATCAACGACATTTTTTTATTAACTTAGAAGAAATATGAAGTCAAACTCTGATATCCATGACTGGGTCAAAATTGGCACAGTCGCGCTTAGAGGTAAAATTGGGATAAAAAAATATTTATTTTGCATTTACGTGCTTGAGGTCAATAATAATCATCATATTTCATGAAAAGTTATAAAGAGTTACAATTATACGCACAATAAAATATAAGTTAGAGCAAAAAGAAAATCGAAATGGGTCAAATTTGGAACGCCTGCACTTTTAGTGTTAAAATATAATTATTAAAATGCAGTTATTTAATCTTTAATTAACATTATATAAATGAGCTAATATTTTTGAAGCAAAACAATTTTTAAATCTGGTAGCGCCATCTACCTTTCTATTGATAATTAATTACATCAACGTCAATCGTTCCTCGCTTGCTTGTCCAATACGAGCGATCCTTTTTATTCCCTCCCTTTCTCCCAAAAAGGCACGCCTATCGCTGATTCGTCGCCGAGTTCATCGACGCGCGACACAGTCAAGAATCATCCGTGTCGCGCCGAACACGTGTACCTGATTCCGCCATATTTTACCGCTTCTATACTATAAACGCAACAAAACCGCCCGCGGGTGAAGTGAAGTGATTTGTGTAGTTCTGGGTTGGATCCAGACGGAGTGATCAGCTTACAGCTCGACTCCTCACTGATTTAGAAGCCGACGACAGCCATCTTGTCGAGCCGAGAGAACGAAGGTAGGTGTGCTGCAAATCCCATTCCTCCCAGTATCTATAACTCCCAACTTCCACTCCCTTTACCTATCCTAGGCGATCAGAACTCGCCCTCATAAAGTCCACAATATTAATATGTTTTTCCAAATCGCCTAGAACATTCGGTTTCGGTGTAACGCCGAACCAAAATCAATTAAAAACATAATTAATGTTGTATCGCATCGTTTTAATGTTGTATCGATTTCACATAAAATCGATTTAGAATGTGCAGCTTTGCTTTTGTCTTTGGCTGTGACAGTTCAATGAATACTTCTGCGTTTTGATGTAAATCTGATATATGTCATTTGATCATTCAAATGTACCTACATTGTTAATTCTTAACTAAAATTAAAACACCGATATCTTCTTTTTCCGGCCTTTCCAATTGATAATAGAATGATTTATAGACTCTGTTACTTACGCCGAAGTTTTTGATTTATTTTTTATTACTGTACACTACAATTTAATTTCAGATATTTTGATGTATGGAGATCTGCCATTGTCCTTTCATGTTAGCTTCTGTAGTTTATGGTTTGAATTAGGCATTACTCGGTGGAACGCCATTATATACTAATGGAAGGAAAAAGGAATCTACCACTATAGCAATAGAAAAAGGTTGACGATACCGAACTCCTCTGAAGAAAAAGGATAAGGGATATATGGAATCATGCGAAAATGGTGACATGCGATAACCCGCTCTATGCGCCGACTATGCGTCCATGCGTGTTTCGGTTCTGCACGAGGCATCCTCAGGACCAAGTCTAATATCTATCAATATAATTTAATATTTTAATAGGTTCTAATATTTATGTCACGTGTCTATATCACGTAATTTATCCGTTAGGCAGAGACTACGGAACGACATTTGCAACGACCCTGACATATCTCTCTTGCTTCATTCACTCCCATCAGATTCCTCATGCATGCTCTTCTGTTCAGGGTACTTCTCACCTGTCCTGTTTTTAGGATGTCTCCAATCTGGTCAGAGAACGTCCGCCTAGGTCTTCCCCTTCGTCCTATCCCTTCCACACTTGCCTTATATAGCTGCTTGGTCAGTCTTTCGTCATCCATCCTCTCCACGTGCCCAAACCAACTTAGCATACCTTTCTCGATGCTTGTCACTACATCTTCTTTTACGTAGCCAAATACTCTATTTGTAAATGAGGGTAATTAATATTTGTTTGATAAACACGATCATTTGTTCTGTATCTGACTGTAATATCTATTATATATGTGTAATTAAGAATGATTATGTTTATCAGATATCTTGTTGCCATCATAGCTCTGATTGGTTGGGATCAAATGGGCGTATGTGAGTTGTCTTCGGCTTAACGGATCAGATGACCGTCTAAGTTCTCCTAGACTTTATTCTAAGAAAGGGTACTTAGATATGAACATTTTTATTGAGTTGATTGAACTACCGATTCCGACAGTACACGCCTAAAGATTCTTGTCAGTCTTGCAAGAACCAGATCCGATGGCTTTTACGTACCCTCCAAGGGGCGGTAACGCTCTGAAGTAACTGCCACAAGCGGTCACTTATAAAAATTAGTGACCTGAACAAGCGTTGCTTAAGTTTACCGATTCCTTACGAATAGTAAAGTGAAGACACGCTAGTAGTACTTCTTATAAATCTTAAAACAAAGTTAAATAAAAAACATTTAAACAGTTTTATCCACACATCTCTGCTGCATACGTACCCCAAGTCTTGTAGTTCGGTCTACACTGATCGTAACGCCCCATAAGCCAACCACCGCATCCAAGCATTTCAACTAAAGCTTGAGCTCTAGTTCGATAACTACGTAATCCAGGGCAAATTTAGGAATGATTCTGGGTTTCAATTCGGCTACTTTGGAATAGAAATTAGAATAATGTCAGGAACTGCATCGTTTGTGATACATGTTCGGAACATAGTATTGTATAGTTATATGACAGTAAAACAGCTTTTCCAGTTC
This sequence comes from Euclidia mi, assembly GCA_944739405.2. NCBI lineage: Eukaryota > Metazoa > Arthropoda > Insecta > Lepidoptera > Erebidae > Euclidia > Euclidia mi. The sequence goes on from OX123197.2 coordinate 11,692,983, forward strand.
TCTGCTAGACATCAGTTTCTTCTAATTTGCGTCACGATGTGAGTAAATAGGAGGATTTGGTCTACTATAACACGCTGGCATGGTATTACATATGGATAGACGTCAAGATTATTGTTTTTTTTAATTGATGTTTTTGTTTTGTTTATTTTCCTTAGTCACCTCTTACCGCACTCATGGATTAATATATTATGGTAGTGACACTTTGTGTTCTTACGTTTCGACGTGGTCTACACCATATATGGTCACAAGTTGGCGAATGAAACATTATTCATTTTGTTCTAAATGTGGGTTTTGAACTAAGAAACTAGAATTAAATGGAGGCATAATGCTTATCGGTGAAGGAAAACATCGTGAGGAAACCTGCATGTTTGAGAGTTCTCCATAAAGTTCTCGAAAGACATGTGAAGTCTGCCAACTCGCACTTGGTCACCGCGGTGGCCTTACCCTTCTCATAGTGAGAAGAGGCTTGTGCCCAGCTGTGGGACAGTATAAAGGGCTGATGATGATAATGATTCAGGTCGTGCTGGCTCCCTCAATCAAGGTTGAGCCGTACGGTGGGAGTTGAATGCGGGCCATCAGCAGGCTGAGTCAGTAATAAGCGTCAGATGATATCCGGCATTGTACTCGCATCTAAACCTTTTATGTCTGGACTTCAAAAGAATATAAACGAAGAGATGAAATATAATGAAATTACAAAAAAAAAGCAACGACTCTGCGTTTGTTTCGGCCTTTCATCTCAAAAATTCATTTAGCTAGGAAAAGCCGGCATCATCTAGAATCGGGTTTTGACTTGTATAAGTGTTGTTCTTCTTTAAAGCAAAAATGGATTCAGTAAGTCCGAACTGATCAGATATTCAGTCTAACTACCCCTATCTAGCCGCTTCGATCGATTGAGCTGCAAACACAGACAACGAATCTTTCACTTCCAGTATCATCACTTACTACAATATTACCCAGAATACATACAAATTCACTAAAGGTTCCCCATTTTTTACCCCTTTTCAAGGGACAACATTTACACACAATAAATCTTTAACTCTGCTGAGATCGGCCTTTGTTCAAAGGAATTTAGAATTACTTTATTTTATGGTCGCCCTAGTAATTGCTAGATTTTGGCTGTTTTTAACACTAACCTTAGATACCTAACCACTTTGGTCTAAGTGTTTAAGAAACGACTGGAAATCACATTTGAATTTTATTTCGGATCTTTACGATTATATCATCCTTACTTAAACAATTTAGGTGATTTTTAGTTGTACTAATACAACACTTTTTGGAACTCACTGTGAGAATATTTTACAGATAAACGTTATGCCTTTTTGAATCGGCAAGTAAAGTAGTTAAGTATATTGGTATTGCTAAAGCTTGTTGAGCAGACCGGAATTATGCTTTTGCGTCACACTAGGGGGTGTGTGTGACTCTCCGCTACAAGCGTTCGGAACCTGCACCGAACGCTTGTAGCGGACTGACTGACGGCTTGTGACCTGCTGTCGACGCAGCAAACTTTGCCGCGACCTGGCCGGATCTGTAACTACAACTTATGCATACTGCTGAAAAGTTGGGCAAAAATAATATACACACTCAAATTCAAATACGTATTTTTTTACAATTTCTTTCATTCATTCTAATTTTAGCTTGTAGTTTCAAAAATTTATCCTTACAAAACATTACATTATATTAATAGAAGGTAACCCTAGAAGATTCAATATTGGTTCATTTTGAATACGTAAATTCATTGAGGTTGTAAGATAAAATTATTATTATACCTGAAATCGATATTATACGAAATAATTGAGTTCACGTTCACTGTCTAGTATATCAATTAAATTAGACCCCTATTTAATTAGGGTGACTAATTCGTTTATCATGTATCCATATATAATTGGTAGGTAAAGGCTGTAACCATGGTGCTATGGGATTAGTTTGCGTTAAGATTGTAAGTTATCGTGACGTTTCGGGTTTGATGTCGAGGTAGGTCAAAGTTTTATTAAAGTGATCTGTTGATATTTTTTTTTGTAATGGAAGAGTGTTTTGGATATATCTGTTTAAATGTAGGTCCAGATAATGTAGGTAATTATTATGTAACAAACTATTTAAGTTTTCATAGAACAGTTATTCTCGGAGTTATTATTTAAACGAATTTCGAAGGGACATCAGTGATCAAAGCCTGAAGCTAAATATATTAAACATATTCTACATTAGAGGTATGTAGATTGTAAAGATAAATTTAGTAATCCCAAAGCGTGATCGCACAATGTACTTAGCTGTAATTAATTAACTAAACTATGTATTAATTGTATACCTAAACGCTTGCTAAGTTACAAGATAAACTCCTTGATTGCCGATGCACTGATCAGTGCGAGACATAAAAGATTTTATATTGTGTCTGGTATCGCGGCGGTTAAGAGGTTAAGGGTCAATCGATTTTATCTTAATTATATTTGGTTCACAATCAAGATAATACATATCAATTAGTAGGTCATCCATACAATATATGTCTTTATCTTTATCTTTTCAAATATACATACATACATAGACTCACACCTGTTTTCCGGAGGGGTAGGCAGAGACTACAGAACGCCATTTGCAACGATCCTGACATATCTCTCTTGCTTCATTCACTACCATCAAGTTTCTCATGCATGCTCTTCTGTTTAGGGTACTTCTGATTTGTCCCTTTTTTAGGATGTCCCCAATCTGGTCAGAGTATGTCAAATGTCAACCTAGGCTTTCCCCTTCCTTGTGTCCCATTCACACTGGTATTTTATCTTCTTAGTCAGTCTTTCGTCATCCATCCTCTCCATGCATATATGTATAATGTAAATGCTGTAAGCAGCATGGAAGGCAAACCTGTGGTACATTACAGAAATTTAAACTTTCGTGGCATGCTACTGAAGAGGCCGATGATCAGCAGTGGGCTACTACAACAGACTGATAATGATGATGATGGTGAAACTTTCTTGTTCATTATTATTAGTTTTGTATCGTCTTTAGGGATAAATACCACTTATTTTTGTATCAAGTACGCCATATTTTATTAATGTTCTTAGCGCCATGTTTACGTACGCTGAAACGTATTTGATACATCAGTCGTTGAACGTTGAATAACTTAAAAGGCTTGCTTAAAAAAGATAAAATGATTAACTAAAGGGAACATACTTAAACAATAATTCTCAATTAGGTACTTATGGCTTTTATTTGGCAAATATTATCTATCTAAATTAAAAATAGTCGTGGTAATATAATTAGTTTAGGGCCGGGGTGGGGCCGCAGGGGAAGAGGAGATGCGGTGTTGCGTTGCCGACCTCCCTATCCTCTTCGGCCGCTGGGTATTGTGGCGGTGGAGCCCAAAGCTGCGCGTCCACAGGATCGGAATCGGAGCGTACGGAGCGGACGGAGCGTCGTCATTTACAAAATGCCGATGGGGTGCGTTCACTGCATTCGGATTCAGCATCGGCAATTTAGGTATTTTTAAAGCAGGAGGACAGTGACGAGGATATTGTTGTGATAAGATTAATTTTCGGAGAATATCATACATTATATTCTGATTTATTAGAAGATGAAAATAGATTTTATTTGCCCAATTTCGTCCCAAATATTGTCTCTCTTAAGTTGATTATGTTAATGTTCATGTTTTAGATTATAAAGTTCTTCATACCTTTCCACTAACATAATTAAAACATCGTCGTTCATCGTTAATAAGTATTTTTGCCTACAGTTTAACGTCGCAAACACGTCAGAACTTGAAACGCTCGGAATCCGTATGATGCGTTCACTGCGGATGACGTCATCATCACAAATACCGGTCTCAGGTGCAGAAATGCCGATCCAGTGCACGCAGTTTCATAGAAATTAATACAAAGCAACAAATCCTTCCGCTCCGTACGCTCCGATTCCGATCCGGTGGACGCGCAGCTTAACACCTTCATCCGCCGCCAAGGCGGTTTCGTTCGAGGCCCGCCTGACCATCTGGCGTGCCAATACCCGTCGGGGGGAAGCGAGTAATGCTTCGGTGAAACCCTACCCTCAACAATAAATTAAACAAAACATTCAATAATTATGAGCCTCGTTAATTAAGTAATTAATTTTTAAATGAGTTTTACTAATAGTGACTTACTATTGTGCGGTACGAGAGTGGTGCCCTGTGGCACACTCTTATTAACTCAGCTCCTGGTTTGACCGCAACGCTTAGTAAAACGCCATTTATATACTTTTAAGTCGTCATTGTATTACGTTTGTGTAAAAAAAGTGTTGTTGTTTATTAAGTAATATGGGCATTTTAATTTAGTAAACCTTTTAAAATTGTAATAAAGAATAATTATCAACAAAACTATATTTCAAGAATCGGCTCTGTTTGATTGTGTAATTTCCGGATCAAAGCTATAGAAGCCTTTGATTGCAAAACTTTTCGTAGTATTTTAACCTGCCAGATGAGCTATCTTGTATAATGGTGATTGATGATAGAGCTAAAAACATTTAATGTGGCAATAATGAATAATAGTCATATCTTACTCAATGATATTGAAATTCTCAAAAAGTTTGTGCTCTAAAAATCGCATGAAATCAAAATTTCGTGTTGTTTCTTTATGTTCCATTATATGATTATTGTATTGTTTTGTCCAAACCCCTTAATTTTTGATGTAAAATAAATAAAGTGTAAATAAAAATAGGTTGAACATATCTTTATTTATAATTTCGTGGTAAGAACTTTCCTATCAGAACAGAAAAGGAGACATTACGTCAACTTTTCCAAAACATTTTCCTTAATGGTTTATTCATATGGTTTTGTGAAAAGATTCACGACATTTGCAAGTCGACACAATGAATTAATATTTACTTTCAAGTACTTCCAGCTTACATTATTCATAAGCTGCTAAAACTTTAAGTAACTCCACATGTGCTATAATGCCATCATATGGTTTTCTAGCGGAGACAGCCTATTGGTCTACGTTATGGACTGCCGAGACGATGGTCTCGGGTTCGATCCCCAGTTGCCCCAGGCACCTCTGACTTTTCGAAATGATGTGTGTATTAAAAATGTTAATTATCGCTCGCTGAATAATGTGTTCGGTAGATAGCAATAGGGTCGCCCCCTGTTACTTTGGGACCGAAACATAACTGGCGAAGTGTGGGTGTGTAATATACCTCTGTCTACCTCTTCGGGAATAAAGCCGTGAAGTTATGCTGTTATGTTATGTTCTTTCAATCATGTTGTCTTGGTAGCAATTCAAGATGAACATCGTGGTCTTAACTCGCTGCTGGGGTCCACTTATGCTATCCAAATACGGTAGAGGGCGCATACCATACAGCACCATTTAAGAATCGCGTGACCCATGGCATTAAGGGAAGCTGAAGACACCGCGTTGGTTCTTAGTGCGTAGATCGAAGACAATTCGGGAGTCGCACCAGTACTATTACGTTAAGACCCTGGTCTTAACTTAATTCTGAGTGGGTGAAGGGAGACTCGCGAAATGCATTTTCTACCGTGTAACAATAATCTAACGACATTCGATCAAATAAATTAGCTTGTCATCAAGCTAATTTATTTGGAGGGAGACTAAAATGATTGCCGAAAAAATAAACTAAGAAACTAAAATGTCTGACCTCCGTATGGTTGACTGCATATGGCCTCTTATATTATTTTATATCTAATCGAGCGTGAACTTTACTTATGCTACGTTAGCGCAGCCGTGAGTTTAAACCAAGTTTAAACATACCGTACCATGTGAAAACATCAACTGAAAGTAACCTACTGTAGTATCTGCTTGCCGAAGAGACATTTCTGCTGACTCTTAACAAGTTTAGCATCATAAACAGGTGTGTTTGCGAAACTAAAATTATTGTGGGGCAACCGAACCACAACATCAATCAATGTCCGTATCCATAATGCCAAATCGTATGACCATTACCACGAAATTATTTTCTAGATCAAAGTGACCATATTAATGATCTATGTCATATGTGGTCCGTTTCACATGACCACAAAATAAGTTGACACGGGGGCTGTGATCAAAATATACGAATAATTGTATATTCGGTGGGAGATTGTTTTACTTGTAAATTGTAATTAGTATGCTTTGAGGGAACTATGACTACGTTTATAATACTAATAGCTTTAGCCTAAGGTTGCTTCCATGTTTAATTACTTTGGGCTGTGTGGGAATAATTATGTTAAATTTTGTTTCATTTAGTCATAATAGAAATTTACATTCGGCGAACGGTTATGACACGTAATTTTTCTCCATTTATACCTATAAAGTACCTTTAACAGCAATGGTCACTGAGTTCTTAAAATTAGCATTATCAAACTATTGAAGAAAACTGCTCCCTATCGAGATGTATATTAGAATCGCGGCTCGTCTTACTAAGAGTAAAAAGCATTTTAATGATACGGATTTAAAATATTGTTTCATTATTTTTTCAAAGCTAAGTGTGGAGTGCAATAAAATATTGAGTATTGAGCATTTGTCATATTTCGCCAAGATAAGCTCCATTTAAAAGATAACTTTAACACCTGCTTTACAATATCCTACTCTCTAAATATCTTGTTAATTGCTAATAATTATATTTGTTACAATTTTCTTTCAATATTCTTAAAATGTGTTCATGGTGATTCATTCCAGAGTCTTTTTCAGATCATCATGAACCCGTCCATTTTAGAACGTAAACACATACTAATAATTATTAATGTTGAAATAGTGTTTGAATATAAATTTAAAATAAATAAATTGAATCTGAAACCTGCTAGTGGCAAACACGGAAGATCGGATCTAATGGTGTAGCCTGGGATAGGTTTACGTCCAGGAAAAACAGACTGATGAGATGAGATGAGAATCTGAACGTAAGGCGGGAAACAAAAATTACAAAAGGTTTCAAACAATTAAAAACAAAACAAATTTTGTACCTCCGTATGTTTAATAATGCCTACCCAACAAATGTAATTTGGTTCGCTAATAGCTAAACAATAGCGAATTCCTGCCGAGGTCGCACCTCAACGCGTAATTAGTTTGCAGAGTACGGGAGCACCCAATTATAAAATGGTGACACACAATTTGAGATGACGGGAGTATAAGAAATTCTGTTATGGGTGTTGAAATATTTGAATTTATTTTCAGATATTTCGAAATATACAAAGTGTATTTCAGCCTATTTCCTGAAGAATTCTTATTTGAATGCTCACTTAGGAACCCATGTTTCTAAAATATTCTATTACACGTTTTCAAAAAGGTACTAATTTAGTGGTCTAAAGATATACTCTTCTGTTTATGTGTCTTTTATTATACGATTCTTTTAGAAGGAAGAAGATTTTCGTCTCTTATTCTTCGCCTTGTTTACTTACAGATGGACATATATAGATACAGGTATTTCATTTGTGGTTTATTGCAATTGATTCAGATTTTGTAGATCATTGATGCTCTTAAATATTTTTGCAATATCAGCTCTATGCTTCTGCATCTGTCACCTTTTGGTTGTAATACAGGTTTGTGTTCGCGAGAGTCTCTTGGCCATAAATAGGCGGCACATGAGCATGTTTCAATGTAGAAATAGTGCCCATAGTGGTATCCTAGAACAATTCCCACAACACCCCATATTAAGTATCTACTGGCACTACCTAATATGGGGTGTTGTTGGAACTGTTATCCTAAAAACTGGTTGATTAGAATTAGTGATTTAGTGGTTATGTTTGGTTTGATAATAAGATCTATAGGTAGAGGTGTAACATTACACCCACATTTCGTAATGAATTTTTAGGTCCCATGTAATAGGTGGCGAGCCTATTGCCATTACCGGGCACATCCCCAGACTCCGTGCTGCTACTGAGAATTCGGAAAAACCCAGTAACACTTTTGCCCGACCCGGGAATCGAACCGGAGATCTCCGATCAGCAGTCGCATACGCTATCCACTGGACCACAGAGACAGTATTGGTTTGAAATCGATGTATTTTCTATCTATTTATTTTCCATCTGGAAAATACATATGTAGATTTCGAACCAAGACAAAGATCTTATTATCAAACCAAATATAACCACTAAATCACTAATTCTAATCAACCAATTTTTAGGATGTTTATAAACATTATTACAATGATAATCAATACAAAATATCTCCAAAATTCATTCCGTAAACGGTAACAGACATAGATCCCAATTAGGAACTTCTTTTTTATGTCGGTTGAAAAAGCAACTGTATAATTTACAGATCTACTTAGTCTCGTCATGAGATCACTGCGGTTAAGCTCCATCTATCTCATAATATACAGCGACATGAGATACTTTTTTCCGTGGAATAGCAACATAAAAATACACGTAAATTAATAATGATGACGCTGCATTACCTTAGGTTAGGCGGAACAAAGCGCGGATGGTACGTATTTAATTTTTATACGCCACCGAAATTATTTATGCAAGGTGCTTCATACAATTTTGTGGCATTAATTCATGTTTGCTTCTGGTTGATTCCTTTGCTGTTCTTTGGCTGTACCTATCTGAAACTGAAGTTAAGTTACAAAATAATACGCTAACGTTGTCAGCTCTACAGCTGTATGCAGATTGTATACTTCTAAAATCTATAAGCTGTATGTGAAGTGGAATGCGTCATACTAAACTAAGCGAGACGGAAATAGAAAGCAGAAGATAAAAGAGAAGAATATTCGTAGAACTAGAGAGGAAGAATCAGTGTGCATCTCACACATACGTGAGTGCTAGTTCTGTGAGTGCGTGAAAGCGTGCATGTGTGCAAGCGTATGAGAATGCGTGCGTGTACGTGTGTGTGTGTGAGAGAGTGAGAGTGGTCATAAATATAAAAAAAAAACTAATTTATATCGCTAAGTATTTGAAAACTCACGTGACAGGTAACAATCGAAAACGAAAATCGGATTTACACCTAAATTTTACAACCAATATATTTTAAAGTCGTTAATTTAGACAGAGAGCTTTAAAAGCTAGTGGTTAATTTATGGTTAATAATAGAGACCCCTTATTACCCTAGAAGTGTAAAACCTTTTATGGTATAAATCCATTTATGGGGATTTTATTACAGTTGAACCGTTAATTATGGGCTCTAATCGTTAGAAAGTTGGGTATTTTGGCTTTAAAACAATGTTGGAATGTTTCCAGTTTATGTTTGGTACACGATAAGTTCATTTTGTAAATTCGGTGGTTTAGCAATATTAAGAGTTTTGATGTTTTCTGGCTGGAGTATTCTGTGTACTTGTATATTGGTTGGAATAATGTAACGGAGATTTGTAGTAAAATTTGCGATGTTTCATTTTTCAGTTTTACTCTATTGTAAAAGTATTGTTATACTAATACAAGGGACTAGATTGATGTAAATTCATACACCATTTACACATATTAAAATGTAAGTAAAGGGTGAGACCCAATCAATCCCCATCACTTTAATTTCCCCATTTATTTTAATTTCCCATCACTTTCCTATCCCGAACAACACGTGCCGGGTTAAAATGCCACGCTTACACAGTAGAACAGATACCGTCACGTACGAAAAGGTTCGGTACATCTTATCTTTGCCGTACCATAAAGATGTGGAACTCACTGCTAGCTCACGTGTTTCCTTCCTCTCTTGATCCTGGGTCCTTTAAGCGGGGCGTGAAAAAGCGTCTCTCAAGGCCGTCAAGGTGAGGGTCGCCATGTCACATTGCTTAACCAGCAATTAGGGATGGTGGCCATCACAATTCACTGTCAGCTTACCACCAGGCAGCGTGAAGTCAATTTGACAGTTTTTTTTAATAAAAAAAATAGCTGACATTAAAGGTAGAAACCGCCATCACGACATGATACCACATGATGAAACGTCGGTGCAGATAAAATATCATCATCATCGTCGTGGTGCTAATACATTTAAGACGTTCGCCATATTAAAAAATAAGGTAAACAAATATTTGAAACAATAAAGTATTTATTATTATTCGTTTATTCAAGGGTACTGGAATCACTTTTATTATTGTAAAAGTTAAGTTTAAAAGGTTTGGCGTGATTGCAATTCATACCCATCACATTCACATCTCACATTGCCGGCTTACAAACTCCTTGTAGACCGGCGCTGATATAGCAAAGCGCAGCGCAGAGCATTCTTCACTATCATACTATACCTATATGCTGGACTACAATCTTACCTTTCTCGTAGTAACAAGACGCTCGTCCCCAGCACTGGGACAGTATATATATATACGGAGCTGATGATAAAGATGCTAACTAGTCGGTACTAGTTAGCATCTTTATCACCATACATCTTCATTATTAGCCCCGTGGGTCACCGAGTGTGGGTTTGCAGCTTCACACATCTATCGAGAATATTATGGACAACTCTCCGACATACAGGTTTGCTCACAATGTATTCCTTCATAGTAGGTAAAGCAAGTGATAAATAATCATTTAATACACACTCAACTTCGATAAGTCAATTGATGCGTGCCGTGGATTCGAACCCGGGACCCTCTCTCACTAGGCTATCGCTAGTTAGAATATAATAATTTAATATCTATAGATATTCCAAAAAATTTTATTACAGCCTTTTAAATTGTTGCACAATTCAAAACACAATATCAGTATTCAAAACCAAATTAAAATTTTCTCTCTCAAGAAAATCTGATAGAACACGGCAGTACGTGTGCACACAAGATACGCCGTGTTGCTATGAAAGCCGCTTTCTCCCGGGACACTGTAAAATAAAACAAGAACCTTCGCTGAACTAATTAAACTGTAATTTCATATACAATATTCTCTGATGTCGAGCGAGATCTTGGTGTGCTTCCATGACCACGTATGCATATTATGCTGGCATATTAAGCGGTGATAGCCTTGTATATACCAACAGACTGTTAGTAGAGGGTATCGGTTTGAAACCTACGACGCGCAACTCTAAGTTTTCGAAGTTTTGGAGCGTATTAAATTGTTAATTATCACTTGCCCCGTGCTTCTGAGAGCATATAAAGAACTCAGTACCAGCTTTCATGAGTGAGTACCTTTGAATATACTGACACACTTGTCGAAGCCATTGCATAAGCCTTTGGAATGAAGGGATCTAAAGACATTAATTTCAAGGCACCGATCAGTGTTAGTATATTAAAGAACCTTACGCATCTTAAGGACTGTCAAAGATCTTCACATAGAGGATTGATGGCTTCTCATGCTATCCGTGGAGCAAGCTATCATCTACAATATCGTATGCATAATTTCTAAATTAAGCGGTACGCGCTGTGAGTCTGAACTCTGAACCTAATACAAAACTATTAGTCTATTTGATAATAAATTAATAAATAATTACATTTAAGGCACATAGGCGATAATTTAACACAATTTTATTTGATGGTCGATCAGAGACCTTCCAACAAAAACCAAACACAATTATGTTTAACTTTTTGATATTCCAAATTGACGGGAGCCTTGGCCGCCGTCTTCATTATAACTCCCAAAAATACTTTGTAAATATCTAATTATTCATTTCGCTAACTTTCTAACTGAACAAACAGATTGTCTTGGGTGAAGTTTGATTCTGTATAGAGGCGGGAGATTATAAAATTATGTCTCCGTCGCGTCACGTCTGTCTGTATGAACGCGATAAACTTAATAACTACCGAATGGATTTTTCTACGGTTTCATGATTAGATAGTGTGGGGAAGATTTAGGTTTACGCGGGTGGACCCCGGGGCGAAGTCTAGTTCATTTATATATATTTGCGGCCTTTAATACAAAAAAGTTAAAAAAAATCCGTAGGCGTCAAGTTTTTGAAGCACCTATGGCACTTTGAATAAATTCAATGTTGTCGTGGACTACACAAACAGCCTATCAGCGAATACCAGACTTGAAACAAAAATGTGTGGTTCCCACAGAGTTATCCGTCTGGGAATCGAACCAACAACACTGGGCATAGTGTCAAGCAGCGAGGTGCCTGCTTAAACAACGATTTAATTGTATTATGTGGTCTTAATATACGGAACTCACTTTTCTTCTGCTAGGTTCTCTGTTTAACTCTATTTTGGCAAAATTGTTGTTTCAAATTATGTTGCCAGCAGCTGGCAAGGCATATTTCAGTAGAATATATTATTTATTTATTTATTAAGACAATTGCAAACGGTAACAATCAAAGCATGATGGATATAACGTTGTAGATATGAGTTTTGTACGGATTGAAACCCTAGCGTAATCACACAACATGATATGCATTTTTATAAGTTACAAGTTATCTGTGATGTTACAATGACATCCAGAGATTTAAATAATACAATAATTGTTATTATATTAGATTCAATCCAGTTCAATTCTTCTAAGAATATGAATGTGGATTATTATCCACATTCATATTCTTAGAAGTTCAAGTTCAAGAAGCAATGTATGGGTATTCCCATACATTGCTTCTTGAACGCAATGCAAAATAAATGTTGCTACCGATTTCCTATGATACAATAATTACTGCCTTTTTCAAAATGTACTAACGGATAAACAGTACAGAGGATATACTCGTAAACAATATGTTGATCTGCATCTGCAAAACATTTTAATAATACAACGTAGACAGTATACTCATTAACCTAAAATAATTTGAAACAGTGTGTGATGATATAAAATCCTATTTTCATTAAATTTTACTTAATAAATCAGAATAAACTATTGCTCTGGGTACGTGTGTACATAATTAAACACTAAGTTTATTTTCAAAATGGATGTTGACAAAAAAGATTTTAACTTTTAGTGACGTTTTTGAACTTTTTCATGTATTTATGTGTAGTTGTATTCATTTATAGTAGTTTTAGTCATCCCTTATTTTTTTTGGAAATGCTAATCAACACAATAGATATTATAGTGAAATTAGGCGTTTATTCTATATAAATAGTCATTATTACAAATGCTTAGTTTGTCGGATCTGTTATTGTCTTTTCGACCTAAATATTTTATGCATCCGAATATTTGGTTTCGGCCAAAGGCAGACCAACTCTAAAGTGTCATAATAGAAAACTTTGATGAAGTCAATATTAACTTTGCTCTATACATCGTTAATTTATTATTTGATAGCCATCTTAATGAAAACAATTTTACTTAGTCTATTGTTAAACGTTTTTCAAGCTTTAAGTTTGACATACATACATACATAGACTCACGCCTGTTTCCCCGAAGGGGTAGGCAGAGGCATATTAAACGCCCACTTTTCGCCAATGCCGTGTGGTTGATGGCATAGAATACAAGCGTCACCACCCTCTATCTTCCCTTGGGTGTCGTAATAGGCGACTAAGGGATAACACGATGCAAATACCATCTTTGCGTAGAGACGGAAAACTCGACATCAAACCCTATACGACTGCCTCTTTGGTCTCGCGGCATAAATGTGTGCGTGGGATCGGGAGGTCCCGGGTTCGATTCCTGGGTCGGGCAGTGTTATTGGGATTTTCTGTCACGAAATTCTTAGTAGCAGCACGGAGTCTGGAAATGTGACCGGTACGGCAATAGGCTCGGCCCTTATTACGTGGGACTAAAGTATATCTGGCGAAGAGTGGGTGTAGAAGTACACCTCTGCCTACCCCTTCGGGGATAAAAGGCGTGACGATATGTTTTCGCCAATGTTTTGATCCCACGTAATAGGTGGCGAGCCTATTGCCGCTTATCAAGATATTTTGTTTGCCAGAGCATTAAGGTAGTTTCCAGGGTCAAAATAATTACATTTTATTTAGTCCGTATTTTAGATTATAAAAAAATATTGGATACTTAATTTTTTTCTTTTTTCGATTAAATAAAAATTAACAAAGATATAGCCCACTAAAGTTACGTGTGACGTAATCTAGTGCTAAAAAATGAAGCACGGCGTGACGTTATACGTAACTTTAATGAGCTATATCTTGGTAATTTTTGGTTTAATTTACAAATAAAAAAATACGTATCGCTTATTTTTGAATAATCTAAAGGACGGACTTATATTTTTTTTTGTCAACTAGCCTATTTCACTTTAGAGTAGAAATGCTCTCTCTCGATTACTACTACAGCAGGAACAGGCCACTCCCACTAAAGCTTAGTTATACTAAAGCCTCCCTAGTACAATCACTATTATGGAAGAAACAGTTCGCCCATTGTCACAAATGCTACTGGTAGCGCCATCTACCTTCCTATCCATAACTAATCGCATCAAGATCAATCGTTCCACGCCTAGTGCGAGCGATACCATATTTCCGTCCCGCTCTATCCCACTCCCTGGAAGAGGCACTGCCTTCGCCTGATTCGTCGCCGCGAACGTCGACGCGAGTGACAGTCGAGAACATTCCTCCCGCTGAGAACGCCGTCTCGATACCGTACCGCGCCGCACCGTTGTATGTGATTTACCGCTTCCACCAAGGAAAACCCGCTCGTGAGTGAAGTGAAAACAAGCAGCTGCATCACGAAACCACCAGGAGACTGCCCTACGGAACCGAAGAAGGTTGTATAAGGTAGGTGCCCTCCATCCTTGAAATATCCTATACCCACTCAATCACCTCCTCCCGTATCCATCTCCTCTTCCCTTATTCCTTTCTAGGCGACCCAGAACTCGCCCTAATACAGTCCATTCCATTAATCCTTCCCAAGTCGCCTAGAACCCTACGGTTTCGGTGTAAAGCCGAGCCATTTTTTTGATCCATACGAGTCGGATTCATTTACGTTTTATACGTTATACCGCTATACCTAGGCAGTTATAGCACCTAGCTATACTCCTAATATATTCACATAACCGTCACATGGTTATTTCCGCCCGCATCAGTAGGTAAACTTTTATGTAGCTACCTACTTATTAAATTATTAATTCTGGAAATATCATAGTTGTCTTATAAATCTCATATTTCAATCAACTTTTATTTCCTCAGCTCTAAAGTGTTGCCTACTTAGGTAAAATAATAGACACATTAGATATTCTTATTTTGTTTCGTTCTCATTAGCTTATACTTACGTAAGCATGTCACAACAAAAGAAGTCACGCGTGTCGGAAGACAAAGAGATGACAATCTTAGAAGCAAAACGCAATATTTTATTTGAGCGCATCCAAAACATAAATGAATGCTCAAAAACCGCATCTATGTCTGACAGTAATAGCGAAGCATTTCTCAGTTATTGTATAACAGTAGATAGTATTCGAACAGATTTTCATAAGTTGTTAGACGATTATAACGTAAGATTACTTTCTATCAATCCTGATGAAAAACCGAACTATCAGGCGTATACCTCATTCGAAGATCTTTATTGTATTATTAAGCGTGTACAATCGCAATTGGAGGGTAAATGTTCGGCAGAGCCCGTTGCCCGCAAACCGAGATTACCGCCAATCGAGATTATGTCGTTTGACGGAGATATACGAAATTGGCCGTTATTCTATGCGAGTTTTAAGTCTACAGTGCTCGATAATGGTTCTCTGACAGATGCTGACAGGTTGTACTATTTAATAGGTAAACTGTCACCGAAGGCCCAGTCCGTATTTGCAGGTGTCACACCCAGTGCTGAGAATTATTAGGTCATATTTCAGTCACTACTTGACAGATATCAAGACACGCGCGTCCTAGCGTCTACGTACTTTGACTAAGCTTTAAATCTCAAACTGTCCAGCAACGCGTCTGTCTCGAATTTCCAGCTGTTTATTGATAACTTCGTAACCGCGGTTAATTCTCTTAGGAATTTAAAATTAGAAGATCTTTCCGACTTTATGTTGCTTCAACTCGCTTTAAAAAAGTTTGACACTGATACAATTCGCGCATTCGAGATGACGGAACGCAATAATAAAATACCTACACTAGATAATTTTATTTCGTTCATCAAAGATCAGTGTCGAATATTTCATAATACGCAGTCTGGTTCACCTGGCCCGTCTAACACTAACAACAACAAACAAGGGTTGAATAAATCGCGAAATAGTAATAATAACTCAGTCCCTAATCCACAATCTTACGTAACATGTTCGGAATCTAATAGTAATAATTCACAGAAGTGTCTATGCAGTAACATAGTGCACGACCATTACTATAAGTGTCCCACCTTTAATGATTTAAATCCAATTGCTCGTTTTAAAAGCGTAAAAGATAACAAAGCCTGCATTAATTGCTTAAGCATAAAACATAAAACGAGTAATTGTTCCAGTAGAACGAGATGTCGCTCGTGTAAACAAAAACATCATACACTATTACATTATGATAAAAATAACCGGTTGTCAAGTCAAGCCGCTAACCTTGACACACTTACGAGTACGTCGCAAGTGCAGAACACGGTAGCTGCGCCTTCCGCGTCTGAGGGCGAAGAAGTATCGTTGTGTATGACATCCATTGCGCGGGCGACGCGCACTCGAGGACGGCACTCGCGCATCTATAATGATCCGCGCAGGGCCAAAACGCAGAGTACGGCGTCTAAGACGGTACTGTTAGCGACAGCGCAAGTTATCGTATATGATGTTAATGGGTCGCCGCACATGGTACGTTGTCTGCTAGATAGCGCATCTCAGACCAATCTAATAACATCGGAATGCTTCAAACGCCTCGGATTATGGAATAACTTTAAAAATACTAACTCAACCGTCAAAGGGATAGGCGGATCAGTAAAGCATTGCAGGGGTTCCGTAGATATTAAAATACATTCGCGTTTTGATAAGAATATTAATTTTAACATTTCTTCGCTTATCGTGGAGCGTATCACGGACGCATTACCGAACGCTAATGTAGACGTAGCATCACTCACTCATCTCGAATCATTGCCGCTAGCCGACGCGGAGTTTGCGAATCCGGCAGGCATTGATCTTTTGATCGGAGCTTCAATATTTCCGCACTTGCTACTAACTAAAATAGTACGTAGTGAGCGATATGATTTACCGCCCGCTATTGAGACGGTATTTGGGTATGTGATTATGGGTACCGTACCTACGTTACATACTTCTCATTGTATTACGTCTTGTTGTTGTTCTGCTCTTCAAGAGATCAAGGTGGGTGCTAAAACTGTGTGTAAGATAAAGCACTAATTAGCTATGCTATGCTATGCTATGCTATGCTATGCTATGCTACGCTATGCTACGTTATGCTACGCTATGCTACGTTATGCTACGCTATGCTACGCTATGCTATGCTATGCTAAGCTACGCTACGCTACACTATACTATACTACACATCCGCTTTGTATATAGATGACATTGCCTGTAATGTCATACCCGCTCCGCTAGCAATTTCGCTTTGTGAAGAGCTTATTCAGCTTTTCAAGCGAGGCCAGTTTGATCTTGTCAAATGGACAAGCAACTCTAAGGAGGTTCTCGCACGCATACCAGATTCTCATAAAGCTTCTCCAGACATTGAGTTTGAGAAGTCTATACCGCATAAGGTTCTCGGTTTACGCTGGGACAAATCCTGTGATAGTTTTCGGTTTGACGTCTCACCGCCAGATGATAAGTGCGCCAAGCGCACTATGCTGTCCACAGTGGCTCGTCTATGGGACATAATGGGTTTGTGGCTCCCACAATTTTGTACGCCAAGCTCTTGATCAAGGAGCTTTGGCTATCGAAGTGTGAGTGGGATGAAAGACCCCCTGACCATATTGTCGCCGCTTGGGGCCAGTTAGAATTGAGCTTACCGCGCTCAATCAAATTACTATTCCGCGTCATCTTGGGTTGGTAGATGGATGTACCATCAACTTAATAGGTTTCGCTGACGCCAGCGAGCGTGCTTACGGCGGAGTCGTATATCTGCAAGTCCGCATTGGTTCTAACTACTCGGTGCAGTTAGTTTGTGCCAAGTCTAAGGTCTCGCCTGTTAAAACCATTTCCGTTGCGAGACTGGAGTTGTGCGCGGCCCTTCTGCTGTCTCAGTTGCTCCGCAAGGTTCAAGACACAGTTTTGCCCCACTACCCCATTAATAAATTATACGCATTTTCCGACTCCAAAGTAGTGCTCGCTTGGATTCGTTCTTCTCTTCACCGCTAGCAGACTTTTGTCGCCAACCGCGTTAGTAAATTGATTGAACTTGTTCCCGCTACTTGTTTCAATCACGTCGCGGGTTATCGTACTCGTCTTCAGGAATTGAATTTCCGACATTGAATTGCTTCAACGATCCTCCTAACGTTATCCCAGTTTCAACCCGGGGTCCGCTTTCTAGTCTAACCGGATTTGACTGAATATTAGCTTTTCCACGGAACGACTGCCTGTCTGACCTCCGCAACCCGAAGGGATAGCGATATTCCATGGTTTAGACTGCCACTAGTCTAAACCATGGAATATCTACTAGTTTATTTTTACTGACGCCCTATAACGACTATCAAAAATCTTCAAGACAGCCGGAACCGACGGCTTAACGTGCTCTCCGAGGCACGGGACAAGCAATAATTAACAATTCAATACGCACATAACTCCGAAAAGTCAGTGGTGCGTGCTGTGGATTCGAACCCGATACCCTCTGCATGGCAGTCCGTTGGTATCTGCACTAGGCTATCGCTGCCTCTCTATCTATCGTCTCAACCACTACACTATTTTACTTTTCATTTATTTTCTTTTCGTGTGAGTGTGTGGCGAACTCTGGTGTCGGAGTTTTCAGACCGCCTTAAGGCCTTCGACACGATCCTTGTCCTGAGACAAGAACCGGGACCGACAGCTTTATGTGCCCTCCGAAGCACTGTAGTGCTCTGATGTAAATG
Source organism: Euclidia mi (assembly GCA_944739405.2). Classification (NCBI taxonomy): domain Eukaryota; kingdom Metazoa; phylum Arthropoda; class Insecta; order Lepidoptera; family Erebidae; genus Euclidia; species Euclidia mi. The sequence goes on from OX123197.2 coordinate 11,711,614, forward strand.
CCACATGCGGTCACCCATCAAAATAGCGGCCCGTGTACGCGTTGCTTAACTTTGCCGATCAATATAATAACCAGTGGCAAGCCAAGTCTCGCTAAGAGCTACACTATCTATACAGTGAATTTTAAATACGACATATAATATGGATAGATAGACAGATATAATTATTTACTTGGAATTCAATTTTTGATCGTCCTTGATGGATGTTTCCCAAAGTAAATGTTTAATAATGTAGTCCAGAAACTCGAGTAAAGTTTTATATTTATTGTTCCCGTTATTAGACAACATCCTTTAAATGTTAATCTATTTGGCTTTAAATATTAAACCCCTAATGGTGCTGATAAAGCTGAGCGTTCACTTGTAACAGAACAGCGAGTATGCGCCGTTTTTTGTTTGGTCGAACAGAACAACGAACAGAGCCGAACATTACTACGAACATTTTCGCGATCTTTCTAGCGAACGCTCTAATAATAATAAGCACAAACAATGATGTTACAAAAGTGAAAAAAAGTAGATATGTTATAGGCGTACCAAAAGCAGGACGCTAAACATAAGCTAGTTGGCAAGTCTGACATATGTGTGTGTGACGTCGCAAGCCGGCGTCAAAGTGAAACCGACCCATCTGTCAATTAAATATGGAGTTATCGATGTGTGCGTTAGTGTACCTTTTCTACGGTTTGATTACTACGTAGGTAACGATCTACCTTTTTCTTGTAATATCATTCAGCACAAACGTCAAAGCAAATTTACTGTCAATACGCTAGAATGCTCACCAGAATGTTTGTAAGAATGCTCGCTAAAACACACTCATATGTTTTTCTGTTTTGTAACATTCGCAAGAATGCTCCTTGCGGGTGAATGCTCAAATGTATCAGCGCCATAAGAATAACTCCAAATGCTTCTCATCCTGCATATTTAATCTGCACAATGGAGTAACGCGATTGTATATGATGGCAAAATTAGTGTAAATAAATCTGAAGTAGGTACACACTCTAATGTTTCTCTAATAAAAATAATATATCGCGTCATATATCAAAGTAAATTCAGAAACACTAACAGGTACTTGTAATGACTGCGCGATCTAATTCAAAGTGGCTCCTGGTGTAATTACAAAAAATCCTCTCTTGTACGGATAGTAGTGTGCCGTTTGTATATAATAAATAGTATAATAAACAAGATTAACGATGCATAAGGAGGCACGTTTCGTGGACAGTGATGTAGATGCACATGGACCAGTTTTCGGATGTTTTTACACCGAAATGCTTCGCGTGTTTTGCTAAGAAACTGCCTTGGTTTCGGTGCGTTAATAAGCTTATTCCAAGTTCGGTAACTGTATCATAGTAAAAGGGCCCAATAAGTAGTAAGTAACGCTTCTAGAAAGATGAAAAAGAAATCGTTTATTTCCATAACAGACGAAGGACATGCATAAAAATAAGTAATGTGTAAAAAAAAGACTACAATTAGCTTCGATCAAACATAACAATTAGGTATAAATCAGTACACAATCAGAGGGGCGAAGCTGTTTCGATAGCCAGCACGTTATTTTTAAAGGGGATATTTTTAACAGCGTATCAAAAATGTTATGTAACACACTAAAGTGTGTTACGTAAAAAAACTTTATTATTTCACTAAAATACTGACTTGCACACTAAAATACTATTTTATGATGATCTTTTTACAAAATATCATTTGATATGAAAAGTTTCGTCCGCTCGAGAAACTTATCCACTCAGAAAACTTGATAGGTTATGTTAGGTTCTCTTGTGACCCTGCTCCCAAAAATAGGAGCCCTGCGAAGCAGTGCTCCGTCAACTTAGCTTAGTGGTGCAATTAGTATTTTGGTGGAAAATTAGTATTTTTGACTAACAGTTAAATACAACCCTTTTTAAAGTGGTAGAGATGTGTTTGGGTGAAGCTTGTTTTTTTTTCTGTTGTCGGGTTGGAAATTGCCCTGGGGGGAAGGACGAAAAGGACTGTCAGACTCTTACTGACTAAAAACCAACCCGTGCTCCTCATGTACCCATGTGTTGGAGCTCGCTACCGCCCGACGGGTATTGGCCTGCCAGATGGTCAGGCGGGCCCCGAACGAAACCCCCTTGGCGGCGGATGAAGGTGTTGGGCTCCGCCGCCAAAACACCTAGCGGCCGCAGAGGATAGGGAGGACAGCAACGCAACACCCCATCTCCTCTTCCTCTGCGGCCCCACCGCGACGCAGCGATGGTGCGCCCCCATTTGGTCGCGGGAATTAGGGCGCGCGGCAACGCAACACCGACACGCCTCTCCTCCCGCGACCGCACCCGACTGCGAGGGACAGACAGAACTGTCCCCTGCACCCGCCTTAGGACGCATCCTACGCAGGCCTCACCCAAGCCCACATGGACCGTCCCCTCCCGGATCCCGCTTAGCTTCACCGTGGGTGTACCTCAAACCCACGGATACTAAGCCCCCCACCACGACAAGGTGGAGATCCCACTGGAGTTGGTACGCTTGCAATCTGACGCATATTATTTTTTTCAATAACTTTTTGCATCCAGTAAATGACCAGACCTTTACTTGACGTTTTTTGCATTAAAATGAAACATCATTTTGACAATATTTTCGAAATATTTTTTCAAGATCAATGGAAAAGGCGTTTAATTGCAAATTGCCTGCATATGCAAATGGTTGGATCAAACGGTATGAGCTATGGTTTAGCTAAAACGTTGTCGCAGCTTTAAAGTCCAAGATATATCCTGTCATATTTATTTATTTGTCCATTTATATTATCTAAAATTGTAACATAATGGGACACTTTCTGACAACACTGACTGACAATTTAATATTTTATTAAATTCGGTGTGACAGTGTCCCAGCAAAGATCCTCATGGCGCATGCCCAGTATGCACTCGGTTTAAGTTCAAATATTTATACCTCCGCTGGTTGCTTTTAGAAAATAAAATTTACATTTTTACAAGCACTCCTGTTTGCTTTCTGTCGCGTCGGCGCGCCTGAGTGTTTTTTGGCAGATACTCAAGCAAAATGGTTTATTTGACTTTTATTTTAAGAAGTGCTCAGCGATATTGAATTTTTTCAACAAAAGATTATAATTTACATCCGTTTAAACATGTAACAGCACTCCTTTATAAATAAACAATATATAGATAAATACTCGAATATTTTTTTTTATGGACTCACGCCTGTATCCCCGAAGGGGTAGGCAGAGGTGTAATCTTACACCCACATTTCGCCAGGAATTTTTTAGGTCCCATGTAATAGGGGGCGAGCCTATTGCCGTACTGGGCACATTACCAGACTCCGTGCTGCTACTGAGAATTTCCTAACGGAAAAACCCAATAACACTTTGCCCGACCCGGGAATCGAACCCGAGACCTCCCAATCCCACGCGCACATTTATGCCGCGAGACCAACGAGGCAGTATAATATTTGCCTACATATATATTTTCTACACAGAACAGGAAGTTCCAAACTTAAGACAATATTATTATTTAAGCTATAAGACTTAGGCTTCCTGTATACGACGCCGGACCCGCACCGGTGCCGCACCGCAATACTGTGTATTCACATCAAAACCGCATCGCCACCGCGTCGACGCCGCACCGACGCCGCACCGACGCCGCATAAATACCGCATTGTCACAACGCTAAATTATAAAGCAGTGATCACAGTTAAGTATAGTATTGTCTGTGTAACTGTACAGACTTCACTGTTTTAGTTATATTCGTAATATTAACATTAAGCATAAAAAATAAAGTATTAAGTAGAACTTTATTATTTTAATCTACAAGCAGCTGCGGAAATAAATTATAATTAATTTAAAAGATTTTACTCCGACAATACTATAGTGAACTGTGATCGCTGCCTTAGCGTTGTGACAGTGCGGTATTTATGCGGCGTCGGTGCGGCGTCGACGTGGTGACGATGCGGTTTTGATGTGCATACACAGTATTGCGGTGCGGCACCGGTGCGGGTCCGGCGTCGTATACAGGAAGCCTTAATATAGCTACAATCATGCAATAAACTACTCATCGATTTGATCATGCAATAAACTACTCATCGACTTTATCATGCAATAAACTAACTACTCATCGATTTTATCATGTTGTGGCATAAATGATTTACGAACTAATACCACGCTTTCTCATCTACAATATAGTTTGTCAAAGTTGCAACATGATCTTATGAATCCATCGTATGGGGATCAAGTTAATGGACAAGCGTTACTGTTTCAAGCTTTCGGATGCTGTTCAATCTACTGATATACTACCTCCCATCTTGACATACTCTGGGGAAATGTAAGATACTCATAGTGAATGAGACGTATATTTAACCTGTTGGAAGAAACGGTAAGATGATAACTGAAACGGTCAAATTGACATGGTTTTAGACCAACATTCCATCAATATTTTTACAAAACAATTATATGAATTACATTGTTTTATCAAAATGAAACAGCTTTTTCAAAGTGTTTTCACTTAGTCACAATTCAAGAGGCTAAATTAGTAATGCTCTTCACAATATTTATTTTGCAATGAGATACAAAAGTGATTAGATATCAATTAGCATTATGTTTATAAATTTTTTGATACACACAATTAGTTAACCGATACATTTCGATTCTATTAAAGCCTTTTTCAACACACCTGTACGAAATGTCTGATGTACAGGGCTTACAAACATTCAAGTGAGGCACTCAAAAGTCGTCCCCGGATCGCAAAGAGTGACTCTTGTGGAGAGTAACCCTACAGTTCTGAGGTCTTAGCTACTCAGCAGAGAACTATTTAAACCAAACCATCATTAATATAGACAAAACAGCTACTTAAAACAATAGTCTTTATATACACTTCTGTTCAATGTTTTTGCCTGTATAGACAGGCAAAAACATTGAACATTCGGTGAAACGTATTGAAACAAAAGTCAAGGAGATTTCTTTACATATTTTAATCCCAGGATTTATACAAGCGAGGGTTTTACTCCATTGTTTGGCTGCTTTTAATATTACATTGAACAATTCTTGATATCGAGAATGCGCTAGCAAATTGTATATTGCAAGTGTGAGTATGTGTGAGAGAGCTTTTTGTGTGTGTTTGTGTTAAAAACGTTGCTTACACACACTCTCTTATAAACAGTATTTTCAGTGTGTGAGTTTAAAGGTTTAATGTGTGTAGCTGTATGCGTTAACGGTTATTGTAAAGTATAAATGTTTGCTTTTAGCGTCCAGAAAATTTGGTTGAATTTGCCTTTTAGGGTGTTCGTGGAAAATAATGAGACTGAAGTAGTTCTGCGTTATGTTTAATATATAGAAATTATATATATAGAATCCAGTGAAAAGCAGTCTTACCGGTTTCATTACTAAAAAAATAAGTAAGGTCTGGCGGCCCTGGAATCTTACTCTACTACGCGTCACTCAAAATCACCGATCTGGGAATGACATGGATATGGCATGTCCAATACCTACGAATTTGGCGTGCATACCTACGAAATTAGCGTGCATACCTACGAAATGTTGGGCAATTTAAAATGGCTGCCATTTGGGTTGTACTCCAGAATATAATCGATATCGATATGGAGCCGGTCAGAGGAAAATAATAATTTATTTGTAGTAAGTTACTTTAGTTAGTTTAAATCTTTTGCCAGATTAGTTTATTTCATAATGCAAATGTGGGTGAACATGGCAAAGCGAAGGACGACCCTTGTATCAAACATGTAACAAAATATTCTCTGAAAGCCAATATCGATACTGTGTCGCTGAGAACGTACCGGACATGAATGAAACCATACATACGGTAATGAAACACACAGCCTGAAGCACTGATTCATCTGGTTTTTAGACATATTTATGCACAAAAACAAAATTATTATGTTCGATATACAGCGATTTCACAGCAGATTTACCACAAACCCTGGCCAAAACTATGGCGACTATGGCACGAATGACATTTCTAATAAAATATCGTCATAATTAACTTATTCAGTAAACTAGGGCTATTTCTTTTTTCTGACAGAGATATCCCTAAGACAAAACGAGACAACACTATGTTTGGTGGCTTTATGTCGATTTCGTATATATGTGTATAAAAAAATCATGGTGAAATGTGGGTGTAATATTACACCTCTGCCTACCCCTCCGGGGATACAGGCGTGAGTCTATAAAAAAAAAAAATATATATGTGTATAATGTAATTTTTCTATATGTACTATTTGCCCTCTCCATGTATATTCCTTACTCAATGGTCAAAATTCACGTGGTGCGTGGTGCGCGCGACGTCGACGGATAATCCGTCAGTACGCTCGACGTACTAACGGATCTTCGGTCAGGTGTGAAAGGTTGAACGTTTTTCTATACATTTGTATGTATTGGCGTTACGCGACGGATAAAACGCGACGGATCTTCCGTCAGATATGTTCCGCCCCTTACTCTGTCGTCGCGTCGTTGGCCGGCTAGCAAAATAGGTATAACCGCTCGTATACGATTCCATTTGTTCGATGTGTGTGATACGCGTATCGCTAGATATTTGACAGCATAGTGTTTCGTGAAATATATATGTAGTTTTAGATTTGGCCGATATCCGATTTACGATATTGCATCGATATATAGATTCAATATCTATAAACGATTTATATTGCCCACTCCTAGGTTTTACTGGCGTGCTACCTTTACATAACTAATTAACTATTATTTATGAGCATTTCTAAAAAAAGTGATTTCTATCTAAACCTCTGTCCCATATTTTCAAATATTTTTTTCTGTTTATAAAATAGACCAATAACAGTTTCTATTAATTTATATACTTAGTAACTTAAATAAACTAAGTAAAAAACATTTACAAATTAGAATTATAATATTAAATTATTTACTACAAAAATACTTTATTAATTAATCTTGTTGTAGGAAAAGTGAAGTGTCCCAATTTCATACCTTCCCAAACAATCGATTGTATTTGAGAGGACTTGCGAAAATTAAAAAAATGGCTTATGTATTTATTTAGAACTATAAGACCGTAGTCCATTTATTAATTAATATTGTGTCATATTAGAACAAATTTATTTATTAAATAATGGTTTTGTTATATCGCGTAATAAGTTCCTCTTTGAAATTCCTCTTTTGTGACCGTATTTTTTAAAATCAGAGCGTCAATTTTGAACACGCTTTTATTAGGTCGTCGTGTATGTAACTAACTAAGTAATGGAATCTAAACTAAGTAATTTAACCATCTTCCAAGGGTCGTAGCGTAATGAAAATTGGCAGCTGTATGTAGTTCTGATGATAATTTAATAAAATGGTACTGTCGAACTGATCTGATGATGGAGCCGGAAGATATGACCTGGAACTTCATGATGGAAAAACGTATCATAGCTGTTTTGGATTTCTTATAAAAGTTTTGTAATGGACTTTGAATACAATTAAGTTTCAAGGTCTGATGATGAAGCTGGATGATAGGCACTGGCATTCCATGATGAAGTATCGTATCATAGTCGTGATTGCACTTATGAGGAGGGCCACGTAATGGACTTTGAACACGATCAGGTTTCAAGGTTATAACAAAACAATTTTATAGTGTGTAAAAAGACCCTTAACGAAAACTGAAACCCCATATTATATCAATCATTACGAACATTTTTTAACTTCGGCACCATACATACCTGGGAAATTACTGGTTCAGCAGATATTGAGAATCAAAGTTACTATTAAATTTTTGTAGTTAGGTACAAAATCAAAACAATTAACATGCTAACCTGTTCTATGGATGTCCTATGCACCCATGGATAAGTAGGTATTTCGAAATTTATACGCGCACTAAAAATGTGATTATTTGAAAAAATAATCTGATGTGTTATTTTTGCTTTGTATGGCATGATGTCCAAAACGAGTAAACTTCGGCTGGTGATGGGTCTTGAGTGCTGTACCTAAGGTCCCGTACTTTTGCGGCTGGACAGGCGTATGTGGCTCTAAGTAGAGTCAAATCACTTAGTGTTCTCCAGATTGCAAAGCTAGATTGTTCTAAGCTGATAGATAAAACACTATGTAAAACAGACGCACTGGCGGAGATGAAGAGGATGCAGGCGCATTTGCCAACTTAAAATATATAAATGTTAAAAATATTTCGCTATCAAAGACCAAAAAGTATAAAATAAATTAATAATTTAAAAGCACTAAAAAACACGCTTTTATAAATGCACATAAAAACAAAAATAAGTTATGGATTGTTCAAGTTGTCTCTATTTCTGAACTGAAGTGTAAACTATGTGCTTTTAATTATAAAATTTGATTGTAAAAGCGTGGGGCGCTGGAACAGGAAAGACTTTATTGTTAACAAATACGAATACTGACTTCCTGGCGGAAGCTGCATGAGATCGCACGAGAGCATAACATTTATGCCGCCAAAAGGTTACCAAAGGGAACCAAAGATATCTTGTTCACGAACAAGAATTCTACATTTTGCCACTGTTGATGCATTGCGTTAAAGATGTCGGTGAATGTCGTCTCTCCTCGCTGCTGGCGCATGTTTTGTACGAACTGGTACTTTGAACAGTCTGTTTAATGTAGAGCTACCTACTAGTCGTACTGCAACTCCAGTTAGAGCGCCAATCTGTGTAACCTGCTTCCCGTAACATCTGTTCACTTGATATTTCAACAAGTTAAACAAGAACGTCTTTCTGTTCCAGCGCCCCACGCTTTTACAATCAAATATTATAATTAAAGGCACATAGTTTACACTTCAGTCCAGAAATAGGGACAACTTGAACAATCCATAACTTATTTTTTGTTTTTATGTGCAGTTATAAAAGCGTGTTTTTTAGTGTTTTTTAAATTATTAATTTATGTATAAACATGTTTTAGGATAGTGGCAACATTGGCAAGATTGGCATTCATCTTAATAGTGTTTTGAAATTTCCATTACATTCCATGAGCGAACACAGAAGGCTGTCGGTTAGCGAAATGCTCCAAAAAAAAAGTCCAATCTTTGTTACCCAACAAACGCATGTAAGCTCTAATATTATTATTATTTCGCATGCAGCACTATTAAAGCGATCAATCCTGATTTCGTAAGTCTAATCATAAACGAGTACTAGTTTTAGTTGTATGCGTATAAAATTTTAATAATTTATTTAACTTGATGGAAGCAGCGATAGCCCAGTGGAGATACCAACAGACTGCCATGCAGAGGGTATCGGGTTCGAATCCACGGCGCGCATCAATGACTTTTCGGAGTTATGTGCGTATTGAATTGTTAATTATCGCTTGTCCCGTGCTTCGGAGAGCACGTTAAGCCGTCGGTCCTGTTTGTCATGAAATATATATTAAACGTCCAGTTTTCGCCAGTGTTTTGATCCTACGTAATAGGTGGCTCACCTATTGCCGCTTATCGCGATATTTAGTTGTGCGTTGCCTCGTCCGTTGACCGGCAGCTGCACCACGCGGCAGGTGAGGTTGGCGCCCGACCCGACAGTTTTTGGTGTTCACATAATTAACATTTACATTTTTTTCTTTGCTTAATTCAAAGATTTATATTCGATGTTAATAATGTGGTTTGATTTCATGATAACATCAGTACATTTATATCTTAATATTTTTTGTAATCGGCTGTATATTTGTTTGGACTTTATGATTTAAATAATTAAATAAAAATTGGTTGCCTGTAAAGTCGGTATACGGGCGAAAGTTTTACGTGACAACGACTTTGAGCGGTAAAATAATTTTAATGTGAATATTCATTCGTATAGTAGGAAGAAGGATGAAAGACGCGTGCCTTTCACTTTTTATGTCTGTCTCTCTCGCTCTTAGGCGGGACGCGTGCCTCTCACTCGCTCTCATTGTGAGCGCATAACGTGAGCGGAGCGTAACGCAGTTTCTTGAAGTGTCACCCGGCAAACCAATTTATAAGACGTTGTCACGTCAAAAGTTGCCTCCTCATACAATTTATTAGAAAGCAATTATCATAGACAGACATTGTCTGTACGACTTTCTCAACAAGTACTATGGAACGCGAGTCGGATGAATGTTTGTGAGATCATAAAACTGAGTTAACAGACGTTTTACCTCGGCATAGATATAAAGGCTTAAGAAAACTACACGTTCGCAATGCACTGTATTTTTGTAAAGAAAATTTGTTTGAATATGACATAAAGCCGATATATAACTGTCGGAGTCTACATCTCAATCAATCTACATAGAATTTCTGTATTTTATTTCCCAGTATTTCTTCTTCGATCTATTAACGGGAATACCCTTTATGCAGCTGACATAGCAGCTTTACTTCTCCCCACAAACTGCCGCCAACGGAATAAAAGCAGCAACGACAAATAAATTTCAAATAAAATAAACACATTGTCACTATAAGCATAAAAATACGGGCGGTCCTTATCGCAATATTGTTCTGCGCGTGATTTAGAAGTGGGGGAGTGTTGAGCTAGGAATATAAACTGGTGAAACTGCATAGTTATTGGGTTTTGCTATCATTTATGTTGCTTAGAGCCATCAGGTGCTTAAATTTATGCAGCCATATGCTTCCGCTATGTGGATTAAGAAAAAGTTCTTACGTGAAATGAAAAATTGTAAAGAGTTTAGTTTTGGTACGGTTGTCTTGCGTACCTTGAGATTATCGTGGCCTATTTGGTCCAAAAAGTAAGGCAATAGACATCAGGTTTAGCTTGTGCTAGGAAACTCCGTCAAGTCTTTTCATCACCCCTGCCGCAAAGCCTTAAGACAAAGGTCTTCACGAGTGGACGAGTGCGACCTACCCGTTATGACTTACGGAGCCGAAACGTGGACACTGACGGTGCGACTGGTCCACCAATTTAAGTTCACTCAGCGAGCTATGGAGAGGGCTATGCTCAGAGTTTCTCCGAAGGATCGAATTCATAATGAAGTGATCCGACAGAGAATCAAGGTAATCGACATAGCTCAAAGAATTAGCAAGCTGAAGTGGCAGTGGGCCGGCCACATTTGTCGTGTTCTAGAGTGGAGACCGCGCTTTGGCAAACGTAGTGTAGGACGCCCTCCGGCTAGGTGGAGTGACGTTATACGCAAAGTGGCTGGCAGCGTCTGGACACGAAAAGCCGAAAATCGGTCTCAGTGGCGTGTCATTGGAGAGGCCTTTATAAAGCAGTGGACTTTTGCAGGCTGATGATGAATAGCTTGTGCAGTTTATCTAGGTTCTATTCATAGATATAATGTTATGTCCAAGAGTAGATCAAGTCGTGAATATTTTATTGATCATGTAAATAACGTCTATTTTTGCTTGCTTTTAACTGCAGATAAGAATGGGTGATTCATTTGGAGGTACTTTTTACTAAACAAATAATAAAATAAAAACAAATGAATATTATATATAATATTTTTAGTTATAATATAAAATAACTATTTCTTACATTTATTTTTTTAAGATTATTTCTTTCAAATGTTGGTCGTAACTGCGGTTAACATAGTCCATTCTGCCGTTCCAATTTTAGATGGCGCGACCAAGCATTTCGGTTGGTATTTGGCGAATAACGCGAGTAACGTTGGCTTGCAGTTGTTCAATCGTACTCGGCTTATCCATATAGACTTTGGTAAGTCCAAAGTCTATATGCATAGCCCGAAAAGAAAAAGTCTAGGGGTGTGATGTCTCAGGTGGCCAACTCACCGGTCCGAAGCGCGAAATTAATTTTTCACCAAATTGTTCACGCAATAAAGCCGTGGTTTCATGTGCTGTGTGGCATGTGGCGCCGTCTTGTTGGTACCAAATGTCCTGGAGATTACGGGCTTCAATTTTAGAAAACAAATAGTCTGTTAGCATGGTACGATAACGGTCACCGTTGACAGATACGTTCTGGCCAGCGTCGTTATTGAAGAAATATGGACCGATGATTTCACCGGCCCATAAACCACACCAAACCGTTGTTTTGTCTGGATGTAATGGCAGTTCTTGAATTTCACTAAATACGGCAATTTTGTTTGTTGACATATCCGTTAAGCCAGCAATGCGCCTCATCACTAAACAAAATCATAGTCGAAAACAGCGGATTTTCTTCAAGCATTTCAAGAGCCCAAAGACTGAATCGGTGACGCTGTGGTAGATTAGTCGGCTTCACCTCTTGCACAAGTTAAATTTTGTATGGTTTTAAACCAAGATCTTTACGTAAAATACGCCAAATTGTTTCATTCGATAGGCCGAGCTGTTGCGAACGGCGCCGGATCGATTTTTCGCGGTCATCGCGTACACTCTCAGCTACCGCTGCAATATTTTCATCACTACGTGCTGGATGTGATCTATTTGGTCGTTTATTATCCAATAATGTAAATTGGCTTTCAACTTTTCAATCGTATAGCGAATCGTGCGTTCGGTAGCTTGATTATGTGGTCCATAAGTTACTCGAAGTGCACGAAACACATTCCTAGTAGAACGCTGATTAACGTAGTACAGCTGAATAATTTGTAGACGCTGCGCGGGGCTAAGTCTTTCCATGACGAAATTTCAAACTGTACTGAACAAATTACCATAAAATGTTAACACGATACACCCTTCCTCTGTCAAAAAATCCATAGACAAAAAAGTACCTCTAAATGAATCACCTGTTACTACAAATGAGGTCTAATTGCGTATATAGATCTTCATTTTTATTTTACTTTTCAATTACATCATGTTTTAGTACTCAAGTGAATGCATTGGAATTGTATTATATATTTTCGTCCTTTTGCAGAACTTCACAATATTAAGCATTTGTGACGTGTTAGTATTCCGCTACCTTTACACAGATTGAGTCCAATTAAAGACATATTTACGAATACCTTTGCATTTTTTAGCATATAATTAGACATACCTCTGCATAAGGGGTTCGCAAAGATAGCCCATGATTACATTAAGCCTCCATATGCTCATTTAGACAGTTATATATCCAAGAGTATTTAATACCAATGATAATCCACAAACAATTCTACATAATACAGGTTTTAATACAGCATTTCCCGTCGTACTGCACCCGATCGCATCATATCTGAATACTTAATGCTATCTACCAATATTCTCCAATCGGCCTATACATATTTATGAGATATCTCCGTGACGTCTACTAGATTGAAATTGTCATCTACATTTATATGTATTTAAACAGAATGGTATAATATCATGCTAATGTTGTGTTTGGATTGGGTACCATTAAAGAGGTTAGCTGAGCACTATTTGTGTAAATAGAGATGATGGTTGGTGTAGATAGAGGAGACTTTAAGAAGCCTTATGGATTGGTCCTTGTACAAAACAAAAATATCCGGTCATTAAAAACAATTACGATGAATGGTCGCGGGTTCGATTCCCTCTCAAGTCAAACAATTGTGTGCATGAACATGGATGTTTGTCTTGGTCTGGGTGTTTCTATGTATAATATGTATTTATTTACAAAAAAAAAGTTTATAATATACACTTTTTTTTATGTGTCAGATACTGAAATATTGGAACGTGAGTTAAGCTGCCAATTTCACCGTTTTTTTTAACATGTGTTCATGATATAGGTACTTGGTGGCCCCGGCGTCGGGCAGTGACGACCCCATCGCCCAGTGACTTGTCACTGCAAGCAGTCACCTTTGCTCCTCTCATAGAGGAGTGAAGGATATCCCGCTGTATCCCTTGTTCGGAGGGGTACGGCTGCTATGGATCCAGGCACTTGCGTTTTACGAGTGGTTGGACAGGCAAATCTGCCAACCATGGCAAATCGTAACCTTTGGGTCGCAGTCATGTTTTGTGACCTAATGCTGGGAGCGAAGGTCTTGGCTTCACCGCCCGGGCCGCGAGGAAGAAAACCTCTATAAAAAATTACCCCAACTACAAGGTTTGGTGCGCGCCGATGGATGCATGGCTGATGGGAAGATCAGTCGCGAGCGCTCCTCCAGTCAGGGCAAAGGCCGTCCCCCTGGTTGGGTACTAAATGTAGGCTTACCCGGGTACAGGGGGCACCACCCGGGCGGACCCTCTATACCCCCACTCTCGTGGGAACCAAATGAATAGTTCGCAAGCCACTAATTCGAGCGAGGAGCCACGCTCACTAAACTCTGGCTCCACTCTTCGCGTCAATAATGACGCTGATGATGAGGTGGAGGATCCATCACTACCAAGGGTAGTTTTACCTGGTGTTGCAGCCTGTGACCGAGGCCGCTCTCGGTCCTTGGGCAGATCGCGGGGGCATTCGGGTCCTTCTCGTTCAGCCACCCCTTGCCCGGGGCTGTCACGGGTACCAGCCACTGCCATATCCGCGGCGGTCTCCAAGACCACCACCACCACCCTATTGGGGGCCGAAGGTCTTGGCTTGATTGGGCGGGCGTCACCAGACGTGGCTGATGGCGGAGGCTGCGTAACCCGCTCGGGGAAGAAGAAAGCTTTGGGTGATCCAGCTGCGCATACCCCGGAGTCGTCAGTTGAGCGGGCCGCGGACAGTGTGCGTGAGAGCGATAGCTCCGCCATGTCTGTGGCATCAGTCTCGACCCGAGGTGCACGAAAACGCGCCGTGAAACGTCACCCAGAGGGACCGGATGAGGGGGTGGCCCGGGTTAGGGCAAGGACGGTGGAGGTCCCTGATTCGGACGGAGAACTAAGGTTATTGTCAGACCCGTTAGCTTCTTCGTCTGACTCAACAAAACGCGCTCGCGAGATCGAGCAACGTTTAGAGAAGCTGCGCGGGCAACTGACAGCCGCAATACAGGAGAAAGCGCTCCTCTCTGTTCGCTGCTGCAATTGCGGCTCAGACTGAGCGCAGCGGGCGGGAGGAGGCATCTAACGCTGAGCTCTACTCCCGCCTAGCCTCCCTTGAGGCTGCGATGGACGCGATGTCCAGGGAGCTCGATCAGCTCCGTAAGAGTGCACCGCTGACATATCCGACTGCTCAGTCACCGCAAATGCCAACGACGGAGACCTGCGTTCCTCCCCAGGTGTCCGGGTCACCTCCTCTTCCGGTTGCCAAGCACCCGACAATGAGCGCACCAGCCAATAAGCCGCCGAGAAGTGGGGCCCCACTTCACCGAGAGGAGTTCCCTCCTCTTCCCTTCCGCCCCGCCCAGGCTCAGACTAGCGATCGGGTCCAGCAACAAGTTGTCGCGGCGCCTTATCCATGCGTGAGCTACGATGGCTCCACTTATACGGACCTGGCGTCGCAAATCTCGGCCCAACTTGCGATTCAGATGGATCGCAAGTTCGAAGAACTCCGGGCCCAGATCTTCCCGGACCGTGTGGAACGGCCACGACCCGTGCGGCCAATAGCCGCGGCACATAACGCCGCGCCCACAGCTGCACTAGACGTCGCGATTGCCACCGCGTCTACTACTGCAGCCGCAGTCACGCTCGGTGGCGGGAGCAGGAAGAAACGTAGGCGTAACGTATGCTGTGAGAAGAGCAGCACATACCGTACTTCAATAGTACAGCCACCCCTGAATGGGGAGAGTGGCTCAGGGACACATAATTTGTAGGGAGTTTACAAAGGGCGCGCGGGAAAGAGCATACAGCAAGTACCGTGCGCCTCTCCCAAGATTCGGTCCATATACTCAGACGGGTGGTGGGACCATGAGGTGGTGGTGGGAACGTGCCCCATTGTCAACCCTCGACCCTGTTGGGCAGGCACCTGCAGCTGAGTCCAGTGCCTCCTGGGCTACAGTGACAAGTCGCCCTGCAAAGGCCAGGGCCAGGAAGGCAAAGACCAAGAAGCCCACGTTGCCCAAAGTGCCATCCACATCGGCGGTGACAGTGACCCTTCCACCAGGGTCCAACACCACCTTAGCTGAGGTGATGAGACTGGCCGGGGAGAGGGTTGACCTCAACGAGCTGGGGCTCACTGAGGGCCTCCGTCCGAAACGGGCCATCACCGGAGGCCTTATACTCAAAATTGCCGGTGAACAGGGCTCGGAAAAGGCGGCAGACCTAAATAGACGCCTTCAGACGGCGTTATCCGAAACGGGTGCGATCGTGGCGCGTCCCGTAAAAATGGCCAAGATTCGGGTGAGAGACTTGGACGACGCAGTAGTCCCTAAGGATATTGCCGAAGCAGTTGCTGCGGAGGGCAATTGCGACGCGGCCGACGTGAAGGTTGGTCAAATTCGCTCCTCTGCGGCGGGTTTGAGGACTGCGTGGGTCCGCTGCCCGGTCACAGCTACCCGCCAGTTGGTGGCCGCGGGAAAGCTCCGGGTGGGTTGGGTCATCGCCCGTGTCGAGGCCCTGGCGGGTCGACCTCTACAGTGCTTCAGATGCGTGGAGAAGGGGCACGTGCGCGCCCGCTGCACATGTGATAGGGACCGAAGCGCTCTCTGCTTTGTCTGCGGCCAGGCGGGCCACAAGGCAAGCGGTTGTGAGGAGAGTGCTCCGCGGTGCCCTGTGTGCACGGATGCGGGGCGTCCGGCCAACCACCGGGTGGGCACTAAAGCCTGCACCCCTCCTAAGAAGAGGGGTGGTAGAGGTCGGGCTGCGGTTACCGCCGCTCCTGCCACGGCGGTTACCGAACCAGCAATGGTTTTGGGTTGTTGGAGTCGGTTACCGGCTTTGGGGAGGCTATGGAGGCATACAATTCTTTTCCCCTTTAGTCGTTCTTCAGGGCAACCTAAACCACTGCCGTGCTGCGCAAGCTTTGCTTGCGCAGACCATTGCAGAGCGTTCGGTTGCCCTGGCAATAATGGCGGAGCCGTATTTCGTCCCGGACCACCCTCGTTGGTTCGGGGCATCAAATGGCTCCGTCGCTGTGTACTGGGCAGGAGGGGAAAGAGAGCCCCATTGCCGCCTGCTCCATCAGGGGCCGGGTTTCATCGTTGTCGAATGGGGTCCTGCGATCGTCCTCGGCTGCTACGTCTCCCCAAACAGCGCTTTTGAGGCCTACCTCGATGGGCTGGCCAACCACATTAGGGTTTACCAGTCCCGTCCGGTGTTTGTCCTGGGTGACTTCAACGCGAGCTCTAGCGTGTGGGGTGACACCCGGAACAACCTGCGTGGAGAGACGGCGCTGGAATGGGCGACTGAACTCGACCTCCGGCTTTTAAACCGGGGGTCAGTTAGTACATGCGTCCGCTGGCAGGGGGAGTCGATCGTCAATCTTTCGTGGGCCCCCTCCCTCTGCCAAGCGTCTCGTCTCGGGATGGTTTGTCGCGGAAAATGTGACCACGCTGTCAGATCACAGATTGATCGAATTCAGCGTGACCTTCCGCCCACCCCGCGACATCCCGTGGCGCCCAAACGCGATTCCGACGCGTCGCTGGAACGTTCGACAACTTGACGGAGACATGCTAGCAGCCGCTGCCCACGTGGCCGAGTGGGAGGCCGCCAATTTGGGAATTCCGCACGATCCCGAGTCGCAGGCGGACTGGTTTCGGGACATTATGACATCTGTCTGTGACACGTCTATGCCCCGATCCAGCCCGAGGAGACCCAGTTCGCAGTACTGGTGGACGCACGATATCGAGTGCATTCGCCTTGATCATTTCGCGGCGCGCCGCCAGTACTTGCGAGCCAAGAGAAGGAGGAGAGCCACTGCTGAAGAGATTGCTGGAGCATATGAGCAGTATCGGACCGTCGGGAAAGCACTTTCGAGTGCCATTCTTGCGGCCAAGGCCCGCTCCTGGCAAGAACTAGTCAATGGACTGGACAGGGACCCATGGGGGCGCCCTTACAAACTTGTAATGGGCAAGCTCAGACCGTGAGTCCCTCCCATCACGTCGACCCTGGACCGCCGTTTTTGGAGAGGGTAGTCGATACCCTCTTCCCGCGGGCCGAGGAAAGTAACTCAACACCTCCTCCGTCACAGTCGTCCCAAGTCTCTTGGGACGACCGACTTGCCGTGACAGAAGACGAGCTGGACCGAGCCATTTGACGGCTCCGAGCCCGCAACACTGCACTGGGTCCTGATGGGATCCCGGGTCGGGCGTGGGTGCTTGCGCTCGCAATCTTGGGGGACAGGCTAAGGCAATTGTTCACCGACTGCCTCCGTTGTGCCGTATTCCCCTCCGGTTGGAAGGAGGCCGATCTGGTCTTAATCCAGAAGCCCGGCAGGACCGCCGATTCTCCCTCGGCGTTCCGACCCATTTGTCTGCTGGACGAGGTGGGCAAGCTCTTTGAGCGCATTATTGCTGCCCGCCTCCAGGACCACCTGTCGAATGTGGGCCCCGATTTGTTTGAGTTTCAGTTTGGCTTCCGGCAGGGGCGTTCGACTATAGTTTCGCTAAACGCAGTCCGTCGCGTCCGCTCCCTGTTGGAGCCGGTGCTCAGGGAGGGAGGCGCTGCGTTGGCGGTCAGTCTTGACATTGCCAATGCCTTTAACTCCCTCCCCAGGTAGTCAATTAGGAGGGCGCTGATTTATCATAACGTGCCCTCCTATCTGCGTGATATTATCGGGTCGTACCTAAATGGGAGGTCCATCAGGATAAAAGGTCGGAACGGAGCTCTGCTCACGAGGCAGCTCTCAAACGGAGTTCCACAGGGGTCCGTGTTAGGACCCCTTCTGTGGAACATCACGTACGATGCGGTCCTGCGTATCGGTCTCCCCTCTAATGTCAGCGTCGTCTGCTATGCGGACGACACGTTGGTGCTGGCGCGGGGGACAACCAGCTTCCGCAATGTCGTGGCTCTCGCCAATCTTGGCGTGGCACTGGTCGTCTCGGGGATCAGCCAGCTGGGCCTTCGAGTGGCGCCTCACAAATCTGAGGCGCTATGGTTCCATGCCCTTCCTCGAGGCCGGGAACCACCCAGCTCGGTTTGTGGTGCACAAGTCCGGGTGGGGCGTACTATTAAGTACCTTGGCCTCACTTTGGACTCTCGCTGGGCGTTCGAAGACCACTTCGAGCGCTTGGCCCCTCGGGTGCGTGGTGCGACGGGCACGCTTCAGCGCCTGCTCCCGAACCTGGGTGGGCCACGCGAGGAAGTTCGCCGCCTCTACTGTGGCGTCGTGCGGTCCATGGTTCTCTATTTGGCGCCCGTGTGGCATCATCTTCTCACGCGCGTCTCCTGCTGCAGGGCTATCCTAGCCAGTCTGCAGCGGTTGGTGGCCATTCGGGTCGCGACGCTCATTGCACGCCTCCCACCGTGGGATCTCCTGGCGTGGGTGAATGCCCGTCTTTATGACGAGGTTCGCCTTCGTCGGCTGGGCGAGGAGGCGCCGAGTGAAACGCTCAAAGAGTACCGGCGAAATGCGCACCGAAGCGCGTATGAGGAGTGGCGCGTGCGGCTACATCTACCGCGTTCCACGCGCCAACGCATCGTCGGTGCGATTTTGCCGATATTTGACGCCTGGCTCGAGACGAAGGAGTGCTCTACTTTCCGACTGACTCAGATACTTACCGGGCATGGTTGCTTCGGTGAGTATCTGAGTCGGAGCGGACGTGAGGAGACGACACAGTGTCACCACTGCGATGACGACCTGGACTCCGCCCAACACACACTAGAGGTGTGCCCCGCGTGGGCGGACGAGCGGAGTACCCTAGTAGCCACCATCGGGAGGAATTTGTCCCTACCAGCCGTAGTAGCGGCAATGATGGAGGACACCCACAATTGGCATGCAGTAGTCTCCTTCTGTGAAGCTGTAATGCTCCAGAAGGAGGCCGAAGGCGAAGGCAGCGTCGAGGCGGCGGCAGCGGCCGTTGAACCCGACTCTTCCTCAGGTCTGCGGGCGTATGAGGGGGAGCCTCTAACGACCCACCATAAGCGGATCCGAGAAGGCAGCGGACTGTGTGGCGCAGTTTGCTGTGAAAGGCATTGCACACCACGCCTTTCCCCGGGCACGCGTCCCAAGCAAGGGGACGGACGCGACAGGTACAGCGGAGCAATACAACCACAGTTCCCGTTGTACCTGCAAGGCGTCGAGCTACGGAGCCACCGTGTGGTTTTCAGTCGGTAACCCTGCCCACGGGGTGGGAGTCCGACATACCCCCTTCGACCGCTCCCCGGTTGGAGGGGCATGAGGTAACTCATTTTCCACACAGTAAAAAAAAAGGGTATTTTGGTGCCGAAATAGCAATTAATAAATGTTTTAGAGTAAGATCGCAGGGCCGCCATACCTTTCTTATTTTCTCAAAAACGAAATGAATAGAGTAATGTAGTGTTAGTATGAGTTTACGCATACTGGCTAGCTTGGATCGTGGGCCAATTTTTAGGTATGAGGTGCTAAATGTAACGTTAAAAAGAAAATAAATTTTCTTAAATTCTCAGTCCTGATTTTTACGTATGTTTTAGAAAATATTATGAAAACTTCATAAATAATACTGGCAGTCTCATTACGACGGCTGACGAATTAATTCAGCAGGTTTCTAAGAAATGGCCGACTTATTTCGAAAGAGACATGACATGGCAAAACGCCCTTCTTGCATAATCTATTTAAAACTTTCGCGATTTGTATACATCATACAATAGGCTTGTGTCCACTAAGAATAAATCGGTTTAATTGTAGTGTCCTAGATTCATTATGATTTTAAAATGTCAATAAAGATTATTATTTATTATAATAACGTAAGATTAATGTTATTTTTAGGATTCTAAAACTAAAAGTAATGTATTTATTCTTGTGACACTGAACACCATTCATGTTACAAAAAATACAACTAAAACGTCAAACTTTAGACCTGTCAAATCAAATATAACAAAATAAAAGTGGTTACACCAGACCAGACTTCGTTCACGGTTTGTTTTGTTTTGAACTTTGTGATATCATTCTACCGCCATTTTACGTCGAGAAAGGGTAACGACCCGTCTACATCCATTTCAAATGTAAATCTAATATTAGGGTGTTTGGAGTTTAAGCTATTTGCGAACTGCTTTTACGTCTTGCTTGTCGCATCGTTTGGATAAAAATAAAATAAAAACAAGTGAGGGTAGCTGCCGAAACCCGCGCTTCTCAAGGACGACGCTTAGATGACATCAGTCCTGCCGCGACCACGGCTGTTGAAAGACGGCCAAAACAGAGGTATTTATACCTTAAATTAATTAAATATCGCGAACAAGACCCTTCTTGCATTCCACGCCAGTTGTTGAGAGCAGTATAATCTTATAAAACGTTTCTAAGAAATGCGGCCTATTCCGAAAGATACATGTAGAATGCAGGAAGGGGGTAGGAAGACAACAATGCAAGATTCATAGCTTCATAAGGACGTACTTTGTGCACAAAGAGTACGTGCAATAAAAGCTTTCCTTCCTACACGTATATGCAATCATACACACGATATTTTATTCCTGTACTCTTATTTCTAAATGTATAAAATAGTTTGCCTTTGTCGTATGTTGATGCTCAGCTACAACTATTTTTAACCGACTTCAAAATAAGGAATACGTTCTTAATTTGTTAAGTAAGTACTTCAAAACTACGTCGTTTAACAATCGATTTCTAAAATTATTTTCTGAAAGGATATAATTCCCATTTGATCTCATCTGAGCTTGAGGAATGAAATCTGAAGTTAATTGGTATAATAATATTATTTAACGCTACGTATTTTTTTTAAATACGCCTTTGTTCTTCAAGGGGTAGACAGAGGTGTAACATTACACCCACATTTCGCCATGATTTTTTAGGTCCCACGCAATAGGGGGCGAGCCTATTGCTATTACCGAGCACGCCATCCGACTCCGTGCTGCTACTGAGAACTCAGAAAAACTCAGTAACACTTTTGCCCGACCCAGGAATCGAATCCGGGATGTACGATCAGACAACACGGAAGCAAGTTGTAATAAATGAACGAGATTATAAGGTTTTTGGATGTAAAACGTTTAACAAACAAAGTTCAGTCACCATAGAACATACCTACGAATATAAGTTTTCTACATTTCCTCTTGAACTAAAATATGTATACATAGTAAGAAACTCGAGCCGTTACAACTGCTAGAATACTCCAACAAACTTATCCTCGCAATCTCTGTTAATTATACATTATAATCTTTTCTGCTTCTGTAATTTACGAATGAACTCCAAACTTTGTATATAACAAGCAAGAAAACAAATAAGAAAGTTCATTATAAGGGTACCCGTCCTTTGAGACGGGCTTAAAACTGTTACGGAATACTCTACATTTTCATCTTATGGGTTGATTACACCTAACGAGTACAGTGGCGAGTCAGTGTCCTCGGCCGAGTACTCGGTTGGTATAAACACTTTAACGAGTGCTCGGCCGAGTACTCGGCCGAGCAAAGAGGCGAGAGAGTCACTAGAATCCCAATCTGTTTACTAGGCCGAGTACCCACCTCCCCGCATCATTTGTCTACCCCCGCAGCGACTCGGTATCCCGCTCGGCACGTATGAACACGCTCTCGATTGTCACTCGGCCACTCGACACTCGTTCGTTCGTTATGTTTGTTTATGTTTTTGTTTTCAAATTATCCTAATCTCAATTAAAATGTCCGTTAATAACAAATGGAGCATGGAAACAACAATAAAACTCATTCAGTGTTACAAAATACATGAATGTTTGTGGAATTTTTCTACAGTCATTCTCAAAAGTGCCTTGAATTCTTTGGGATCTTCTGACTGCAATTCATTAAAAAGGCAATTTGTTGCTCCAAGGGCATTTCGCCTTAACATCCATGTTCTAGTCCAAATTCTTCAGTCTTCATCTTCTAATAAATCCCACAATTCGTTTATTATAATGTCTGGTAACAGCTGGTTAAAAAGTTTTTAAATTCTTTTTTTTTTGCGATCCATTGCAGACGTAAGTGTGATCAAATCTAAACTGTCTCGCCACTATAGTAAATACGTGTGACCACCCACTCGGTTCGGCGACTCTCTCGACCGAGAGCGCATTTACTGACTCGCCACTGTACTCGTTAGGTGTAATCAACCCATTACATACGATCTTGCTAAGAACACATTGAAATTAATCTTGGAAAATTGTTCCTGATGTCTGTTTGGGATTCGCTTCTGTGTTGGTGCAAAATGTTTCTAAGGATATTTTTAAGAGAATGCAACGAATGAGTATTGTTGATAAAACTACGTCTTGTAATTTTCACCATGCTAAGTATGTCTGCTTACTTACAGTATTATTTTTGCGTCGTAGAATGAAAAGGTTTTGAGAAATAGATTCTTGGTGGTTTGGTTTTTCTAATTTATTTTGAGTGGAATGCAAATCTTTATAAAAGACTTTCAAGTAGTATTGGGATGCATTCGAAGTCTTAAATATAAGATATTAGACAATATAAAGTAATTTGATCTTCAGAAGAAAAATGTACGCACCGGTGAAATAAGAAAATACAAATTGTTTACCAAAAAAATTACGCAACACGCGCGCCATCTTTCATTCTATAGAAGAACTGTATAAAATTTTGTGGTCGTTTTCCTGATCAAAATCACATCTGCTTATCTGATAACACTGCAAAATTTTAACGAAATCCATTTAGTGGTTTTGTCGTGAAAGAATAACAAACATCCATACATCAATCTAGCCTCAAAAACGTTCACCTTTAAAACATTAGTAAGCTAACCGCAAAATGTAAAACGAACCAACTTATCAAACGTGACAAACGACGTAGGTAGTTTTCATTCACAATTCAGCAATATTACATATTTCAACTTACTACGAAATAGGTACTCTATATTGCTTTACGCTAACACCTGGTTCGTAGAAGGCATCAATACCCACAATTCACTTTGTCACAGCCTACGAAAGGGATTACATGAGACATGAGCAACAAAAAAATAATCCGTCAAGAGTACGGTATTGACAGATGACACATTGACAAGTGCATAAATAAAAAAAAATTTGGTAACGTTAGCGTGGTAAGTGTTTTCCCGATGGCGTAGCGCATGCTTTGTCAATTGACGTGTTCCCACCACTGTAGTTTTAAGTGCGTAGGCCGTACCTGTTTCAATGTTGATTACACTTCAACTTTGAGGAGTGGAGGGAGATTCGCTACTAGGATTTTCAATCGCGTCACCAAAAAAGTATGTCATGAGTGTACCCAATCATCGTACGTGTGTGGTGTTGCTATCAGTAGCAGATGAGCTAGTAGTCCACCTAATGAAAATATCCTACCAATGGTTACTATTGTTTATGTCTAATTGTGATTGTGTTACATAAACTTGTATGTAGTGTACAATGAAGTATTATTTTTTTTATACTATCAGTGCCATGTAACCAATTTCTTCGTGATTTTAATATTATCCATTTCTTTTAAGGATTTCCTCGAGCTTGCTTGCTTTTCTGCTTCAATAGCGTCCATATCCGAGCTATTCACACTACCTGAATATGTGACTGGCCCATTCTATTGCAGATCTATCGTCATCTTTAGTGGTCCAGTTACCAAATTCCTTTCTAGCCTCTTATCTCTATTTTTTGGAACAGTATTCGTTGATGCTGGCTTGGATATAGTCTTAGTGCATCCTCTGTCTAAATATACTAAATATAGATTCTAAATGTGGCGCATTAAATCATTTCTCCACAATAACAACGCTTAAGAGATGTTACAAAGAAAACATTGGAGTGATCAGAAAGATAAGTCCAATCAAAGTTTTTAACAATTTTTAGTAAGAATTTACAGAACTTACTAATTAGAAAAAAAGTTACAACTTTTTTTCAATGTTGCCACATTTGTCGCTCACTGTACATTTCAGATGAATATAAAATGCTAGTATTACAATACGGTGTTTTAGTAGTAGTTGACAATCTATTGGATTTCCAAAGGATTTAAAAACGAATAGTTGGACTTTTGTAAGGTGACTTATTTTTATACTTATTTTATTTCTCGTTAGCTTCAAATAGCCGTAATAAGTGTAAACGTTTTCGAGAACGAGGTGGCATTTGCTCTATGAAATAATAAAATATAGGAATGTAGTAATTTGATGACGTCAATACCAAGTGACAAGTGGTCTCGACGATTATCACTGCAACAAGCGGTCTGGGTTCGATTCGTACATGTGACCACACTGTTGAAATGAACAGTATTATGCAGGTTTTTATAATCATTTATGTTGTATAATCTTAAATAAGTAAAGCGCAATGTGTCAGTATCGATATACTCACTTATCTTAGAAACATCTTCATTCCTCCTCTACTTCGCATTTCTGATGGAAACTTCACATTATACTTGGTCAGAAATATAAATATGTAGATATATTGCCACTTAGGTCTATTGAAAAAAGCACTTCTGCTCTAGCCATATTCTTACTTATCATAAGCAAATATTATTCTTTCCTATTTAAAACGAGTACATAACAATGTGAACAAAACGAAATCTAACTATTTCTTCAGCCTTTCTTAACATTTTAAAGCGAACTCAAACTTGCTCTCTTAGAACACTGAGGCAAAAAAATATACCGCAGTATTGTACTTATAAAGCGCCTTAACAAAAGTGGATAAGTTGCAAAGCAGTAACCGTTGAATGCCCACTTCTTACTCCTATTGTAAAGCGACTGCAGTTTAGTGGCGAATTTTCTTGTTTTGTGAATGAATAAGTGTGTCAGTTTTGAATAAAAAGTTTCAGTAATTGTCAAATGAGAAAAGTGAAATAGCGAAAAATATTTGAGAAGTACTTAAGGGTTCTGTAGCAAAAATGCAAGGCACTTCTAGAGTCCTCCCCGTGGGAGACCTTGTCGTGGTGGGGGGCTCAGTAGCCATGGCTTGGACACCCGCGGTGAAGCTAAGAGAGATCTCGGGAGTGGACGCTCCGCGTGGGCTTGGATGGGCCTGCGGAGGATGCGTCCAAAGGTGCGGGTACGGGGGACGGTTCTGTCTGTCCCTCGCAGTTGGGCGCGGTCGCGGGAGGAGAGGCGTGTCGGTGTTGCGTTGCCGCGCACCCTATCTCCCGCGACCAAATGGGGGCGTACCATTGTTGCGTCGCGGTGGGGCCGTAGAGGAAGAAGAGATGCGGTGTTGCCAGATTGCCGTCCTCCCTATCCTCTGCACCTTCGTCCGCCGCCAAGGGGGTTGTGTTCGGGGCCCGCCTGACCATCTGGCGGGCCAATACTCGTCGGCGGGTAGCGACGAATGCTTCGGCGATACCTGACCCTCCGACACACGGGTATATGAGGAACACGGGTTGGTTTTTAGTCAGTAAGAGACTGACAGTCCCCTTCACCCGTCCCCCAGGGCGGAGGGACTCCATGAGGATTTTCCAAACCGACACCATAAAAAACCCTTCTAGAGTATTGTCATATCTATCTGTCGGTTTTAATCGGAAAGTATGTGAAGTAGATGGCTAAAATTTATAGGTATAGCTCTCACTCAGTCAATGCGAGAGAATGAATTCAACAAATTATTGTACATTTTTATGGAGCAATGTATCATCTCAGTCGAACAAGATGTCGATGCATTTCGCACCACTATATGTACCACTGTATCGTCCGTTGCGTGGTCAAAATTTGTTTGAAATAAGCTGAAATAACAGGCAAATAATATAATTATATATCTAGTGCCCTAACGATTGCCTATTACAGGTGGTGAATATAAAAATACTGAAGTTAACTGCGTATTTGAGATATAAGGATCAATCCATACATTTTCGTAGTGACGGATTAACTATACATACTATAATTTACTGCTTTTATATTTGACTGCACGGTTGGCGTAGTGGTTTAAGCGGCCGCCTCGCCGCTTGACACTGCGCTGAGTGTTGTGGGTTCGATTTTCCACACGAGACAACTCAAACTCAAACTCAAAATCATTTATTCATTTAGGCCACAAAGTGACGCTTATGAACGTCAAAAGTTAAAGTTAATTACTATATGATTCTACATTTACATTTACTGCCACGTTCGCAATGCAATAGGTAGAACCACGAGAAAGAACGGGCAATAAAACTCGTGGCCACTCTTTTTAACTGCCAGTATAATGGTTTTACATGTTATATTTGTAAGGACCTGCAACTGTTTCACATTGTGAGTTATCTACTATTGCAAAAGTTAATAGTTATTGATATCATACTCAAGCAATAAATTATGTTCATTTATTAAGCCTCCCAAAGTGAATATGGTGAAACAGGAGCATCCACTTACGTCTTTTGATGTAAGCAACTCGCGAACATGACTGTTCTGATCTATGGTGGAACAGTATGTTCCGAAAAGTAATGCAGCAATTTACAATCTATTAGTTAGCAGTTCATGACCACGAGTTACCCTCACCTTACAAATCCAATAAATTATAATAAAAAGAGTAGAACAAGAATGCAAATGTAGCATAAAAAGAGAATACGGTAATTAACTACACTATAAAACTGCCTATTGACCTAATAATAAAAATAAATTGACCTAATAAAAGAATATTTATTTCCAAGCGTACTTGTCGTCAAAATACTCATTTAAACTATAATATGCCTTTAGTAAAAGATTATTTTTAACAATTGTCTGAAACGACCTTAAAGGCAAGTCTAAAATATTACTCGGTATTTTATTATAGATTCTTATACTAAGACCAATAAAAGAGCTATGCGTTTTGTGTAAACGGAAATATGGTACACATAATTTGTGCCTGTTCCTAGTATTAATATTGTGTATGTCACTATTCATTTTGTAAGAATTTATATGTAGTCGTACGTGCATAACACTGGCATAAATATATTGTGATGCTACAGTAAGAATACCAATAGTTTTAAATTTTTCTTTAAGTGAGTCTCTTGTCTTTAACTGGTAAATGGCCCTAACTGCTCGTTTTTGTAATATAAAAATATTTTCGATGTCAGCGGCCCTACCCCATAATAATATGCCATATGACATAACACTATGAAAATAGCTAAAATAAACCAATCTAGCCGTATCGACATCAGTCAACCTACGAACCTTCTTAATGGCATAAGCAGCTGAGCTAAGTTTCCCTGAGAGATATGTAACGTGCGCACCCCACTGTAATTTCGAATCAAGTGTTATTCCTAGAAATAATGTAGATTCAGATGTTTCGAGAACATCGTCATTTAGAGCTATACTAGGACCAAGGTTTCTGACAACACTTTGTGTGATTCATAAATTGTTGTTTCGAGTCTGGGTGTTCATTGTGTCCGTTGGTTGTATGTTTGTAAAGTCCCCGGCGACACAGGATTTATTCCTAGTGCGGGAGTTGTCATATAAAAAAAAAAAAAAAAAAAAACTATATACATAACCTATTTCATTCCGGGAGTAGGTATGTGGTTTCCGTAAGTGGTGGTTTAGGTTAATACACGAAGCAAATACCTAATATATATTTGTTTTTTATTTTTATAGACTCACGCCTATATCCCCGAAGGGGTAGGAAGAGGTGTAATATTACACTCACATTTCTTAAATAATATATAATTACTATTAAACGTTTAAAACAACAGCCGGCTGACTATACAAACTTTAAATGAAAACTATCAACTTAAAGAGCAAACTGTGAAGTTTGAAATAACGAAAATACTAAAGTTGCAAAGGTTAAGGCGCATTCTGTTCTTCCCATTTCGCCGTAGAGCGATTTATATGAAACACTAAATGTCCGCAGCTACAAAATTTTATTTAACTGTTTTCCCGAGCCTGTGGATTTTCATTCCCGAGTCATTCAGTAAGGCAAAAATTTCATATATAGAGATTTATTTATATTTTCTTAACGTAATTTCAGTTGTCAAACGCACTAGGCGTCTTCAACAGATTTATAAAGCAATGTATGTCATTGTGGCGTCAACAGTACTTAAAATTATTTATATCGAATTATAAAGGCTTGTACCAAGAATCTTTATTTTCATGAAGATAAGGATTATTGGTACAAGCCTCTAGACTAGACGAACCAATGAAAATTTTGAAGGAAAATGACTTTGACTAGAGGCCATCTGCGTTGGTTATAATTGACCTTTACTAGGCGTTGCGACGTGTATAATATAATACATATTGCTGTATAGAGTTGGTGAAGCACAGGTTTTTAAAGTGGATATATATCTCTCTCAGATAATGTCTTATTAGTATCAAAGCTCCTAGCTCACATTAAATATAATGTATATCCCTAACGCTAAAATTAATTTAGGTATCTATGAAGGTAGAACAAATAAAGATATTCCAGTCCTAGCGGAGAGACCAACACATCGCTACGTAAAGGGTCTCGTCTGGTTCAAATCTATAGTGTTTTCCACTGACTTTTTAAAATTAAGTGCGTGATTAGCTTCTAGTTTTCGTATTTTTTTAAGGAAAACCCCCGCACTAGGAATAAATCCTGTGTCGCGGGGGACTTTACAACCAACGGACACAATGAACACCCAGACTCGAAACAACAATTTATGGATCACACAAAGTGTTGTCTCGTGTAGGAATCGAACCCACAACATTCCGCGTAGTGTCAAGCAGCGAGGCGGCCGCTTAAACCACTACGCCAACCGTGCAGTCATTAGTGCAGTAATTGCTTAACGATGAAGGAAAACATATTGAGAAAAACTTTATGTTAAAAATCACTCTTAATGTTATCAAA
Organism: Euclidia mi; assembly: GCA_944739405.2. NCBI lineage: Eukaryota > Metazoa > Arthropoda > Insecta > Lepidoptera > Erebidae > Euclidia > Euclidia mi. Next base: position 11,740,919 of record OX123197.2, read on the forward strand.
TGGTATGTAAATTGTGCCTAGATGGCACTAGACCATCGGGGTGGACTGTCATCTAAGTCAGCTCATAATAAGAAGAAGCCTGTGCCCAGCAGTGGGACGCATAATAAACAAGTCTGAAATTGCACATGTTGTAGCATTACACGATTTTCTGGGAAACAAATTTCCCCAGTGTTTATCACAGCGTGAATAAGCATACGTAACGTAAAGTGTTCTGAGCATTAAGTCATTTTGTAAGGTGATTCAAATTTACAGGAAAGCCTCTGCAAACGTGCGTCTTAGTCAAGAACAGACGAGTACTAAGTGAGCTTTGAAAATTTAATATTGGTACTTTAACATTTTCACCATCCACTTATTTGCTAATTTTCCATTATCGTGGATAATTTTTGACGAGTTAATTACCCTAGTATTGACTCGTGTCTTCCGTTCTTCACAAACATTTAGTCAACAGATGCAAATACATCAAGATTCGAAACAACAATTTGTGGATCACACAGTGTGCTGTCTCGTGTGGGAATCGAACCAACAACGCCCGGTATACTTCTAAACGGAGAGGTGACCACTAAAACCACTACGCCATTCATGTATTCCATTCTTTTGTTCATCAGGTAATCTGTACGTGTATAAAATATTATGCTCTCATGTATTTTATTGAAAATAGCCGTGCCTTACGGCTGCACAACATACTTAATTTGATATAAGCCTCTGAAATTAAATTAGCGGTAAAATGTACTGTTTGAAATTCACAGTAAACAACTTTAAGGTTTTTTAAATCATAATACCATATATTTAGTGGTTATGAGTCCCAGTTTGCTCCATACCCTTGACTTTTAACAGTTATAGCGAAATAATACACAGCCTTAAAATAATGAAGGAGACAATTAATGTTCAAACAAAGAATATTGTCATTCGATTAGTAATTCCTAAAGAGCTATGGCAGATTTTTAGTTCAGTGCACTAAAAGCATCTTAAAAACTCATTACAACCAAAATTCATGAAATATTTTAATATGATTTTCTATATTTTAGTCTAATTTAGATAAGGCCTGGTAAAAAAGTATAAAATTAAAAATAGCTATTATGTAAATTGATTGCCGGCTGCTTTTTGCTTTTCGTAATGGCCATTTCTTTGGTTTGTCAGAAAGCCACAAGGTTGCCAGAGTAAATAATTATTTTTCTAAGATAGAATCATGAATGTTTGTTTATAGATTAAGAGATTTAAATAGTTAATTAATATTAATAATACTTACTATTTTTTTGCTTGTTAAGTTTATTTCTATGCGGATTTTAAATAAAATACAGTATTAATAACTTCTTTCGATATTTAAAGTAAAACTGGGCGCTGGCTAAAAGATGGCCATTCAGAGCTATAAAAAAAATACAACATGACATTTGACATTTCGATTTTTTTCACATCATCTCGCTGTCGTCCGCGCTTGTTTGTTTGTGTTATGAGTGTTTTCGCTGCTTTTCCCCTGTTTTCAGTATTCTTTTTGACCCGGATTGCCCAAGGACTCTGTTTTCGCTTCTTGTTATATGACTCAAACTGTTTATGGACTCTGATATTGCCTCTTTGTGACTTGTGCGTGCTTAAGGATTCCGATACTGCCCTGTTTCTTGGATATTGTTTTGTACCCGGTTTCTACAGCCAAAATGAGTGTTCGTGGTCGTGGCCACGGCAGTTGAAGTCCCTAAGGAACATAATATACAAACAACTGAATATAATCTCAGAGGCAGTGATGACGCTATTTTAATAAGAGGTAGAATAAAATCAAGACACATAAATATTGCTGTTGGTCGTTGGTCGTTGCCTCGTTGGTCGGCGTACGCTAGGATGTTGCGCTCATGTAATGATCATCGTTTGGTATTTGGGATGGGCAAGAGGCAAGACATCAACAAATTATCTTTGCACCAGCTGCCTTTTTAGAAGATGTGCTAGTTATAGTGGATGATGATTAATAAAATATTGTAAAATGAAATCTTGTGTTTTTACTATTCACCAAACCTTTTTCATACATTAGGGAACCTGAAACATCTTTTTATCCTTGGTAATCCTATGTAAGTAACACGTTAAGAAACCGTCGTCGGCTCACTATTTTACACGACTGCCCAAAAAGTAGAGTAAGTATTGTTTTTTTTTATAATCATATAATATGTCATTTATTCATGCACCATGAAATAAAAATATACATACGGTTATCCGCAATAGGCTTCGTCAAAATGTCACAGAGAATTGCAATATTAAATGTATGTGAGTTTCTTTATTCCGCCATAACTTCTAAATGGCTGAACCGATTTCGGTGAGTGGGCTATTGTTGGAATCCTCACGTGTGTTTTTTTTTTTTGAAAAACGTTCAGTATGTAAATAAATAGTCAATATTGATAGCATATGTTTAAAACTGCATAAGAGCATCTGATTTTAACGACTGATACTTATTTATGTATGTCATGATAACAGACTGGTCTCTCTATGCACAGAGGAGCTTAACACAAACATATGTCATTTATTCATGCACCATGAAATAAAAATATACATACGGTTATCCGCAATAGGCTTCGTCAAAATGTCACAGAGAATTGCAATATTAAATGTATGTGAGTTTCTTTATTCCGCCATAACTTCTAAATGGCTGAACCGATTTCGGTGAGTGGGCTATTGTTGGAATCCTCACGTGTGTTTTATTTTTCTTTGAAAAACGTTCAGTATGTAAATAAATAGTCAATATTGATAGCATATGTTTAAAGTTGCATAAGAGCATCTGATTTTAACGACTGATACCTATCCATGTATGTCATGATAACAGACTGGTCTCTCTATGCACAGAGGAGCTTAAGACAAATCCAAGTGGTGCCCACACCTGGGGTTGCTTAACTTGCGTAATCGTTTATAATGTTTACTAGTGGGCATAAATAGTATTATGCTATCGAGCTGCTTCAGTTTTATATACCAATAAATTATTATTTGATGCAGCAATATACTAAAGGTTATTAATGACATAACCTATAAAACTTCTAAGCATAATAACTCAAAAACCTGGCCTCCGACCGTTACGATTTTTTTACCTTTAGAATCAGCAATATATATTCTATCAAACAAGGTATATTTCATTAATAGATACTAAATTTGGTGATTAACTAAAATGATGTATGGGAAGCTGCCATAGCTCTTTGCGCGTTCAAACATTATATATTCGTCTCTCGATACAACCAAACCTATTCTATCCCAAGAATATACTCCATACATATGATCTATCCTCCACAGGGTCGTAGGTCGTAAGGACACAACATATTTCGCCTCAATACATAGGTAAGTTAACCACTAATAATTTGCGGTGTCTCTCCGTCGTATCGCTGGCTGGTCGTTAATTACTTTCGTTGACGAGGGTGCTAGGCTAGCTATATTGTTAATGGGTATATGTGGGACACCTTCATACTTTACGAGTTATAAATTACGGCTACCGATGTATTTATTTATGAGATGAACCGCAGACAGCGAACTGTCTCTGTGCTAATTTTGAGTCCGTTTAGGTACTTGGTTATGAAGACTTATTTGTCTTTATAGACTTCAATGAGCTGGGTGTACTTATTTTTCGTCTCATGAGCTTGTAAATTCGACTTTAATGACAAGAATACAGGTGCTGTTTTTGTGGCTTAAGTTTCTTCGATGATTAATTACTACTAATCAATTTCAATAAATGATCCGACGTCCAGAGGAGTAACTGGCTTCTTGAATGGAGACCACGTCTCAGCAAGCTTAGTATTGGATGCTTTCTGGTCAGATGATGATTTGACTGAAACGGCTAGTTAAATCGTCGAATGCTGAAGACTAGAGTCGCGTTTATGGCGTACCTGGTGGCGGGCAATCGTAAACAGAGTGGACTGCTAATATGCAAAGAGACAGGTGATGAATTTGAAGTGTGTGTAAATTGCAAATTTATACTGGCAGCAGCCCTTTCCATTTAAGCAGAGATTACAGTTTGTAAAGAAAACCTTTGGCTTCCTTGGAACCAAAAGGAAAATATTTTAACGTCACTGGCGCGTACAGTACATATAATGAGTTCAGCCTATTAGCTACTTTCCCTAGTTTATCTCTGAAACCTTATACTTTAAAAATATGGACCACTGTTACTACTGCGTCAGCCGCCAAGACTAAGAGTCAACAAAAGTTGTATTTGACCAAGAACCGAACCTGACAACATAAATGACAGTGAACCTAAATCACACTGTCCCAAGGCACCCAAAGCCTTAACTATCCAAATATACCATAAATATACCACAAAAGCTGCATAAAGACATAAGCTTCATAAACGTACGATCATAATACCTTTGAATTTCCTCAAAGGGCCGTGCGACGGTAAATCAAAACTACGACAAAATTGCGTTTAGGTCACGCTGTGATTCTGCTGACATAAAAGTTTGCGTTATAAATGCGTTGTCATGTAGTTTGAATGTTAACTTAAACGTTGAAGGCACTTAACTTGTTTAGAGACTAACGTCGCAACTTGTTCACGTGAGAATTCTCTTTGAATATGGTGAGCTTGCATCTGTTGATGCTGTAACTTTTATTTCCGGCTTATTCTGGAAGATACTTTGGTGCATTAGCATAAAGTAGGTTTTTGCTTACGCTGTTAGATTAGATCTGATTTTAGTTTTATTTGCGTGGAATTATTTATGTTCTTATAGTTAATGCTTCTTTAGATTCTCTGGATTCCAACTACAATGGACGTACCATATGATAATTAGGTTGCCATACAAGTCTATTCTAACTTTCTCTATACCTACTTGACATAATTATTATAGGTATTTAGCGAAATATAAGTCAGTATTAAAAAGTTATTTGAAAATGAAACGTTTCTTGGACCGCGGATTACTAATATTTAAGATTATTTTGCGGATTACTAAATACAGACAGCGAAGTTATATTATGCCAGACCACACAGAACAATGTCACTTCCGTACTTGTCCGTAGAAGTAAAAAATTTATCGTCCGCAAAAAAGTTCTAGTTCAACGGCTACTACTCGTGAACTTGTAAAGAATATTTTGTTATGATCTTCTTGCAACTTTTCAGATAACGGTGTTTTTGAAGGAAGTGCGGGCGTGAAGTAAATTCAATATCGAAGATAATTATAAAATGTTGCCTAGGTATCAGTCTTCCTTTTGTCGAGAAAAGGCAACATCCCATTTAATTTTAAAATGCCTAACTGATCTAAGAATCGGACTAATTAAAGAATATAGTCAAATTATTCAGTAGGTATTTCGATCGATATTTCCAGGTGAAATATTGATTGAGGTACTCTAACCATCGAATTACGTCTACGTGTATTACCTAAATCTGTCAAACAGAAGAAATTTTCAAATCAGAAGCTACGGTCATTTTATCATTAATACGAACATAACATTCAGTTACTGTATTTACTAAAGCAAAAACGTTTTTGACTATTGAGCTAAATTCAAAACATTTCAATATTCGAATATGTATTGCGTATTATTTGGAAATCGAGACCAATCTATGAAAAGTTTAATCAAACTCGTGCCTAAAGCTATATCTGTGCAGTGGCATTCCATAAAGCTGAGTTTTAATGCCACTATACACAAATTTTTCATCATTATAGTAAAAATTATGTGATCACAAAACAAAGAATAGTGATCATAATAATATTGTCAACTGTATTGCATTATGGCGAAAGTGAATTTTGTAAAATTGGTAGCAACGTTATGCGAATAAGGTCTCTTCTCAAGGAGGATTAGGTATCTTTATACTTATATTGTGGCTGGCAGAAGTTGGACACGAGAAGCTGAAAATCGGGAACAGTAGCGTGCCATTGGAGAGGTCTATATCCAGCAGTAGACTAGGACTTGTTCGGGGCCCGCCTGACTATCTGGCGGGCCAATACCCGTCGGGAGGTTGCGAGGAATGCTTTGGTGATACCCGACCCTCCGACACACGGGTACATGAGGAACACTGGTTGGTTTTTAGTCAGTAAGAGTCTGACAGTCCCCTTCGCCCTCCCCCCAGGGCGGAGAGACTCCATTTTCCAACCCGATACAAAAAAGAAAAAGCAGTAGACTAAGACAGTCTGATGATGATGATACTTATATTGATATTGCTAAGTGAGTGAGGCCGCAAAAGTAGAAAAATCGTTATTAGTGATTCATATTTGATGAGGAATGTATTGATATCTCAAAAGTAACCAACGTATCCTTTGTGTGCCTGCACGGATAAGGGACGTCATCTAAAATACCTCTATGTCTGGTTCCTTTGTTTGCATCGTCATAGAATTTGCCAAGTTTCTTCATATTGCTACGAACATTCATCATCTAAGCGATCTTCGGTCTACCTCTGCTTCTCCTTTGTATATATCCGTATAAAGGGGGTCACAAGACCCATCACCAAGATGAAGTCTACTCGTTTTGATGTCATGCCAAATCATATTAAGCAAAAATGATACCGGGGAAACGACAATTTTTTTTCAGAATACACATTTTTTAAACTGCAAATGAAAGTGCGCGCGTGCAATTCCCGAAATACCTACTTATCCATAGGTGCATAGGACATATTTTATAGAACAAATAAGCGGGGTAATTGTATTGAATTTGTACCTAATTAGTAAAAAAAATATAGTGACATTGAGCCTCAATAGGTATCTCCTGAACCAGTAATTTCCCAGGTACGGTGCGTCAGTAAAAAATGTTCGTAATGATTGGTACAATATGGAATTTCAGTTTTCATTAAGGGTTTTTTACAACCTGTATAAATTCATAGAAAAGTACTCTACGCGAAAAGTCATTACAATGTTTGCAGCGATGCAAAAAGGAGTTTATATAGTAACTTTCTGTCGTAGCTATGTACAACTTTTATAAAAACAAATAACATGGTATACAGCATAAAGAAATCAAATTACAAGTCTATAATTATTATCAAAGGACAAAGGGTCGGCGCTTGTAAACAAAAGGGATAACCATTCGTCAATAATGTTCACAGCTGAAAGAAATAAAAACAAACACATATAAAAAGGGAACTTTAAGGTGTCAAAGGGTGCAAAAGCTGTGCCCTTTGCTAAAATTCTAATGATACGCTTGTTATTTTCCTGTCCTAATTGTGTTTTTTTTTTGTTTGTTGTCATTTAAATATGCCGCCTTGTCAGATGTTTGTTTTTATAACATCTAATTAATGCTAATTGCCAAAAGTACAGTGCATAGTACCATAGAATTATAGTTAACTGACTTCTTGCCTGTAAAAGTTATAAAAACTGTCAACCCTCCCGTTTTATTAAGATCACCCACCTCTAAAAGACCCACATCTTTATGACAATTCCTGTGAACTGACATTGTAGTGATCTCTTTAAAGAACTTGTTGTTGGTATTTCATTCTACCTACTATTAAACATGGCTTTTATCAAGTGAAAGAAAGCAAACAAAGAAAAACTGTGAACATTACAATAGCACAGATTAGTAAATAGTTACTTCGTAACAGATACATCACTCCCATACAAAAGTGAAAATACCTACGCTATAATCACCTACAAAATCTTAATAATAATAGCCGTTGTTTGCAGTGAAGAGAAATGTACCCTAAGTACGCACGTTACCGAAATAACCATATTTTTATTTGCTAAATACCTATATATACACGAGTCAGTTAGTAAATACATATTGTTAATATATTTAATAAAATTAACAATAAGTGATATGTAATAAAATAAATTAAATTTATAATAATCGTACGTAGTAGGGGGCAATAATATAATTATTGCATATTTCCGTTTATCGGGCACAATACTAGACAATACAGTAAGTACGCAGGTACATAAGATTCTGACATTAATTACCTTGATCTTATTTTATAAAAACAACATTTATATTTATTTCTAATAACCTAAAGTTATCAAATTACGAACATTTACATACCTAGTATTTCCTTTCTTACCTTTGTTCTAAATAAAATAAATGGTGTCATTTAGTAGATGAAATTTGATATAAGTAGGTACCTACTTATATCAAATCTTATACCTTTACTTACTACATAAATCATTGCTTGTCCTTCGGCAATGAAAAAGCAACAAGTTTTCATTAGTTTTGTGCCTTTAACACCCATCCACTGCACAATAACTTCGTGGTCTCGGCATTTCTATAAGAAAGCGCGGGAAATGTGCCTTGCGTTCACGCTGCCGGGCGTACGGCGGCCCTCTGTCGTTTGTACCGACGGCGATACACGACGTGGTAGGTATTTATCGCGCGAATTTGAGCTAGTGACGGGGGCCTGACAATAGTGTGCACTTAGATTATTCTGGGTCAATATGTCTATTCAAGATGAATGAAGATATTTACATAAATACTCTATGAACAAAATAGTAATAATTAAAAAGCTAATTTATATTTTATAAACTGAAATTTCAATCTTCGAGATTGAAATGAGCTAATCAAATTGGTGCCCATAAAACCAATGTAAACTTATTCGCACACTTTAAATATGTAAAACCGCTATGTGACTAAATTTTCCACTTTAAAATCCCACTAATATATCCAATGAATAACAACTACATACTTACCAATACAATTTGTTAATTACAAACCATATACCACCGCCGACAAAAATTATGCTGCCCGCGTGACCCTAAGCAAATAATGAACAATAGACAGCGTAGATACGCCCCTATGCACAAAAGTTCGTTGGACCAGCTTATGAGACCGGTCCATTTTATGATACCAATAAATGCCACAACAAAGAACAGTTGAATGCAGGAAGTAATAAACTGAAAGTTATAAACTTAGTTCAAAACATGATGTACGGGCAATAACGTGTATAGCATAAAATTCAAGATATCAGTGCCTAGCTGGACGGAGCTTTCAGAATGTACGCCAATGTTTCAGTGCTGAGTAAGTGGTTGTAAGATGGGTTTACGACGTTGTAAGTAATGTGATGTATGTTATGACGTAATTGAGGTAACTGATTGATGTTTTTGCGAAGGATGTGTCATGAGTATTTAAGGATTGTTTTGAGTGTTACGGCGTAATAATTTTGTTCTGTGTAACTTTGGTAGATGGGCACGGAAATCCTTCAATGCGGGAAATTAATTAATATTGTTGTCTATTGCGTGTAATGTAAGCAAGTATTAACCTAGTTGTGAGGCTGATAGACTATATTACTCTCCCCAGCTTATCGCTACTCGCAAAGGTTCTAAAAATTGTCACGCGTCTGTGACTTTTGACACGATACTTTGTGCTTATCAAATTGTTATTTATTTCTTGCTCCGTACTACCAATGAATACAGATTAACATAGAAGCGCAGTTCTTAAGGATTTCGTGTGCCGATTCCAAGTGGAGACTGTCTCCAGTTTAGTTTGTAGTTGGCGACACTGGCGTCATTCCACGTCTCTCTTGCTCTCGTTGTTAAGATACACAGGTGGTACGTTCGTATCTCTTGCTCTCGTAGAAACAGTGGTCACCGCGCGACTGTCACGTCTATTGGCTCTTATGCCAATTTGGGTCACAGAAAGTTTGTCTTCAGAGCGCCCATAAGAAATGCGCCTATACGTAAATATCTGAGCTCTTTGGTACTACGCAATGATAGCCGCTTCAAGAAAATTAGTTCTTTCAAATATTTTGACGCTTAATATAACTTAGCTATCCTCTAAGGATGCAAATTTTCAAAATCTCCTTCCAATGTCAACATATAAGGTCAACTAAGAAATTTGATAATGTGTGTGGCAGAACACACATGTGAATAGTGTTACTTCTGCCTACATTTCCATGAATTATGTGCAAATAAAATGTGACGTCGCAGTGGTGCATTAACAATGCTTTATTAGTTGCCTGTTACATTCAAGGAATAATCATTGGGTGTAATAGGCCATTAAGGAAAGGTCATGAAGCAAAAAAATATCCTGGGAAGCGATGGCAAACTTATCAAACCCTATACTAACCCTTACAGTATGCCAAATCCTTCTACTGACTTACATCATATTATTATGACTTAAATTAGGAGAGTCCTACGTCCTGCATTACACTATGAAAGGCTGTAGGTATGATGCAAATGCGACCACGATCTTTTTAATGTACCAACCTTAGCACTATATTGTACCTGCAGAGGCACTTCCCCAGGCCACAACTTGCCTTGGTCAACCAGGAAGTCCTTAAACCAGCTACGTATTCAATTGGGACGCTGTGGGTACAAACTCTACAGATGGTGCTTTGCAGCTGATGCCGGCCTCCAAAGCGACACTTGGTGTCCTATCCCTCCTGTCTAACTAACTGCTCTTTGGCCGAGCTATATGGGGCAACAAACATCGGCTAAGCTGGCAGATTATTGGTCGCACACTCTTTAAATCGCCATTGACACGAAAAAATAGAATGTACCTCCAATCGTTTTAATTTACCGTACATTCCGACTAGGTCTCACAAAGTTCCCAATGAGCTGCAGACTTGCTACTCCTCAGGGATTCCCTTTCAGTAGATTACAGTGAGTAACATATGCATGTATGTACAGTCTGTGTACGGTAAACAATGCCCCGTTTGTGACGTGTGACCTACCCCTACTATTTGCTAGTGATGTATCACTGCAGGTGGGTGATACATTCGACAATATTGGCTGAGGTGGGACTAACTCGATAAAGTTTGTCTAGTAATGTAGTTTGAGGTTCTATGAATTGGTTGGGTGAGTCCTCTAAGGATGCACTATAAGCCGTTCAAGTACGACCGGATTGATGCACGAAGGACATTATACCATCACACTAGATATTATATAAAACTCTTGCAATCCCAACTACTAGATGGTGGACAATCAACCTATAAATGTCCATTGCTGGATATGGACCTTTCCAAGGACACATAGACTGCATGAACACGGGTGAAGCTGCGGGATTACCTTGTTATGGTCTGGGATCATAACAAGGTAATCCTGCAGCTGTGGTTATTATCCGGGGTCCACTTACAAGTCTAACCAGATTTGACAAAATTTTCTGCTTTTCCTCACAGTAACTGCCGTCCGACCTCCACAAACCAAAGGGATAGCTATATTCCATTTAGGTTAGCTTTCAAACAATATTATTTACAAATTGATTGACAGTATTATAGTGATGGTAATGAAGGTTGATTTACCGAACTAACTACAATATCCATCTGAAAAATCTGTCACAAGACCCATCACCAAGCCGAAGTCTACTCGCTTTGAACATCATGCCAAGTCATACTAAGCAAAAATAAAAATTGAGAAACATTTTTTTTTAAGTAGACATATTTTTTAAACTGCTATTAAAGAGTGCGCGTGTGATGTTTAAAATACCTACTTACCTATGTGGTCATAAGACATGTATATAATATATTGGCGGGCCTAATTAGATAAATTGTATGGTGACTTTAATCCTCAATATCTCCTGAACCAGTAATTTCCCAGGTATGCAATGGCGCCGAAGTAAAAAATGTTAGTATTGATTGACATAATATTGAGATGGAATGGAATTTCAGTTTTTGTTAGGGGTCTTTTTACTCCCTGTATACCTGATCAATAGTTGTATTTAAGACTAGCTGTTCTCCGCGGTTTCGCCCGCCTTCACTATCTTGCAGTGAAGGTCCAATTCAATTAAAATCGGTTCGGCCATTGAATAAATTATCTACCTCGGACAAGCAGAAATATAGACCGACAAACATTTTAAATTATCGTGTAACTATGTGCACTTGAAAAAACATAGTTACTTTAAAAACACACACCTATACTTCAATTATATTTATGCTATGTATTAATATAATTGAAGTATATACTACAACATTAACAAATTTATTCAGTTTATAAGTAGATTCAGTTTATTACTATGTAATTATAGTATGTATAGATAACTGAAATGAAACTACCAAACATAGCTAGTTAATAAACCAATAATACTATACATTTACCCTTTCGTTCGAGATCATTCTCCCCTATGATATGTTATAGGGGGGGTATGCCGTGGGAACCGTTGTGACGTATCTTTAGATGGGGAAGTAAGGCACTTAATAGAATGTCGAGCTACGAAATGACTTAGTTCTGAGTCATGCTTATAGTATTTTATGTGACGTTGATGACTTGGTTAGCGACTGTACAATTGGCGTAATGGTTTAAGCGGCCGCCTCTCCGCTTGAGATTGCGCTGAGAGTCGTGGGTTCGATTGCCACACAAAATAACAATTTGTGTGATCCATAAATTGTTGTTTCAAGTGTGAGTGTTCTTTGTGTCCGTTGGTTGTATGTTGACACAAGATTTATTCCTAGTGCGGGAGTTGCCTTTTTCAAACAAACTAATTTTAATATCTCATTCTTTCTACTTCAACTAAAGCCTGTTACAAATTTTAAAACAGATTATAAACTATAGATTAGAATCTCAAAAGTATTGGTAATGCTGTATTAAATACTGCAATCTGGTTAAATACAGTTCAAATTTAGTCTTGGCATTGTCTGTGTAAAAGTTAAAAGTAAAATGACAAATATTTGTGCAGCATCTGTTTCTAAAATTTGTTAGCTCATTGAAGTTTAGGACTAATGTTCTATTAAGCCTTTGATTTGTAATAAGGAGGAAAGGGTTATACTGTAAACAATTGTTTTAACTTTTTAACACTTTTAACCCGGCAAACAAAATTACCTACTCTTATTATCTAACAGGCACCTACATATATAATATTTAACCATATTAAACCGAAAGAAAAGCCGGATATGGGGCTCATTCCTGAGGCCTATATCTAGTAGTGGACCAGGGCAGCCTGACGATGATGATGATTAGAACAGGTTCGGCTCTATACCCAATTTCTTGCTTGTCCATCGTACCCAGCACTCGGCATTGATGTTAAAATGACGATATTGAAGCGAGCCACTTTGTACAGCACGGAGTCTCTGGACATTGCCTAGTTTTCTATACTTAGGAAAAAATGGAACCAATTGTATAATATTCCATAAAATGCAGACAAATCCACAAAATACAAGCAAAGGCCACATTTCAATCGTCATACCGAAACCACGACCACCATCTTCAGATAACGTCACTCGAACGTGCGGAAACATCGAGTACCCGTAGTAGGGGACCACAATGACAATGAAAAGGGTAACCCGACATAACGACACATGTCTGCGATACCTACGAGTCAAGCCTTAAATAAAGGTTGTCTCTTTTCGTCTGAGGTCGCGACGGGGGAGGCTACCCTTACCAATTGCTTTTTAATTAGTAACAAATATAGAATATGTATTCTGCCGTAATTATGTTCACGCCTATAATCTCCTGGGGTATGCAAATCGGTTGTGCTGCATTTTTAATTTTCAGTAGCAGCACGGAGTCTGGTTATGTGCCCGGTACCGCAATGGGCTCGCCCCCTATTACGTGGGACCTAAAAATTCATGGCGAAATGTGGGTGTAATATTACACCTCTGCCTACCCCTTCGGGGATACAGGCGTGAGTCTATAAAAAAATAAGATTTTAAGGGCTACTGAACGGTTTGGCAGAAATAACATTTCATGGGTAGCATTACTGCATGATTAAACAAACTTGAAATCAGCTTGATTTAAGGACTTTCTAAAGCAAAATTCTCGTAGTTACTTATCGTGGTGGCTTGGAGGAGTCTGAAAGTGGACTCCGGTCTCCAAGACATGGGTCGTGGATCGCAAACGGCTTAGTAATATTTAAAAGATCTAATGTTACGCAACTCGACATAACATAAAAATAAATAACTGAAACATTTTCTTACTTCGATTTATTTTTGGTTTGTTACTTATACCAAAAGGAAAATCGAATTTTAATCATACACGGTATGCCAGGTTACCGTATCTTTTGCAATTATATTCTTTATAATTTACATTTCAGAAAAATCTGATTGTTCAACCAACTTCCTCAAGGCTTATTACTTACTATTTATTCATTTCTACAGCCTTTCTGCTCTTAAAAAATTCGCAGAATTGAAGCAATTATAAGTTTATCATTTAACTTTTCTTATTTCCACAAGCGTAATAAATAAGAAACATTACATAATGCTCGGCAGATGGCGCTTCAAGTAAGCAAGTAATGGTACGATATCCCGCGACAACATTGTGTATGTATGTATTTATGATTAGGAGAATATATATTTACTAGGTTGCCTATCTTAATATATAAAATCCTTGCGTTACTGACTGACTGACTGACACGCTACAGCCGAACCTATTGGGCGCAAGAAGCTGAAATTTGGCATGTATGTTCCTTGGGGACCGTAGGGGTGCAGTAAGAAGGGATTTCCCGAAATTCCCACGGGATCGGGCAAAACGGGTAAATTAAAAAAAATGCAGGCGTAGCTGCTGGCGTCCTCTAGTTAAAATATTTATTTATTTATTTATTTATTCAAGACAACACAATCATAACAGGTTTCACCCAATGCGATTGATATTGTTACAAACATAATTATAAGCATATGTACAAAGCAAAATTAGAACAACAAGATAAAATATAAAGAACAACAAGCAACATTAAACAACAAGATAATGAATAAAAAATTGTCTAATACAATTTTGTAAGTACCTTAATAGCTACATTTACAAATTCCGCCAGTGTACAATTAAAAATATCAATTTTACAGCTAATTTTATTAATCAGCTTTATAGCTCTGGCAAGTGGCGCATATTTGGCTAAATTAGTGCGAGCTGTTGGGACCTCGAATAGCCTCTGTCTTGCACTAATTCTTAACCTAGTGTTTGGCACGACCAACCTCAAAGCAGCCAATATTGTTGGGTTATTAATTTTGCCTCTGAAAACATCATAAACGTATTTTGCCAATGCTACGTCACGTCTAACTTCTAACTTATAATATCCAACCATACCTATGACAAATAGGGTTGGATACATAAGTGGATAGAATGGGTAGACTCCATATTGCTTATGATACAAGTATCGAGTAAATTTATTTTGCAGTTTTTCCACCATGAGACAATATTTGGCCTCATGGGGGTTCCAGATCATAGCACTCGTCTCTAATTGGCTCCTCACTAAAGCATTGTACAAAACTTTTACCACTGCTATGTTTTTAAAGTTCCTGGTTTCTCTCATTACAAAACCTAAATTTCTATACGCTTTTGAACAGATGTATAATTGATATATAATTGATCCTGAATAGATATTTTGCTACAAAGATGTCTATGATGCAAGTATTTGTTGCTTATATGTTAAGTATTATGTAGGTAATTAATAGTGGAGTTTGTTGCTTATATGTTAAGTACTTTCTGTAAAGGTACAATTATTTATTTATTGTTTGCGAACAATGTAGCTGGTTTCTCTGTAAGTAATTGGTCGTGTATATGTATTAACTTAAGCTATCAGTGTTACTGATTGTTGTCCTCAATAAATAATTAAAAAAATATGGCCATAAGTATTTTTTTTTAATTATATTGATTTTTGGGGAAAGATTCGTTCATTTGTTTTTTAAATAAAATATCGTCTACATCACGGCAATGTATATAAAGATTTTGAAAAATCACACTATTGCGTGGACGAATCCAGTCGCGACATGTCCGTATAAAAACATATTTTTGTTATATATTGATCAACAGTGCAAAACAATATTGTCCAACAGTATTGCACATGCTTATGCGGGTGACGTACGATGGGTACTTGTGCACATATATAGTGTCCATTGTATGGTACCTAGGCTATGCGAGGCATATGGATTTACTGCTCCGGCATCTTTCCTCAATGCTGTTATAGTTGATACCGCTATGTAATGTTCTAAATCTACTCACTTATTGCTAACATATATGATTTTTATTTGAAGAACGCTTGTTTTCTTACTTCTTTTAATAATAGAATCCTAGCGGCCGGTTTCTGAATTGAGAATTTCGCGTTGAGAACAATTTAAACAATTTAAACTACTTAATCAATTTTCTGTTTCACAAAAAATTGTTTTGACACATTTTGAGTATTTGTGCTTGTAAAATCTAAAATTTGACACAACATATGATCAACTCATGATCAACTCCATATCAACTCTATATTCGCGTTTCTGAAAACATTTGACATTTGTCAAACCTCACTTAGCACTGATAAATTGAGAAAAAATTAATTATACAACTTTGGTCTTTTAACCCGTGATCACGAGTAATATGACAGCCAGTATGTCAAACTGTCCACACTACGGTTCCTAAGCAGCGGTTACTTCATACTGACGTCTACACAACAAGAAAGTCGTTAAACAGAATTTATAGAAGAAAGGTTCAAAGCCTATTTAATATTTGGAAAAAATATATTACCACATTATTAGGAACAAATTGAAGGGTTAGAAAATATAATTAAGAGATTTCCGTGTTAAATCAATCCAAATAATTACGCTGTGGCCTCCATGGAGGTATAATTCTATATACCTCCATGGTGGCCACCATGGAGGTATATAGAATTATACCTTTAGACAGTTTGACATACTGGCTGTCATATTACTCGTGATCACGGGTTAAAAGACCAAAGTTGTATAATTAATTTTTATCAATTTATCAGTGCTAAGTGAGGTTTGACAAATGTCAAATGTTTTCAGAAACGCGAATATAGAGTTGATATGGAGTTGATCATGAGTTGATCATATGTTGTGTCAAATTTCAGATTTTACAAGCACAAATACTCAAAATGTGCTCAACTATTTTTTGTAAAACAGAAAACTGATTAAGTAGTATATAATTAGTGTTTAAATTGTTCTCAACGCGAAATTCTCAATTCAGAAACCGGCCGTAAGTGTGTTATATTATCATCATCTAATTCTATCTTAATTCAGCTTTATTTTTCTAATATAAGTAGTTTGTAGTAAATTCTCATTTATAAAACTTAGTGAGATTACTGCTTCGCAAACGTGAAAAGGGACAGGCGCCATGGTAGATGTTTTTCTGCATCAAAATGTCTTTTCAATGATATATTAATGGTGACTATTGGAGCGGGTACCACGTTCCATACTTTTTTGCCTGTTCCCCTTTATATAAAAATTTGGTTTTTAGCGAAAACTCGATGAGTGCACTAATTTGTCGCGGGATCTAAGACTATAAGTGTATTAAAAATCTGTCATGGCGTTCCTTTCACATGATATTGTCATCATCATCATTACTGTGATGTCATTACCTCAGTAATTCAAGACCTTGACCTTGAAGTCTGAGGTCTGCTTTCTAGTCTAGTCTTCTACTAGATTTAACAGAATATTAACTTGACATGTCATTGAAGTCAGTCGAAAATATGTCTACTGTTCAAGTCGTAATTTAACGTAACGTCTGCAAAGAAAATATATAATTCACATCTCAGAACCAGCATCAATAAGTATATATTTTTTAAAACTCGCAATGGTGTATCGTATTTTGGTTAATTTATACAGCTTAGCATAAAATATCTCGCCACCTTCCTTTTGCTCGAAATTAATGTTTTTAGACTGCCCCCGTGGTCCAGTGGATTCATCAAGGTTAGTGGTTCGATTCCCGGATCAGGCAATAGTGTTACTGGGTTTTTCCGAATTCTCAGTAGCAGCACGGAGTCTGGTGATGTGCCCGGTTATGGCAATAGGCTCGCCCCCTAATACGTGGGACCTAAAAATTCATGGCGAAATGTGGGTGAAATAATTATTACACCTCTGCCCCTTCGGGAGTACAGGCGTCTATAAAAGAAAAAATATAAAAATAATATTTTTAAATAGAATCTGTCTCGAATATTTCTATCACTCAAATATTTTCAGTGTCTTACCACTAGTACCACTACGCTGCCTTACTCAGTAATAATTTCAAAGGTTTTGTTGGACCTCCCGAAAGAATATATTGCTGATAGCTTCCCTAATGAGAGTCGTAACTTCAGCAAAATTAGTAGACGGGAAGTCATAATACTTGGTTTGTTGAGAAAACGAGATTGGCATAATTTATTAGGCAGCCATAATGGCCCAGTGGTGTAAGATCTATACAACGTAGCGATTCCATGAGGCTTGGGTTCAGTTACCCGGTCGAGTAAAATTCATTTTTATTAGTTTACTCTCAGTGATAATATGCGATTTTTGCCAGGATTAGACAAGTACGCGCAAAATCAATATACTATCAAAATATTTTTGTAAAACACTAGAGGATGCCCGCGGTTACACCCGCTTTATTTAAGGCTACTGCTCCGCTCCCGTCGCTCATAGCGCGATGTTATATAGCCTATAGCCTTCCTCGATAAATGGGCTATCTAACGCCGAAAGATTTTTTTTAATCGGACCAGCAGTTCCGGAGATTAGCGCGTTCAACCAAACAAACAAACAAAGTCTTCAGCTTTATATATTAGTATAAGATTTAAGATAATCTGATGTATTAACTATGTAAAGCAAAGATATCGAAATCCATATTCCTGGTTTACACACATTTCATACTGTTTCAAGTTTCGTGTCGATCATTAATGATGAATGATCATCTAAATATATACCTTAGACTAGAACGAAACAAATCATCCCTGTTTTCAAAACCAAAAGTCCATCATATTTGTAATGTATAGAAGCAGCGTCAATAAAATATATAATTATCAGCCCAATCCAACCAAAAAATAACGAAAATGCAGTTTATTCTCCTAAATAAACATTTAAAGCCTTTATAGAGGTATTCTACAATGTCTACAGGAGTACAAAAACTTCATTGTCTCGAGCAAGATACCCGGGCTTAGAGAATGGTCTTTAAATCCCAAAACAATCAAGATTAGCTTAGGCCGACACTCTAGGGCTCGATGCATGTTACAGCACCTGGAATTGCCTGCCTCAATGTTGAGCCGGGCGTACACTGTGTGAGAAGTTAAATGTTCGGGAAGGAAAATAGACGAGATTATATATAATTTGTTTTTTAATCTAATGCGGTAACTTTTTATCGATTTTAACAATGATGTCAGAGTTCGGGCGAAGTAGGAGTGATTATTGAAAATAATAGTGTCATAAAGATATCGTAGGTACATTATATTATGGGGCTTATAATATCTGTTTCCTTTTTCTGAATTACTCAAGATAAGATACACTTAATAAACTCTCTGCCTGCGTGGTCCAGTGAATAGCGTATGCAAGATGTCCCGGGTTCGATTCCCGGGCTGGATATTATAATATGTAACAGTAGGAGCAACTGTTACATATTATAATATATATAGTGGATAGGTTTAACCGTTAAGTTTTAGCCGTTAAGCGCGCAATTGTACAAACCAGTTGAAAATATACGTTTGATCTCAACGCACGCTCTTTTATTTATCAGTGGCGACGAGGATAAAACTTTTCGGTCTCGGTTATTTTCACTGCATCGTGTCGTGGATAATTATTACAATGTCTGTGGGCAAAATCAAAGACTTTGGTTAGAAATGTATTTTGTGGCTAACAAAATAATGGACGATTTAAAGTTACCGACTTTAATCGCGTCAATCGGGGATCAAACATACGAGTTGCTGTCTACATTAGCGAGTCCTAAGAAGACTTCAAGCTTATCATATGCGGCCGGAGTTGATCTACTGCGTTGTCATCTGCAGCCTACACCGTCAATCCTAGCAGAACGATACAGGTTTTGTCGACGGCGGCAAGTAGCAGGCGAATCGATAGCGGACTACTTGGCTGACTTGAAAAAGATGGCGAGGTTCTGTGAGTTTAAAACTAACTTAGAAGAAAATCTAAGAGATCAGTTCGTGTGCGGTCTGCGCAGTGATTTTATCCGACAGAGGTTATTTGCAGAAAATGATCTAGACTATAACAAAGCGTTGCAGTTAGCCAATACTCTGGAGGCAGCCGAGCGGGATGCCGGAGCTGTCGAGAGCTCGCGGGTACAATGTCCGGACTTGGAATTGAGCGAGAAGATACATAAATTAGAAATCAGAAATTGTTCAGCGTGCGGAGACAACAGACACAGCTCACAAAACTGCAGGTACAAAGATTTTCAATGCAGTTACTGTGCAAAAGTGGGCCATTTGCGAAGAGTGTGCAGGAAGAAGGAATCAGATCAGCGTATAACATCGAATAATTCAAACTCAAACGGCGCGCGGAGAAGGTCACGTAGAGGTCGCGCGCTCGGACCGAGCGGCCGCGACGCGGACGGCAGCGCGCGGCGTAGCGGAGCAGCGGCGGCGACACAGGGCCGAGCTGGCGCCGGCAGCCACGCTGCGGGGGCGGCGCACTGGCTGCGCGAGCACCACACCGGCGACACCTCCGGGGAGGAGTAGAATGGGTCTGATGACGGCGAGGAGCCAATGTACCAGATGTCCTTAGCAAACTATAAACCGGTGTGTATGGAGATTATCATAAATAATAAACCCGTAAAAATCGAAGTTGATACAGGGTCGGCTTTATCTTGTATAAGCTATTCAACATACATTAAATTATTTAAGAATTTACCTTTGAAAACGTGTAAATTAAAGTTAAAATTTTACGACGGTTCCGCTATTTATCCTATAGGATACTTAGAGACAAATGTTGAATATAACAATAGGGTGAAAAAGTTAGATTTATATGTAATAGATAGAGGTAGCACGAGTTTATTAGGTAGACAGTGGCTGTATGAATTGTGTATAGAAATCCCTAAGTTGAGTAGGAGTATAGAAATACATAATATGGTACCATGTAAGAATAACGTACTCAATGATATCATTTCCAGGCATGAGCAATTATTTGACGGCACATTGGGCAAGTACACGCGGGAAGAGGTCAAGCTGTACGTGCGGGAGGGGGCGCAGCCGATTTTCTGCCGCGCGCGGCCGGTACCGTACGCGCTGCTCCCGCGCGTCGATGCCGAGTTGGATGCGATGCTGCGCGCCGGCAACATCGAGCCGGTCGACCGCTCGGACTGGGCCACACCGTTGGTTATAGCTAGGAAGGCGGACGGCGGAATACGACTGTGCGCGGATTTTAAGGTGACACTGAACAAAGCTTTGTTGGTCGATAGGTATCCGGTTCCAAAAGTAGAAGATTTATTTAGCGGCTTGAGTGGTAATCGTTATTTTACCAAGCTAGATCTGTCACAAGCTTATAATCAGTTAGTTCTAAATGAAACCTCTAGGAACTATACTGTCATAAATGTTTATTAGTGGCCCAGTCCGAGCGGTCGACCGGCTCGATGACGCCGGCGCGCAGCATCGCATCGCAGCGCGTACGGTACCGGCCGCGCGCGGCAGAAAATCGGCTGCGCCCCCTCCCGCACGTACAGCTTGACCTCTTATCATAAGGGATTGTTTAAATACAACCGCCTAGTGTATGGTCTCGCTTCTAGTCCAGGAAGATTTCAAAAGATAATGACAAAACTCTTTAAAAATATGCCAGAGGTAGTAGTTTCTTACGATGATATTTTAATAAAAAATAAATCGTGGGGTTCGCATTTAAGTAGCGTAGAAAAAGTGTTTAGTATTCTAGAAACGAACGGATTAAAAATTAGGAAGGAAAAATGTGAATTTATGGCTGACCAAGTGAAGTATTTAGGGTTCATAATAGATAAAAACGGAGTTCGCGTCAATCCAGAGAAGTTGAAACCTATATTAGGTATGCCGCATCCAACCAATGTCTCAGAATTGAAATCGTTTTTAAGCATGGTTAATTTCTACGGCAAATTTATAAACAATCTAAGCACTCATATTACCCCTCTTTATGACTTACTGAAGAAGGGTAAACATTGGCAATGGACAATGTCACACACCAAGGCTTTTAATAAAATTAAAAAGCTTTTGTGTAGTGCGGCAGTTCTGACACATTTTGATATGTCGTTGGAGAGCATAGTGACGTGCGATGCGAGCTCGCGAGGGCTCGGCGCGGTACTTGCGCAGCGCACGCCCGGCGGCGGCGGCGGCGCCGAGCGAGTGGTCGCTTACGCGTCGCGCTCGCTCACTGCAGTCATACATACGTCTACATTAGCGAGTCCTAAGAAGCCTTCAAGTTTACCATATGCGGCCGGAGTTGATCTACTGCGTTGTCATCTGCAGCCTACACCGTCAATCCTAGCAGAACGATACAGGTTTCGTCAACGGCGGCAAGTAGCAGGCGAATCGATAGCGGACTACTTGGCTGACTTGAAAAAGATGGCGAGGTTCTGTGAGTTTAAAACTAACTTAGAAGAAAATCTAAGAGATCAGTTCGTGTGCGGTCTGCGCAGTGATTTTATCCGACAGAGGTTATTTGCAGAAAATGATCTAGACTATAACAAAGCGTTGCAGTTAGCCAATACTCTGGAGGCAGCCGAGCGGGATGCCGGAGCTGTCGAGAGCTCGCGGGTACAATGTCCGGACTTGGAATTGAGCAAGAAGATACATAAATTGGAAATCAGAAATTGTAACTGAACAAAGCTTTGTTGGTCGATAGGTATCCGGTTCCAAAAGTAGAAGATTTATTTAGCGGCTTGAGTGGTAATCGTTATTTTACCAAGCTAGATCTGTCACAAGCTTATAATCAGTTAGTTCTAAATGAAACCTCTAGGAACTATACTGTCATAAATGTTTATTAGTGGCCCAGTCCGAGCGGTCGACCGGCTCGATGACGCCGGCGCGCAGCATCGCATCGCAGCGCGTACGGTACCGGCCGCGCGCGGCAGAAAATCGGCTGCGCCCCCTCCCGCACGTACAGCTTGACCTCTTATCATAAGGGATTGTTTAAATACAACCGCCTAGTGTATGGTCTCGCTTCTAGTCCAGGAAGATTTCAAAAGATAATGACAAAACTCTTTAAAAATATGCCAGAGGTAGTAGTTTCTTACGATGATATTTTAATAAAAAATAAATCGTGGGGTTCGCATTTAAGTAGCGTAGAAAAAGTGTTTAGTATTCTAGAAACGAACGGATTAAAAATTAGGAAGGAAAAATGTGAATTTATGGCTGACCAAGTGAAGTATTTAGGGTTCATAATAGATAAAAACGGAGTTCGCGTCAATCCAGAGAAGTTGAAACCTATATTAGGTATGCCGCATCCAACCAATGTCTCAGAATTGAAATCGTTTTTAAGCATGGTTAATTTCTACGGCAAATTTATAAACAATCTAAGCACTCATATTACCCCTCTTTATGACTTACTGAAGAAGGGTAAACATTGGCAATGGACAATGTCACACACCAAGGCTTTTAATAAAATTAAAAAGCTTTTGTGTAGTGCGGCAGTTCTGACACATTTTGATATGTCGTTGGAGAGCATAGTGACGTGCGATGCGAGCTCGCGAGGGCTCGGCGCGGTACTTGCGCAGCGCACGCCCGGCGGCGGCGGCGGCGCCGAGCGAGTGGTCGCTTACGCGTCGCGCTCGCTCACTGCAGTCATACATACGTCTACATTAGCGAGTCCTAAGAAGCCTTCAAGTTTACCATATGCGGCCGGAGTTGATCTACTGCGTTGTCATCTGCAGCCTACACCGTCAATCCTAGCAGAACGATACAGGTTTCGTCAACGGCGGCAAGTAGCAGGCGAATCGATAGCGGACTACTTGGCTGACTTGAAAAAGATGGCGAGGTTCTGTGAGTTTAAAACTAACTTAGAAGAAAATCTAAGAGATCAGTTCGTGTGCGGTCTGCGCAGTGATTTTATCCGACAGAGGTTATTTGCAGAAAATGATCTAGACTATAACAAAGCGTTGCAGTTAGCCAATACTCTGGAGGCAGCCGAGCGGGATGCCGGAGCTGTCGAGAGCTCGCGGGTACAATGTCCGGACTTGGAATTGAGCAAGAAGATACATAAATTGGAAATCAGAAATTGTAACTGAACAAAGCTTTGTTGGTCGATAGGTATCCGGTTCCAAAAGTAGAAGATTTATTTAGCGGCTTGAGTGGTAATCGTTATTTTACCAAGCTAGATCTGTCACAAGCTTATAATCAGTTAGTTCTAAATGATACCTCTAGGAACTATACTGTCATAAATACACATAAGGGATTGTTTAAATACAACCGCCTAGTGTATGGTCTCGCTTCTAGTCCAGGAAGATTTCAAAAGATAATGACAAATCTCTTTAAAAATATGCCAGAGGTAGTAGTTTTTTACGATGATATTTTAATGTAACGGCAATAGGCCTTCTATTACGTAGGAGCAACAAATATATAACATGGCAAACTGTGGACGTAACACCCCTCGGAGATACAGGTGTTAGTCTAAAATATTAATAAAACTTATAAAGTCTTTCAAACGTATAGTCAAAGAGCTCAGATATTTAAATAGAGGCGCATTTCTTTTGGGCGCTCTGAAGACAAACTTTCTGTGACCCAAACCGCCAATTGGCGGCGTGGCAGACACGCTGTGACAGCTGTCTCTACGAGAGCTAGAGAGACGAACGTTCCTCCTGTGTATCTTAACTACGAGAGCAAGAGAGACGGAGAACGACGCCAGCGCCGCCTACGGCGCCAACTACGAACTAATCTGGAGACAGTCTCCACTTGGAATCGGCACACGAAATCGTTAAGAACTGCGCTTCTATGTAAATCTGTATTCATTGGTATAGTATAGTTACCGTCGTCTATCTCATTATGACAGTGTCATGTCACATCACTTGGCGGCGTCCACTACTACAAACAGACATGCGGCGGGGTCGTGAAAGCCAAACCACACTGTGATAAATTCACATCACCTCAACATTAAGAGAAGACGGAGGCGCCGTGGTAGTTTTTAGGGTGTAGGCCGAACTTCTTTTGGGACTCACACATGTTCCCTCTACCAGGCTCTAAAATCAACTTTAAGTGGTGGCAAATTGGTAAAATTGTTTTCAACTGCGGCATCAAAATATGTCACGTCATATACATCACATTCTCATCTTCTATTGGCAGTCCTTAGCTTAAATTTTTTTGCTTAGCGTAAGCATAGCTCAGTTTAAAAATATTTAAAATAAGGAAATTTGACCTCATGTCTTACCATACATCATACAAAGTATATCCCGTCATCAACCCATTTGCCACAATCTGAAAATGTATATATTTCAGTGTAATTATGCTTTGGACGCGAACCCTTGTAATTTCATTTTGATGTCATTATATTTTTCGCGTGTGCCATGTACACGTCAGATTAAGAGGCTTTGATGTTTTACGGGAGAATTTTATTTTGCATACATGAATACGAAATTATTTCAAATTCAAATTGCTTTATTCATTTGGGTCACAATGTGACGCCTATGAATGTCAAAATAATAAATTTATAAAATAATTACTTAAAGACTCTACATTTACATTTACTGCTACGTTCGCAAAGCCAAAACCATGAGAAAGAACGGGCAATAAAACTCACGGTCACTCTTTTTCATCGCCAGGTTTTGCATAATACACATAATTTACATTTTGTAAGGTGCTGCAACTGTTACACCTTCTATATCACTTGCATATATTTACTGTACATATGTAATAATACTCAAGCATAATACTTTTGATGTTCATTTGGTTAACCTCCTAAGAATAGACATGGTGAAACAGGAGCATTCACTTACATTATATATACCTAATAATGCAGGCAATTTGCGAAAGTGATCAGAAACATGATGGAAATGATGCAGTTAAATATTAAAATCTAATACCAGCCTGCAAGATCGTCATCTACCAGTCATCGCAAGTAGCCCCCGTTCACGAGTATGACGCATGTGCTAGCCATCTTCCCTCTCGCCATATTAAAGGGACAGGGATGACCCGACACACGACGCCACCACAAGAAATCACATTTTAGTGAACATGACGACAACGGTATACGAACCGGCAGTAAGAAACAATCTATTGGCATACTGACCATGACCGCCAGTTACCTCCATGTTCCAGATCGTTATTATTAACATAAATTAGTGGAACGCGTGAAGGAATGCAAATGTAGAAAGAATTTTGTGAAGGTGACAAGTGAACAATGATATGATCAGGGATAAATAATGTTAAACTACATTCAACAAATCCTAAAAATATCCAAACCCTGCAAAAATTATGTGTTCACGAGGCACCTCCACTTAACATGTAAATAAAATAATCGTTAGTTAAACAAGCCTAAGCCTATCCCCACGGTGTCTTATCATTTAAAAATTCCTTAATAGTGTAATAACTCCTTTGTAAAAGAAAGTTCCTAATTATCCGTTTGTATATGTGCATGGGTAAATTCATTATTTCAAGAGACAATTTGTTGAAAAATCGTATACCAATCCACGCAAATGAGTTCTGAACTTTATGTAGATGGTAGTTAGTTCCCACCAGTTTATGCTTATTCCTTGTGTTCACTTTGTGCAAATCACTATTTTTCGGTATAGAATTAAGTTTTTCTTAATGTACATTAAGTTAGCATATATATATTGCGATGCAACTGTCAATATATCTACTTCTTTAAATTTATCACGTAAAGAATCTCTAGCACCTAACTTATAAATTGCACGTATGGCTCTCTTTTGAATGACAAAAATAGTCTGTATAACAGCAGCTGTACCCCATAACATTATTCCGTAAGACATTACCCTGTGAAAATAACTAAAGTAAACTAGTCTAGCAGTATCTACATATATCTGTGAATTCCCTAACTTTTCTAACTGCAAACGCTGCAGAACTAAGTTTTACTGCGAGACAGGATATTTGGGCGCCCCACTGAAGCTTACAATCTAAAGTTACACCTAAGAATACGGTTGATTCGACTAGTTGAATTGTTTCTTTATTTAAAATTATATTAGTAGGAACACTTTTGCCATTAGGCAAAGAGAATTTAACACATTTGGTTTTGCTAGAGTTGAGTACCAAATTATTAGACGAAAATCAATCTAATACTAGTTTGTGCAAAAGTGTTATTGACTGTATCAAAAATGCTTAAATTGCGATCACCTTTAAAAATTTGTGACGTATCGTCGGCAAACAAAACAATATCACATAAATGTTATACAAAGAACGGCAAATCATTAATTTATATTAAAAAAAGAAATGGACCGAGAATAGAGCCATGTGGAACGCCCATTCCTACTGGCAAACCTAGAGACCTACTCCCATTAACATCTACATACTGAATTCTATCACTAAGGTAGCTGGCAAAAAGATTGAGTGCGGTATCTCTAATACCATTAAGTTTCAATTTAAGTAAAAGTGTATTATGTTCCACACAGTCAAATTCCTTTGATAGGTCACAGAAAACACCAATGGCATCCTTCGAGTTTTCCCAAGCATTAAAAATATGCTTTAACAAAGTTACACCGGCATCAACGGTGGAGCGACCCTTAGTAAAGCCTTCACTGTGAAATAAATTATTTGTGTGAAAGTGGCTCTCTAGTTGATGCAAAATAATATTTTCAAAAATTTTACTAATAGCAGGCAAGATAGAAATTGGCCGAAAATTACTAGGGTCGCTCTTGGATCCCTTTTTGAATACTGGTATTACTTTACTGTGTTTCATTAGATCCAGAAATACTCCTGTATCTACGCATCTGTTGAATATTGCAGCTAAATATGGAGCTAAGCTAGAAATAATTTGTTGAACAAGTTTAATAAAAATGCCCCATAAGTCAATAGATTTTTTATTATTGAGCGTCTTGAATACCTTCAGTATGTCATTGGTGTCAATATATTTAAAATTAAAAAGCACATCACACTCATTCACATTGCCCCTAACCAACATTTCTGCTTTGCTTGGACATGAATCTAGACAGCCGGTTGTGTTCACTGGTATGTTTATGAAGAAATTGTTAAATGTCTGAGCAACATCAGTTTTCCTAGTAATAATTTCACCATTAAATTTTAATTCATAATTGTTATCTACCAATTTAGCTCGACCAGTCTCATTGTTAATAATGCTCCAAGTGGTTTTAATTTTGTTCTTGGATTCTTTGATTTTATTACTTAACCTCTGCCTACCCCTTCGGAGATACAAGCGTGAGTTAAGGAACCCCAATCCACTACAATTAGCTTTGTCAGCCAATAATATGCTAGAATGATCACGTACCAACACAGCATAATTATCTAGGACATGCGTCATTGATCATACGAGCTTACTTAACATTATATTAGTATATAAGCTTGGTATTTTAGATAATTAAGAAAATTACTGTATTAGATGTTACTCTGTCGAAATAAAGTATTTTTTTTAACTTCTTTCGTTGTGAGTCACTTAATTGGCGCAGCCGGTAGGATCTGTGTAGTCAGTCTGTCTCGTATACAAATCTACGAGAAGCAGCCGACGTCCGTTTCTATGGTTTAGCAGAGATCTCACAACAAACAAACAATTTATTAAGAAACCACTTAATTCGAGCGACTATAAAAAAAATTGATGATGTGATTACCAATCGTGATGGAAAAGAGTCGCTTCGATATGCATAGGTTACTGATACTTGAAGAAAAGGAAATAGCACCTGACTGACTGACTGACCTTAGGTTGCCTGGAAGAAATCGCACTTTGCGATAAGGCCGTCCGTGTGCAATTGTAATGAATGTACATTTAATTTATTTATACCAGATTTGTACCAACAGTATGCGACTGCTGATCGGAGGTAACACAATTTTGCCCGACCCGGGTCGGGCAAAATTGTTACTGGGTTTTCCGAATTGTCAGTAGCAGCACGGAGTCTGGTGACGGGCCCGGTGACGGAAAAAGACTCGCCCGCTATTACGTGGGACTTAAATATTCATCTATCTGATCGACTAAACAGATATCGTAGTGGTTTAGGTGATCAACACGGCATCGTGTCGCTTAATACTGAGCCTAGTTTTTGGGTTCAATTACTACGCGAGACATTACTTTGTGTGGTCGATAAGTTGTTGTTGTTGGATGTCCTTTGTATTAGTTGTTTATAAAAACCTGATCATTTATTCTGCATAAGAGCTTTTTCATGGTACTACAGTGGTGCCCATCACCCAATGGCAAGTAGACACCGCTGCCCATAGATTTTTGCCTTTTTAGAGACACAGCCAGGCCGCTGCCTACTTTGAGACATAAGGTGTCAAGTCTTCTTAAAATTACTGGTAATCTTACTAGCTTCAGTACCATTCAAACCTGATCATAGTGCTGCATATTTGTATTTTACTACTGGGCTGCAGTATAACTGATAAAGTTGATGTTTTGTACAATCTTGTGAGACTAGTCCGCGGCCCTAAACTCTAATGAGTATTGCAGCCGAGTCGAAACGTAACTATAATCCGGTGGACGTCTTACATAAGCCTTTGGTCATATGCAACATAGCAGTAGACTTTTTTGAGAATGGAGACATTTCCCTTGTCACTACTTCAGATTCTTGTTAATATTTTTAACGTACAGCGCCTGAACCATGCGGATAAATGCGCCCAAAATGTCATATTATTTCACAAAATTAGAGTTTCTTATCGTTTGCACTGGAAATGACAGGAATCTATGTGAATGCCTATTATTTTGTGTGGTATAGAGAAATCGAAACTACAACACACTTCGCACTTTGTGAAGCTTATCTGTCTGTAAAATTCTTGCGTTACTGACTGACTGACAGAAAAGCCACAGTCAAAACATTGCTTGCAGGTAGCTGAAATTTGGCGTGCATAACCCTTAGGGACCGTAGGCGTGCCCTAAGAAGAGTTTTACCGAAATTACTACAAGAGCGAACAAAATCTGTTAAATTCCAATAAAATTTGCGGGCGTAGCTGCGAGCATCCTCTAGTTTATTATAACTTCTTAAACGCGACAGTTGCAAGCTCTTGAAATTGAGAGCATCTATCTGTAATATTAAGTTGCTTAAAGCTATAAGCTCTGAAATAAATAACGCGGCAGTTAATGCTATTAACACAACAATATTCTTAACGAACAACTAAGACACTTAGCGAGAATTAATGTCCCTGATACTGTTTAAAAGTTAAGAGCTGAAAACACTTAAGAACAATTAATGTTGTTCATTCGATTTACCACTTCACAGATAAAAAATTAATGGACGCGGGAAGGTAAATTGCACTTGGGTAAAGCGATGTTTTATGGATTTAGAAATGCCGGAAAGGCCTTCGTTATGGAAAATAAATGGTTTTATCAGTGATTACGTCAGAATACACATATAAAAAACGTTCTTTACAGATTACTTTTATGATCACTCCAATAATAACGGCCCTGACCGAAGAAATATGCAAACTAGTATTAAGTCAACTTTGATGAGACCGGTAAACGGGACCTGGACTTCAAGGCAAAAAGTTGTTGATGCAAGCTTTATAGCGCAATAACTATGATGATGATTGTAGAAATATGTATTTCATTAATAAAGTCATTAAGAACGGAGTACAAGACACCATAAGTGCAGAGCTTAATTACTAATTACTCTTCATGATTCATTATACCTACGGCATCTTAGTAACGTACCCTTTCACCATCAACGCACCGTAATGATAGATACTCAAGCTTTGTATCTGTGAATATCTCATACACAATTTACTTCCAAGAGTTTACGTAACAAAAGTTTAAATGTTAAAGAAACATAATTTATTTTGAGCATACATCGCCATATGTCGCGGGATGAAGTCACGAAGTTGTGCAGAGCTTGTATATGTACAATCATCTCGAAAATACTTAGTTCAGTGGTACATTGGATGTACAAAATAGCTCAGTCATGTCTACTGTATACTGGGGTTTTGTTAGGTCATAAGTTTTGTCATAAGCGGAGCTTAGACTAGGCTTACTTTTTAGAAATGTTTTATATCTCAAATATTTGGATCAATATTTTTAAGTAACAGTAACAATAGTTCCTTCTTGAACTCAGATAGGAATACGACTCATATGGAAATGTGTCATCTTTAAGACCTGCAGTATTATGTTTCTTAAATCCTTTCAGTAACTCAAAAGGATAAAACTACATAACGTAACGTGCATACACTAATCTTAAGTGAAATATGTGAAGCAGAAATCATTCTGAGAATTTTATGCGGGCAACTCCAATAATAACTACCTCAAAGGTCAATAAATATCTGCAAATTAATAAAAACTTATGCCACGAAACTGTCAATCTAATTTCCATACAAAGCTCTACACTCCTACTTACAGGTGAATAACATCAGATGTGCACTTTCTACATTCTAAGGATTATAAATTTCCCCACGATTCAAAAGCACAGTTTAATGTATCGTAATATTATTCTAAGAGATGCAAAGCCTTAAAAGATTTCATTATAAATCCCTTGGTCAATGTGTCCGCTTCACTTACTGGAAATAGCTTGTCTACTATACAGAAGTATGTATTAAATACGATATTAAATTGTTCATACGACGCTCAACAGATGAAGTGGGATTGTTTTATACACGTTGTTCGCGTGAGTTGTTGGTTTTGCGGTCTCAGTTTAAATCTACACATATTATGTTAGAATGTTTTTTTGTGGAGGAATTTTTGTTAGCTTGCTCTTGCAAGAGAGAAAGATAGTCAAATGCTGAGACTTTTTAGAAATGTCTGAGAACTTTACACCGAAGTTTTGGTCATATATAAATCAGTCTGATTATGCTTTATGTATTGTTTATAGTAAATTTTATAGTAGTAGTTCTAGAAAACTATCAATTTATTTCAATGATGTAAAAAAAAATATCTTCTTTAAATATTTTCTTCAGTGAATTTAGGAATATTGTAGGTACTTGGTATTTTTTTAAATGACTTGATGTATTAGTATTAGAAATTTAACTTTTACTAGGTCTCATCTTCGTATCTGTTCTGCGGATTAGTTGTCTCTGCTCACTTGACTATCTACAAAAACGTATGCCACGCTATCGATTACAAAATGTTCACACTTTGGGCATTTTATATCGGTTGGCCACGACTATTTAATATAGTCTTACCCATCTCATAGTAAGAAAGGGGCTTGTGACTAGCAGTGGGCAGTTTATATACAGGACTGATGATAATTATGTCTAGTGTGTAATAATAGCATCAGACTGCCATGCATATCGGGGTCGAATCCACGGTGCGTGCCATTGACTTTTCGGAGTTATGTGCGTAATAAATACCTGCTCCCGGTCCCGGCTGTCAAGGTGATGACTGACAGTCGTTATAGTCAGTCTGTGGCAGTACCTATGAATAAATTGGAATTTCGCTTTCCCTTTGGGTTGCAGAGGTCAGGCAGGCAGTCGCTCTGTGGCAAAGGTAATATTCAATCAAATCCGGTTAGACTCATAAGCGGACACCAGGTGTCAACAAGGATGGACTATGAATCTTACCTGACACATCAATGTCAGATCAGTTATACATCATTATTTACCAAAATACTAGTTTAAAAATAAACAAAAACAAATGAGACCTTGCGTAGTCAGCTATAAATTTATGACTAACTAGAGGACGCCAGCAGCTATGCCCGCAATTTTTTTTAAATTTACCCGTTTTGGCCGATCCCGTGGGAATTTCAGAAAATCTCTTCTTAATGCAACCTTACGGTCTCCAAGGAACATACATACAATATTTCAGCTTCCTGCGCCCAATAGTTTCGGCTGTAGCGTGTCTGTCAGTCAGTAAGTAACGCAAGGATTTTATATATTAAGTTTTAAAAATAAAAGAAAACGAATGAGACCACAGAGTCAGATAGAAACTCAGTAACATTTCTCGTCGCCTGTACCCGTCTGTACTGAGTACACGAGTTATAAAGTTCAAAGGGACCTCTCCGGTTTGTTTTGAAATATTTTCTTTATCTAACATCTAATATGTTCCTTCACTGGATTTCTACGTGAAAATCCTGTTATCTCCGTGATCAAATTTGGTTTTATTATGAAAAAAATTATGATAATTTTAGAGTAAAATATACTTTTTTAGGCTCGGGAAAAGGAAGAGTTTTGTAAAAAGGAAGAAAAGGTAATATTAATAAAGAAAGTTGGTGATACACATGTCGTGATGATGGCAAATACTCGAGCAGGCATGTATAATTTACATATTATATCAGGGAGAAACGATGGAAGGAATCACTTTAGTCTGGAATGTAGATAGTAACGATACTTCTAGTATAACAGACATGTAATTAAACACATAATGCTTTGGAACCATGGAGGATGCATAATTTGCACTGATGCATTAGTACAAAATAAAAGCAACCTTACCATACACCACTTGGATAAGGTGTCATACAGTTCTTGCCTAAACCATTCAATATTATATCAAAAGCACCAATTGGAAATGCTGTTCAACAAATTTGTATTAAGACTACTACTAAGCAAGATGACACATATGGCGTCTCCAAAGTAATCGCGGACAATAATTATTATGAGATATTATTACGAACCATTTGTGACGGGTACTAAATCGATGATAATTAATCAGAAATGAGGAAGATGAAGCGATACGTCCCTATCATTCACTTTCCCGAACCGCCAGAAATAAATTATAGCAGGCGCATTTTTAAACAATTTTTTTACATGAATAATGTGAAAAGTTTGCCGTCTCCTGACAATTCTTGGTAATGATTTAAGTATTTCTTCGTGAAAAATCTTGTAACAAACGACTTTTGATTTGTTCGCAGTATTTACAGGAGTAATTTCAACGACCGTCTGTTATAAGAACTCTGGGAATGTTATAAATATAATATTAGTACCTTGCGGCGGATTTTAAGGTAGAGTTTTTCAGCCACGATTCGTTGAAAAAAGACAACCAGGGCAATTTACTTTTATTTAAAGTACTTTATTATAACATTGTCTAAATAACGGTAGCAACACACCTGCTGAAAGTTGGGCGCCGGATTTTTAGTGTCTGGTCGGTCGTAGTATTCCGTTAGCAAGCCACACAAAACAGTCAGCATCATGTGTCTGGCTGTGGCTAACATTCGATCGCGTAACGCTTCGCGTGATGTGACGCTTATGTAATTTCAGCTGATATGTGACAGAAGATTTTTAGGGCAAGTTTGACGCAGTAGAATTTAAATCACACTGGGAGTGATTTATCTATTTATGATCTGACTTAAAATAATCGTGCCTAAGATTTTTCCTGCGTAGGAATTGAATCCTCCAACCGATACAGATTTCTCAGATAAGAGAAATTCAAGTACTGACCCAATACCTTAGACCAGCATGCAACAGGGACCTACTATGATAATATATCGAAGACATTTCACTATGCAGCAAAGATTCAACTCATTTTCCAGACAAATTGCGGACGATTGCAAGTCTTTTAATGATTATTCCAATTCTTTCATCATTTGAAAAACTGAAGTTAATTCTAGGACGGAAATAGATTTTGTCTTACATGCTGTTCAAACTTCAAAGATATTTTTACAAAATAAGAACTAAATATGTATAAACCTAGACTCAATCTAAGACGTACTCCATTAGAGATCATCTATCAAAGAAGCTCATTATTTATTTCAATACAACATGTTTTGTTCAAACGATGATTACAGACTGATCTATGCTTGTTATGAATGTACTGAACATTTGTGTAACTCAATGACAAAATAATAGTCATCTTCTGTATAGATATAATTTTCTAGCGTTATTGATTTACTAAGCAGCAATAGCCGAGTGGAGAGACTGGCAGACTGCTACGCAGAGGTTCTCGGGTTCGAATCCACGGCACGCACCAATGACTTTTTGAAGTTAAGTGCGTATTAAATTGTTAATTATCGCTTGCTAAACGGTGAAGGAAAACATCGTGAGGAAACCTGCATGTCTGAGAGTTCTCCATAATGTTCTCGAAAGACATGTGAAGTCTGCTAACCCACATTTGGCCAGCGTGGTGGACTATGGCCTTACCCTTCTCATAGTGAGAAGAGGCCCGTGCACACCAGTGGGACAGTATAAAGGGCTGATGGTGATGATGATATTGATTTACTGTCAGACAAGCCACAGCCTAAACTATTTGGTGCAGGAAGTTGATACTTGGCACGTATATTTTTTGACGACTGTAGGGGAGCACTAAGAAGGGATTTCCGGAAATTGCCACGGAATCGGGCAGATACCGTCAAATAAAATAAAAATGTGCGAACGCTATAAGAATGCAGATGGTTAGATATGTATGTGTATCTGACAACGAATAATATCCATTTTGAGTGACATACAAATAACATTGAAAGTAGAATAAATGCTGTAGAAATCTGAGCACTGAGAAATATGTGTGGTGTATCTTTGACCGACAGAGTAAACCATTGTGTGATAAAATAGTGTTGTGGGGTAAAAGAAGATGTAGTGACAAGCATTGAGAAAGGCATGTTAAAATGGTTTGGGCACATGGAGAGAATGGATGACGACAGACTGACAAAGAAGATATATAAGGCAAGTTTGAATGGGACAGGACAAAGGGGAAGACCTAGGCGGACCTTCCCTGACCAGATTGGAGACATCCTAAAAAACGGACAGGTCAGAAGTACCCTTAACAGAAGAGCATGCATGAGAAACTTGATGGGAGTGAATGATGCAAGAGAGGTATGTCAGGATCGTTGACAAATGGCGTTCCGTAGTGTCTGCCTACCCCTCTTGGAATCAGGCGTGATTCTATGTATGTATGTCAGTGGCGGCTCGTTTAAAGGAGCGCTGGAGCAGTGAACTCCCAAAATTATAAAATATATTTATACAACTCATATAAACTTTTTCTATAAACATAAGTACTCAATATTTTAATACACATCTATTCTCTTTTCTATAATACATATCCACAAATAAGTATTTGACTATATACTAAGCTGTTTATTAATTTTGTCAACACTCTTGAAACATACACAGGTATTTTTGTGGAGTGGAGCGCTTATAACAGCGCTCTTTGTTGACGAAAGCTTAGTACATCGCTTAATACTGAAATGTAATGAGTGCGAAAGAGAGAGCGTTCTATGCGCTGGGCGCGTGAGACAAAAGATTTGTATGAGAAATAAGTCAAATACGGAGCGGCGCTCCTGGCTAGCTTGACGAGGTGCGCATGCGCGAATATATTACCCGACTAAATGATATGACCATTTGTCACGAAGAAAAATTAAAACGTGTGCGCCGTTTTTTTTTAATAGTGTTTTGCCGGTATCATTTGAATGTAAACAAAAGCAAAACATTTCTTTGCAAGTATGTTGGTAATTAGAAAAGGATTGGTGTTTAAAATATAGTTAATTATGTGTGTGATCGTGTGTATATATTTTTAAGAAAGACAATTAAATTGTGTAACTAATATGGAATATAACAGCGTAAACTTTATAAAAAACTGTGAAATCCTTAAAAAAACGACCAATATGATAAAACGCTTTGGTTATGTGTGGTAATGTGGTTGCGAAAATGCGAAGGAAGTAAGAAGCTGTTTTGTTTTCCGTGTATTTTGTTTAGTGGCGCCGGAGTTGATACTGCGTGGACGGTTCAGGTACCTAAGTATCGATGATTTAGCACATCTTACTGTTAATTGCAAAAGCATTCACAAAGTAAAAGGTTTCAAAGTTTCCTATTTTTTTTTGTGAAAACCCAATATGATCTTTCACGAGCCGCCTCTGATGTATGTATCTACAAATAACATTCCACGTAAAAGTAGAAATGAAAATACCTTATGTACAAATCATTGACCGATATATCAGAACGGCCGATATTTCGGTAAAAAATTAGAATAGGTCCCCAAGGTACCTACCCTCGTTAAGGCATTCGCGGAACAAACCGAATTTTTGCCAATGCCTCATCGAAGCTCAATTTATTTTAGACATATATATGTTTTTTACTCCCTTTTTAATATGTTTGTATATATGTAGTTGCCCGGCCCTTGGGAGCTGCGGATAAAATTTGGAAAGTATTTTCAACGTTACTCTTTGATTCAGCCATTCTCCGTTGATATAATACATATTTTTGCAAAGGCCACAGTGACAATATATATACTTTAGGATGTTTGTATTTTTTATGATGTTTGTATTTAAAATGTCAGAACAAAGAAATGGTGTTCTTTCCAATCGATTGAAATTCATAGCATTAAGAGTAATATTATATCAGCATACTATTGTTTGTATTTACGTTTTCTGTATTTCTGTGAATATTTTTTTATTATTTTATTATTATATAATTTATTATAATGCTTCTTTAAACGTTGCTTAATTTTCTAAACATAAGTTTTGCGTAATGTTTCTGCAAAATATATTTCCTTCTCAATAGAAGAAGAATGAATAGTGTCGTTTAACGAACATTTACATATCTTGTTGTTGTATTTTTCGTTTTTTAAAGGCAACTCCCACGCTGGCGAAATTGTATCGCGGGGCCCTTACAAATCACATCAGATTCGTAAAAACAATTTATGAATCACACAAACATTGTCTCGTGTGGGAATCAAACCCACTGAGCTCAGCGCAGTATCATGTGAGGCGGCCGCTAAAGCCACTACGCCAACCAGAGCAGTATGCAATTAATAATGCAGTATTATATCAATTAGCACAGCCTTCGAGTTAACATAATTATAATCTTTTCTATTTATTACATAGTTTCGAGTGAGAACTAATAACTAGAAAACCTTGCTCGAACTCGTCTCGAACTTCGAACAAATAGTACCTCGGGCGTCGTAGTAATCACGGAATTAACGTGTTCAGTGTTGAATATTTCACACTAATGTTTCGGATTGAAGCATGAAGGGTATTCGGAAGTTTATTGATGGCGTTGCCTCAGAATTTATTGCACATCGCATGGAGGAAGCAGAACGAATTGCGTGAACTGATTAGATAATGCTTAAGGATGTTGAGCCTGGCCTGCAGTCTATGATACAGTAAGAAAAACGAATTTCTTACCGTGTGTGGTGCGTACTTTGGGTTCTTTTGTTTATGTGCTTTAAGGTTTACAGACCAGAAAATTACACTTCATAGGTTATCTCAAAATCTGTTGTTACTGCGTGAATGGTGCCAATCTACTGGAGCCATTTCTCACAAGGAATCGACGTAAATTAACATGTTTAACTTGGCTCTGTAAGTGGCAGCGGTGTAAGTCAAATCTCTATTTCCCTCTTCTTCTGCGTTTGGTTAGCGAGTAATACCTGCCAGTCTCGCGCGGTTTATAAGCCATCGTTAAACCATCGGGTAAGTTTGTTTACGACCTATATAATACAAAAAATATAAACGCTTACTGAGAAATATTAGTTAAATACTAAAGAAACTAAATAATTTTTTTCTCCAATGCTACATTTAGAGAATTTTGGAAAATGTTTTACAAGCACAAAAGCATTTTGACTGCACCAGTACCTTCTCTTTTGTTGTAAAACCAAAACCTTATCTATTGGATAACCACCAACTCAATATCCCGCCAACAAGAAACTTTGCACCTTAAGTAAAGCTATCACGGAGTAGTAATACAGATTTTTCGAAATCCAACTTCCAAAGTAAGGACTGAAGGAAATCGTTTATCAATTTCATTCTGAACCTCTCTAATATCAAGGACACTAACATGTTTTATCCCATCTTACTCTTCTGACACTATTATAGACTCTATACCAACGTATTAAGATACAAATTTTGGTAGCTTTTGCCTTTTGTAGTTCAGAATTTATTGCTGAAACTGCATTAGGCGTAAGGCTGTCAATTGGTTTCTGGCATTGAAAAATTTTGCAAAGCCCGTCTCTGTAGGAGTGCAGCAAATTGAAATACTGTCAGATGCAGATGTTATAGTCACTATATGTGTTATTTTCTTATCCCCTTTGTTAATACATACGTAGGTATTCGTAAGCACAGAAATATGAATGCTTTCGGGGTCCAGTGGATAGCGTATGCGACTGGTGATCGGAGGTCCCGGGTTCGATTCCCGGGTCGGGCAAAAGTGTTACTGGGTTTTTCCAAATTCTCAGTAGCAGCACGGAGTCTGGTGATGTGCCCGGCAGCGGCAATAGGCTCGCCTCCTATTACGTGGGAACTTAAACTTCATGGCGAAATGTGGGTGTAATATTACACCTCTGCCTACCGCCTCGGGGATACAGGCGTGAGTCTATAAAAAAAATAAGAAATATGAATGAGATAAGTCTTAAGCTTGACCTCATACATCTTGTGGATAATTTGTCTTCATCGGCCCCAAATTAGATTATTAAATAAAACACCTTGTAAAATGCATGATCAAACAATAGTGTATGTTTCGGCAACGATTAAGATGTATCAAATCAAAGTCCATATACATCTGATATAAATAACTTATTATATATGAAGATGTAGCTACAAACAACTAATGGTATCTTTTAAACAGTGGCAAGGGTCTAACGACATTGAACAAAGGACGAAAGCACTATGAAGACGACTACCGATGGAGGATCTTGCATTGTTCCATTAAAACATGCACGTTAATTTGATCAAAGCATCGTAGATGGATGCTGGCGACTCGACATTGGTATGTGTGGAGTGCCTTGGGGGAGGCCTGTGTTCAGCAGTGGACGTCTCTGTGGAGGCTGATATGATGATGATGATCAATGTGCACTATTTCAGCTCGGTAGCAGATTTTTTTTATATATAAAAGACAACTCCCGCATTAGGACTAAATCCTGTGTCGCGGGGGACTTTCCAAACATAGGTACAACTAACGGACACAATAAACACCCAGACTCGAAAATGAACGAATTGCCTTTATTTCTGTTTAAAATTGCATAACTTTAAACCACAGCTTCCGTGGTCCAGTGAATAGCGTATGCGACTGCTGATCGGAGGTCTCGGGTTCAATTCCTGGGTCAGGCAAAAGTGTTACTGGGTTTTCCTGAATTCTCAGTAGCAGCACGGAGTCTGGTGATGTGCCCGGCAGCGGCAATAGGCTCGCCTCCTATTACGTGGGAACTTAAACTTCATGGCGAAATGTGGGTGTAATATTACACCTCTGCCTACCGCCTCGGGGATACAGGCGTGAGTCTATAAAAAAAATAAGAAATATGAATGAGATAAGTCTTAAGCTTGACCTCATACATCTTGTGGATAATTTGTCTTCATCGGCCCCAAATTAGATTATTAAATAAGACATGAAACATGGAAATAGACATGGAAATAGGCATGAAAAACATGGAAATAGGCTCGCCCCCTATTGGGGGCGAGCCTATTTCCATCACCGGGCCGCCATAAATTTTTAGGACCCACGTAATAACGTGGGTCCTTAAAATTTATGGCGAAATGTGGGTGTAATATTACACCTCTGCCTACCCTTTCCGGGATACAGGCGAGAGTCTATAAAAATATGAAAAAGACATAAACTTTAAACCAAGCGCATACATTACACGATAACATAATTATGACACTTATGTTATCGCGAGGGAATATGCCACTTATTCAAGTACAGTATACAACGAAAATACAAGCTACTTACTCATGTCTTCTACGCAACCATTCAAACAGACTGCGTCTGAAAGATTAACATTACAAGTTAATACAGTAACAAAGAAAAAACTCCTAGGAGACTTAAAACTTTACGAAATCCAACATAATAAGCTGGCCTTCTTGCTCGGCATTGCCTTTTAAAACCGTCCGGCTTGCCTAATAAATTATTATTTTAACTTGCTATTTCTCGTTTCCATATCAAATATCGCTTTGAAGATGTAACGTACGTTCCATGTAAGTTGCTGTGGGAATCGAGACTACGCTCTTTGAAATTATAATATCAAAGACTTGACTAAAAAGTACTTGGATCGGGAATGCTGCAGTCAGAAAGTCGACGTCGAGTTTTATCGAAGTTTCCGGTCAGTTTGGTTAGCAGTCAAAGTGAAGTGAAATAATTTTAAAGAAATGTGGGATGAACATTTTAATGATCGCTTCTATTCTCAATAGACGGCACGTTCCTTTTGTTAATGGATTGAGGTTTGAAAGCTTTCGCGTGTATTAATTTAAATTGTATAACACTGTTGTCTTCTTTTCAGTTTGACGTTAATTGCGCCACTATACTTGAAATTCACATTTTAATTAACTATTATAAAGAGTTTTCAACAAAACGAAAAAGTATCTATGAATATTAATGAAGGTACAAACATTATTTTAAAACA
The DNA here is from genome assembly GCA_944739405.2 of Euclidia mi. Classification (NCBI taxonomy): domain Eukaryota; kingdom Metazoa; phylum Arthropoda; class Insecta; order Lepidoptera; family Erebidae; genus Euclidia; species Euclidia mi. The sequence continues at coordinate 11,781,618 of OX123197.2, forward strand.
TTCTGCAAAAATTAATATGGCAGTGAAAATGGAACCAAGATTACTTGCATCATCACTGAACTTTTCAAAAATATTCTGATTGAAGTTGTAGCAAACTGAAGTGGCAATACTGGCCACAACTGCCGCAGAACCGATGGTCGACGAAATAAACAGGTTTTCAAATGGAGGCCACGTATTAAGAACCGTAACGTTAGAAGCTCTCTGACCAGATGGATCGACGAGTGGAAGAGAAGTAAGGTGGATGGTAATGATTGGATAGCGAAAAGAGGAGAGCAGTTTTTGTGGCCTTCTATGGTCTACTACTAAATCCAGCAGTGGACTACGACTAGGCTGATGTGATATGATAAATGGTTGAAATAAATTAAATAGGCTATTATGAGCTTAACTAATTAAATACCCAACCAAAACCTACGAATTAGACTGTGATTGTGATTATGAAAATGTAAAGAACAAGGTTTTTACGTAAACATAAAAGCTATTAAAGTATATGTTTGCATATATTATTATTAGAGGCACAATTTCATGTTATAGCTCAGCCAACTTTTATCTTTTTGAGCATGTTGATAAAATAAACTTTAATGCCATTCTTTTTTATTCTTTTAAACTACACGGAGAGAAACAGATAGTTTTTCTGTTTGTTTGACTAACCATCCGTACGTGCGTAGTTTACCTTGGGGACTACAGCCTCTAAATTCTCACCAAAATTTAAGCTTTCTTGGGATTCACTATGTACTGTAGAGAACTGATATTTGGTAAGATTGTACATATTAAACATATTTACAAAACCAGTTTTAAATTAATGTTTTTGGATAGACATTGTTATAGGCAATTGGATACATGGTTTGCTTTTAATTCTGTCATAAGATGTGTATATCAATAACATCACATATTTATTTTATTAATTAACTTAATGTATCTACACGAAGCTTATACAGTTGGACTTATGCCACAAGCGATTACTCGCAGTCTACTTTAGACTGGCACAGAGTGGTACTTTTCTGTTACGCATCCAAATAGAACGGTTTGGTCAGTGCCTTGGAAGGAACTTTATGCCATCGGTCTAGACTGTCACCAAGATCTTTGACGCCGTTATGGAGATTCAGTACTTTTGAAAATATTTTCATTTATGGGTTGGGTATATCTTTAAAATTCGATTTATACTCTACTATGCTAAATATATTACTATTTTTTGCGAAAATAAATAAATTGGGACTAAAGTCTTTGTAAGGACTACTATAGGAACTAACATTGTGCATTGTCTGACATATGTTTCTAGTTAGCAAATGTTAGATTAAGCGGGAATCGAACCCGCGACCATTGACGTGGCAGTCAGTTGCACTCCTGCTACGCCACGTCGCCAGAATATCGATGAGAAAAATATTGTGAAAAATCAAAACTCTTTAATGAAAACTCAAGTATTTCCATAAGAATCCTCAAACTACCTACTTTTACAGCGACATATACAATATACATAATTTAAGAATACAAAGATGGGAACATATCTGTTTAGTACATATCCAAGTCACGGAGGCGCTGATACGTAATGCTTTTGTTAGCAAATCTTTTATCAAAGATAGCTTCGAGATATCTTGTTGAATCAGTGGGGTTCAAAGTTCAAGTTGATAATATGATTGTTTTATTCTAGAATATTGTCCAAAGTTCTTTTGTGTCATATTCATGATCATTACTTGGAAATAATCTAAAATATAGTAACTGTGACATACGGATGGACAGCGGACAGACAGATATGGCGAATCTCTAAGTTCCGATTTTGCCATTTTTGGCTAGGGGGTATTACACCTCGCGACCAGGGCTGGTTAGAAGTGCTTAAATAGTGCGAAGTTTACAATAGATTGCACCTTAATTTTTGGAATAATAACGCTATTTAGATTCGTAAATATTTATTAAAAACTGATTTCGGTTATTATCTTGCAATTGCTAGCAGGTTTTACACTGGCACACTTACCTTCTAAGTCTCGATCTACTGTGTGATAACATCCCAGGATTCGCCTCAGTAGGAGTATAGGTATATAACTATTTGATAGACTAGTAGTCTCTGCCTACCCCTCCGGGAAACAGGCTTGAGTCTATGGATGAATGGATTGATGGATAGACTAGAATAATGAATTGTTAATTTTTAATCAGGTTACAGTTAGGGCGAAACAAAATTCTATTTGGACAAAACTGCTAGATCAGACACTATATTTGAGTTTTTATTCCCCTATGTAAGATAACACAAAGCTCCTACTCACTTCAGGCAGTCCTTTAGTAAAAAAAACATGTGTAGTAGGACACATGCTTGCTATGCCAACATGTATCCTACTTACACAGACTTCTATTAAAAGTAATCCCTAAAATTACTAAAACTCCGTAATAACTCCGAAAACTAACTATACCTTTGAAGAAACACAATATCCTCCCAGGAATATAACGAATCCAATATTATTGTATAAAAAATAGAACCATTTTACCGCGAACACTAACCTTACCTATTCATGACATCACTGCAGATCCCAACTATTTATATAAGCATAACCATACAAAGTGACATTATTTTGCTGTCACAGTATAGCCTAACTTCGGCCAGTTTATCAAGACCCCTGTCCACATTATTATTTGCCCTTCGTCCTAATAATAGCAAAAAGGTCAAGCTGAACTCGGGAGGTCTAAAGGTATGGTCGTTTTAGAATTAAAGTGACGTGGGTCCCTCATTTTGTTCGGGGCCGAATATACGCGTTTTCTAAACGAATGACCGAACGCATGTTGAATTTTTAATGTAAAATATTGTGAATATGCAAAAAATGTTTTAGTATAACCAGCTTTGGAATATTGAACGGGATACATTTTTCTTTTTATTAAATGTTACTGCCTTGGCTATAGAATCGTTTTAATATTTACCTTTGAAATTGTGACTTTTTATCAATTTGAAAAATAATTTTCTTCCTTAACAACAAACGCATTTTATTGTCGTCAAGACCTTGAGATTGAAATAGATCAATACGGATTCCTCGTTTCTATACCAATGAATTTCGTTAAAGGAAATGCCATTATATCGACAAATACGTCAATATAAAAATAGCCATAATTGTTATACTACTCTGGGACCATTCACGCGTAACTACCAGAGCCCAAACATAAGTGATAAACGTAGTAATGTCCAAAATGAATGTGATTTTAGATAAATAATCGTGCTCATCACATAAAGATTTTTGTGAGAATCAAACCCATGATTTCTAGCGTAGCAGTCGGGGCACTGACCAACAGGCTAATCAGTTGCTTGCATTCAATTTCTGTAGTGTTGCTTTTACACGCTTTTTGGTATTTTGACAACACTGCTACCTATCGGAAGAAATTAACCTATAAGTTGCCTTACAAACTCCTCTATTCTCAGTGAAGTGCTATCAAAATCACTTTAAACATTCTAGAGATTACCCTGGCCACACAAAAAGATATAAAGACATAGATAAAAATGAAAGTGAAACTGGCGGGAGGGTGAAGTACTGCAAAAATCATAGTTATTTTGAAATCTCAGACAGAAAATTCAAATCTATTTATATATATTTATATAGATGCATAAATATAATAATACTAAGTTATACTTATAAGCCGAACCTGAGATTTTCTACGTAGCAGTCTATTAGACTCTCCACTGCTGTAACTCTGCTCGCTTCATTTAACCTAAATAAACGCACGTTAGTATCTAACACACAAAATAAAAACACGATAAAAGACAATTACTGAAAAATACGGCAGCGAGTAAATCCGGCCTATTACATTCTCACTCGAAAAAATTAAACATTTTCCACAATATTGCCAAAAATATTTCAAACTTAATATTTTAACCTAAATCCGAGCTGGCTAGACAAAATCCTTTTTCGGGTAATAATAGTCGTACAAGGCAAACTACTAACGGTATGTTATGTGGCTTCTAGTGCTTATTACTACAGATATAAATCTTGCAAATGTCCAATTTCATGAAACCAATAGAAAATGTAGCAGAACATTGTAAAATATTGTTTTGGTTGTTGGGGTGTGCAATGTATTTAACTTTTAACATGTAATTACGTTTATTAGTACGATTATTCGTTTGGAATTCTATTGTCAATATCATCGCCTCGCTTTGGTAAAGATTAGGTGTATGTCGGCGATACGCCAGGGTTATGGTGTCCAGACTCCATAATAAAAACACTCAAGTAATATTACTTGGTTTATTTTGAGACGATTACTAGCACAGAACTGAATTAAAATGCGAACTACAGTCCTTTTTATAAACTAACCGTCATTACACTTAATGTAACGTTTAACAACTCCTTTTCAACATATAATTGAAATTACTGTACGATTAATTATAAACTAATCAAAAATCGACATTAATATTGTAATGAATTTTGCATAACACCAAATTATTTATTTTACACGAATAACAAATTTATTTTATTAACCAAACGCTGCATTACAACATTGTCAACAGATGGCGCTATCAACAAGATGCAAATATAAACGCATGTTATTTATTACCGTAAAAATAAGTGTCAGAATATTGTTATTGTGTTATTTAATACTAATTGATTTTACTTTGAAAGTTTCTGGAGTTATCTTAATAACTAAGCGATAAATACCCAAACTGTTACAGTTAAGCAGCCAAAACAGTGTCTAGTATTGTAAAGTAGTGAAGTTCTCAGTTCTATGTTCACAAATAGTTATTTAAATATCAATCTTAAATATTATTAACATTTTCGTAACAATATAATCATTATATATTAATTTGCGCCCATACGGCCATTCTGATCCAGCGCGCTCCTCGCGCTGATTATTTAACGGTTACAGAATAAATAGCATAACAAACAAAAATGAGGAATATAAAAATTACATAAATAAGCGTTTATCATACAGAATGAACTAAAAGTTATTTACAAGGCTTCACCTAGTCATAGGATCTTAGCCTGAGGCATGCGTCACCCATCACGGGATCTAACAAACAATGCTTCACCCATGGCTAAGCCGATTACGGCATCACCGATTACGGGATCTAGCGCACACAGGCATCACCCACATAGGGATCTAGCCCACAAACGGCATCACCCACATAGGGATCTAGCCCATGCGGCATCACCCATCACGGGATCTAGCCAACACACGGCATCACCCATCACGGGATCTAGCCAACACACGGCATCACCCATCACGGGATCTAGCCAACACACGGCATCACCCATCACGGGATCTAGCCAACACACGGCATCACCCGTCACGGGATCTAGCCAACACATGGCATCACCCATCACGGGATCTAGCCAGCAAGACCAGGATCAAGGATACGCATGGTGGCCAGCCAGCGTTTTGGGAAGGATGTTGGATAGGAAAAATAAAATTTTACTCAAACACATAAATGCAAAAATTTGCCTCATAAACACATCAATGCATATACATAAAATAATCATCATCGTTCGTCATGATCAGTTATATCAATACAATGTAATTACATAGGTCCAACAACGATAGAGGAGGAGTTAGAGGACCCCCCACGTAAATCGGTATCTGACGAATCCTCCGCCCATACGGTCAAGCTGCTCATACATGTTGATCAGCAGCAAAGGTTAGCAAACAATGCTTGACTCCAGCTCAGTACAGCACCCATGCGACACGTGTGTGCGCAGCCCAGACACAAAACCACCGACGTCAAAAGGGCGGGCCACCGTCATCCATACATACCAATCAGTAAAGGACCGCTCGTCCATCCTCTCTTCACACTAAGGTCAGGTCATCTGCTAGGATGTCATCATCAACCTGCAACACTCAAAAGACAGGCGGTGGGAACATTTCCCACCCAAGTATTAGTTCCATGAACCTTCGTAACTGTAGATGAAATAAAATTCTACTCTTACAAAGTGGTCCGGTCTATCAAGCTATATCTATATATCAGGCATGTTCAACCTGTACATTGGTCTATAGTTATCTTTGCTACAACAGTGTTGGAGCCCATATTTTACGCATAAGGTAAAATACAAAAGACAATCTGAATTTTCTCAGGTTCTGTCTGACAGTGCCATTTTAGATAATCAAATACAAAGTTATCAGGATACCCATATTTTGCAGTTTTGATAAAACAGTTAAAACTTAATATATTCAAAATAAGTTTTATCCTCATCAAACAGGAAAACAAGATGGCAAGAACAAAGAGAGACCTATGTTCAGCCGTGAACAGTCTGACTGTTGGTGATAAATATGAAATGATTTCAAACCATGCAGATCCAAGAATTTCGAAAATACTAGTGCTATAATTATTACTCATGTAAGAACATGTTTAATCCAATATTGAATATTTTTAGGCATAGTGCAAGCTGTGAAATTGTTGAACTGTTTGCCAACTGAGCCATAAAAGAGAAATTCTAAAAATGATTCCACTCAGTTAAAAAATTTACTACAATAAACCATAAAAGCCAATAAAGACACTCAGATATTGGTATTTTATAATTAATTCAAATAGACCTTTCTTTCTGAAATGAATGTTTCCATTTATCATTCGTCCCCTCCTTCATTATGTAATTCAACTTGAATTTTATTTGACTTTATATTTAAGGGAATTTTCCAAATAATGTTAATATTTATCTTAAACTGTTAACATGTGGTGCCTATGTAATTCTTATCAATTCATACACAATTAATAATTGTTTATCCGAATAAATAAACTTTAACTGACCAATCACAAATGACTTAGAAATAAAGCATGAGCAGTCCACACAACTACTTTTATTTGCCAAGAATAAATACTGCTAAATGGGAAAAGAGATAATATGGATTTTCACATCATGTTCCCCAAACCCACCTATCATTATCCTAACAACCATTCTCCGAACTGTCTTGCATCCCACAAGAGCTAAGCAATAAGGTTGGCACCAAATTTTATTGGTTTATTACTGGTTGTCATCTTGAATATAGATGCAACTAACTTTGCAAATGAACTCACAACTAAAATAAATTGTATTTACTTAGTATAACACTAAGGCTTGTTATTTATAAAAGATTAGCAGTCACCTGCCTTAAGACTTTCAACCTAAAATGCTTAGAGATGGACTTTTATAAAACCTAAGTGAGTGCATATGTCCATAAAGAAATCCACCGTCCAGATCTCATGTCTCTAGCTTCAGTAGTTCGGGTTAAGCAAGGAATTATCAAGGAACAAATCATTCTATACAGGCATAAAATTAAGCGACAAACATTAAGATATGTCGGGTTCCCTTGTCTTATTATATAACCTTAACTTAAGCTGCAAGTTGACAGTAACAATTTCAACATAATGTTAAAATGAAATCATGTAGGCACCTACAGCGTCCTCAAATATATAATAAAACCTATTTTGTAACTTTTCAAATATTAGCTTTAAAAATGTGTATCACAAATTCATTTTTAAATCCACCTTCCGAACATATATCTGTACCAATATAGTAAAACTGAAATTTGCTGTGCCGAATGCACTTATCTGTGAAACTACTGGTGCTATGCAAATAATTATTTTTGTGGTGGATAGTCATTTATCAAGAGAGGCTTCATATAATCGCGCCGTGAGCACTAGCCATAAGTAATGCAGTTAGTTAGCCTTATGTAATGTGTAACCAAGGGCTATAAATAATGTTTTGATTCCTTTAATGTTTTACTATTGATATAACCTATTGACTACCAATTGAATTCATATTCAGCACATCAATTAGCTTATTTAAACTGAAAGCAAATCAGGTAATTTATACAATGCATCTAAATCAGAGCTTCAACTTGAAAAGGGCAGTTATACCGTTCTTTACTAATAATTACATTAGTAGAACCACATAACAACAAAGTTATTTTCTCTTTCTTGTGTAGATAAGTAAGTTTTACAGAAAGTTTCCGACATGGCCTAACGATTAATAAACAGACATGAGACAAGAGCCCCAGCCGAAGGCATAACATGACTATAAGCACAGTAGCACTGCTATATACCAAACATGGATAAACAACAGTTACCTAAAAGTTCTATTTGGGGTGAACCGTTCGTAATTTTGACTGTATAATGTTTATCTGGTAATCCTTACGGGGACAGTAGGTAATCGTGTAAGCACCATAATTTATAAAATTAGGATGTCTCTCAAAAACTCTAATCAAATCAGCTCTGGATAAATACCTCTGGTCAGTGCATCAACAGCCCGCATCTGCAACCTCTGGTAGAACTCGGAGCAGAACAGCGTTCACGCCGCAGCACACCCCGGTGCGTGCACCCCGTCGTAGTCGCTCTGTCACCCTCACTCGCACGTGGCCTCACGTGAAGTGTAGACGTGCTCGCCATAATTCCGACACACCGTGTGGTCTCCGATCAGGGTTGACTAGCGCCAAACACGACTTCCAAGCGCTTGTCGCATCAGTCTTCAGGTCATCATTGGTAATGGCGGCCAAGCCAAGAGACCCATCGCTCTCGCGCCAACCGTAGATCCTGAAGTCTCTTAGGGGGCGTTTATCCAACCGCTGCTGTCGGCGATACGCCAGGGTTATGGTGTCCAGACTCCATAATAAAAACACTCAAGTAATATTACTTGGTTTATTTTGAGACGATTACTAGCACAGAACTGAATTAAAATGCGAACTACAGTCCTTTTTATAAACTAACCGTCATTACACTTAATGTAACGTTTAACAACTCCTTTTCAACATATAATTGAAATTACTGTACGATTAATTATAAACTAATCAAAAATCGACATTAATATTGTAATGAATTTTGCATAACACCAAATTATTTATTTTACACGAATAACAAATTTATTTTATTAACCAAACGCTGCATTACAACATTGTCAACAGATGGCGCTATCAACAAGATGCAAATATAAACGCATGTTATTTATTACCGTAAAAATAAGTGTCAGAATATTGTTATTGTGTTATTTAATACTAATTGATTTTACTTTGAAAGTTTCTGGAGTTATCTTAATAACTAAGCGATAAATACCCAAACTGTTACAGTTAAGCAGCCAAAACAGTGTCTAGTATTGTAAAGTAGTGAAGTTCTCAGTTCTATGTTCACAAATAGTTATTTAAATATCAATCTTAAATATTATTAACATTTTCGTAACAATATAATCATTATATATTAATTTGCGCCCATATGTACGTACCTGTAGCGGCTGCTGACGCTACAAATTATATACGAGGCGTAATATTGTATTAGCGCAGCGCGGCAGTCGTCTGCCCGCTCCCATACAGTTAGGTCGTAGATTTATAGTTTATATATATTGTAACCTGGTACCACTAAAAGTATATATTTCTTATTTTGGATTCTTTCTTTATCTCTCCACAAACAACATCATCACGAAACCCTACATACCTAAATATTACAAGAATGAAAACTAAAAAGCGTAGAAAAAGAACTTATTTTGATTGCAATACACAGCATCATCCTCATAGTGTTATCGCGGTTGCAACACGGGCTCCGTTTACTAGTCCAACTGGATTTGACGGAATACTAGCTTTTCCACAGAGCAACTGCCCATCTAACCTCCAGAACCCAAAGGGATAACATCATTCCATTGTTTAGACTACTGTGAGTTTATTAAGAGATACTGACTCCCTTTAACGACTGACAGAGACCTTCATAAAAGCCAATATTAACAGCTTAACTTGCTCTCGAGGCACGGGACAAGCGACATTAATGCGCAACATGCATACATGCCATTCATACATATGCTCACACATATTTCCCGTCGGGGTAGGAATGACAGAATGCCACTTGCTTCTATCCTTACAAACCTCACGCGCTTCCTCTTCATTCATTATTCTGCAACGCGCAATATGCATTTTAATTATTGCAGCTTTGAAGATTTTGTAGAAATTTATTTTAGGCTATCTTCTTAATATATAAAATCCTTGCGTTACTGACTGACTGACAGACACGCTACAGCCGAAACTATTGCGCGCAGGAAGCTGAAATTTGGCATGTATGTTCCTTGGGGACCGTAGGGGTGCACTAAGAAGGGATTACCCGAAATTCCCACGGGGTCGGCCAAAACGGGTAAATTTAAAAAAATTGCAGGCGTAGCTGCTGGCGTCTTCTAGTTTCATATAAAATCAATCGTTCCAATTTCATCAAGAAAGTTTAAAAAACAAATTAGTTCTATAACGTATGTCCATATAATTTGATCACTGTCCGTTGAGCCAAATAAAAGGACGCGGAAACAATGGGCCGTACTGCTTAGAGAAATTTTAGGATAGCCCTGCGATTATGTCAAACGATAATAAACCCTAAGACTATTTAAATAAAGGGGTCATTTAACGTACGAATTATTTTTGTAATGAATAAGGAAATAAAACCACAGGGGCGGATGACAAACATGTTGATAATTTTAATCTACCCACCTTCGCAAAGGGCTGTTTACCGAAAGCGCTAAAAGGGTTGCCTGCATTTTTGTTGTTAGGGTCCTCGCTTGGTGGAGAGTTTGAAGATTTTTTTTTTGCTTTTTAAGAAACAATTTTTTGCGGTCTGGGTGTATTAGACTTTTTGTTGTGCGTGTTATCGAGTCAGCTTAATATAATGTCTGAAAATCTGTCTTTAAAGTTCAGATAAAATGTCCAAGTAACATGATAGCCTAGCGAAGATACCGACGGGCTGCTATGCAGAGAGTTTCCGAGTTCGAACCCACGAAACGCACCAACTTTTCGAAATGATGTGTGTGTTAAGTCGATTTTCCACGGTGTGTGGTTTTGCGAACGCAAACTATTCTCGAAGTTACCAGACTCAAGGTGTAACTCGCCAAAAACGCCTCGTCGAAAGCCCCGACTAAATCTTCTGACTTATTGTTTTTAATTTTATTTTTTATACTACAATATTTAAAATTGAACTTTGCCTCAAACATTTTTGGAAAAAAAAAACAAAAATTTTATAGCCCCGCTACTTGCCAGCCAGGTCTGCAGTTCCGTGTTGGGGTATAATAGGAGAGGTATGAGGCAAGTTTTCAGCTTGCCTCAACCTTTTTTTTTTAATGTTCCTCATGTACCCGTGCGTCGGAGGGTCAAGTATCGCCGTAGCATTCCTCGCTACCCCCGACAGGTATTCAGGCGGTCAGGCGGGCTCCAAACAAAACCCACTTGGCGGCGGATGAAGATGTTAGGCTTTGCCGCTAAAACACCCAGCGGCCGCAGAGGATAGGCAGGACTACAAAGCAACACACCATCTCCTCTTCCTCTGCGGCCCCACCGCGACGCAACAATGGTGCGCCCCCATTTGGTCGCGGTAGATAGGGCGCTCGGCAACGCAACACCGACACGCCTCTCCTCCCGCGACCGCGCCCGACTGCGAGGGGCAAAAGAACTGTCCCTCGCACCCGCACCCTTGGACGCATCCTGCGCAGGCCTCCGTTAAGCCCACGCGGAGCGTCCACTCCCGGGATCTCGCTTAGCTTCACCGTGGGTGACCTAACCACGGTTACTGAGCCCGCCTACCACGACAAGGTGGAGATCCCACGCGGGGGAGCTAGACTCAACCTACCCAAAATTGATGCCAGCTCTCGGACTATAAGTTCAATGTATGTCACAAGATCTACGAAGCAGTAGATGTTTACTTATTTAAATAATCACCTGTTTTTGTAATCTTTGGATCTCCAGCTCTCGGTAAAGCTCTTTTTACCATAAAAGACCACCTCGACTGCCGACCAAAAAGCCCAACGGGAAGAAGGCAGGATACAGGAGCTGTCAATATTCCTTCGATGGCACCATGCCCTAACCAAATCCATTGTATTCAGTTATAGTAGAATGTTCGCCCCTTAAAATGTTTTGCAAAGGCAAATCAACGCTCTGTATACAATTATCTTAGCCTTACTGACTGACTGAACCACAAGCACAATCGAAACTATTGGGAGCAAGAACCTGATATTTGGCATCTGTGTTCCTTGGGGATCGTAGGGGTGCACTAACGGCCATTTTCAATATTTGATATATTCATTGATTTTGAGATTCGAGATTCGTGTTTGACATATTTTGTATGGAGCTTATGCCAAAAACGAATCTAAAATCTACAAATCTATCTAAAGATCGAATATTGAATTCCGTAGTAAGAAGAGATTTGCCAAAATGCTTACGGAAAGGGTTATATTTAAAAAGAATACGCAGGAGTAGCTGCGGCCATCCTCTACTCTTGAATATAAATTGAAACATACGGCGTATGCCAGCCTCATCGTTAATTCTTCACTAGCTGTTCCCCGTGTTTAATCCGCTTTGTTATTTGCCAACTCTATATCTCGATAATATTGTCACCTGCCGGATTAAATTATAGCCTATATATCGTGTCAAAGTCCTCTTCTTCCCAGTGAATGAACTATCGAATAAGCCGTTCCAAAGATGGTGGGGATAGCCTAGTGGAGCATGCCGTATTGAGTTCGAATCTATGCCCACCACCGACTTTTCAGAGTTATGTGCGTATTGAAGTGTTAAAAATATTGCTGTCAAGAGCGTTAAGCCGGCGGCCTCGAGTGTTATGAAGATTCGTAACAGTTGTTGTAGAGAGGCAAATGGAGTAATGCTAGGAGGATGAAGGCATTCTGAAAATTCACACATATAGACAGACAGTTTGTTTTTATAAAATTGTTTCCTTATAGTTATTCTCAAAAAACAAATAGACACTTAAATTTTATTTATAATATGTATGTATACCAAAAAAAAGGTCATATGTATGTTTATCCATTATCTAGTACCCATAGTACAAGCTTCTGCTTAGTTTGGGACTAGATGGTGTTGTGTGAATGTGGTAGAATATTATTATTATTATTATTTGCATGTAATTGGACGAATCATGAATGCCCCTGCAAAAAAATGTCTTCATGCAATATATCGCTACCACTATCGCTCCGCTCCCCACTATTTCCGACCCTCCAACCTTTTTATTTCGTATACCGGTACTCCAAGCTCAACACGTCAGTAATTATCTTGATTAGTAGACCATGAGTCCAATGTTAATATTTCCCGGGAACGATTTAAGGGTTTAATTAGAACGAAATTGTTTCCCATCTTCATTGTGATAGCGGTCTGCAAATTTTTTGTGATATGTGTAATGTTTTTGGTTGACTTAATGTGATGTATGTTCTTGGGTTGCTTATAAGTAGATATTTATTCAAATATGATTTCCTCATCCTCCTAGCGTTATGCCAGTTAGAACCCGAGGTCCGCTTTCTAGTCTAACCGGATTTGACTGAATATCTATTAGCTTTGCCACGGAACGACTGCCTGTCTGACCTGAGCATCCCAAAGGGATAGCTTTATTTCATGGTTTAGACTAGTGTCAGTTTATTCATAGGCGCTGACTTCCTATAACGACTGTCAAATGTTAAATATTTATATGACAGCCGTGATCCTTAACGTGCTCTCTGAAGCACGGAGCAAGCGATAATTTATAATTCAATATGCATATAACTCCGAAAAGTCATTAGTGCGCGCCATGGATTATATTTATGGATTATATTATATAAGTTATCATTGGAGATTTTAGTCAAAGTTGGTGATAAGTTTCCCCACAAAATATCTTGGAATATTCATATTTATTTACACTACGGATTATAAGACACAAATTTGTCTTAAGAAATGATAATTAAAAACTAATGCAAGAAGCATGACTAATAAATACTGTCATTTGATTATTTCTCATACAAAAATTATTGTCATTTTTTGTTTATATAATTGAAATTTACGTTGCTTGCTGTTGTTTACCAAACTTGATTTTCATACTAGTTATTTAAAATTTTTATTATTGTAAGCACAGCTCTTTTACACATTTTAACACTACACTTTACATAATCCGTTGTACACAGAAAACACAGAACTCAATATACACATACACATACTCTCTCCATACAGTGCCTAACATAGTATATCCTACTGTCCTAATTAGTACATATATAACCAAATATACCAGTAGCTATAAGACGATAGACGTTACACGACAATTGAATTATTATTGTTCGAAACATAAGAAACAAAACTAGTTTACTCTAATTAATAATGGATAGTAACTTATGTAGTTTGCATGAATTGGATACTGCTGAGATTGCTAATTCTGCTATTTTTGATATTGCACACTGAAATAGTTATCTACAACATAACGATTGCAACTTGACCATCTTGACTCAAAATATAAGGTGTATATACAGAAATATTGATGACCTTCAGATAACTCTGTCGCAAATTGGAGTTGAAGTAGACGTCCTACTATTGATAGAGTGCAGGTTAAACACAAATAAACAAATACCTGTTTTAAATAACTATACTTCATTTAACACATTTAGTCATTTTCAACAACAAAGTCGTCTTGAAAACCGGCATTGCCAATCCTTACACTTCAGAACGCGGGTAAACTTATTTGAAGCCACAACGTCCCACAAAAGAACGTTAAACGGTGTGTTCGCCTTTATTTATATTTAATTAAGTTTAAATCCGTGCTAAAACAATTTCAACATTGATTTCACGGGGTTAAGCGTTTTGTGTTCCGTTGTGGGCTTCTAAAACAGCGGGTGAATGAATTTGATGATACACATTTTAAACTTCGAACTTTGTTTCAAAAAAACGCAGCACTTTACAAGCCAGATAATTTATGCAGCCTGAAGAGCACTTTACCCATTCTTGTTGTTTTGGAATTTATAGTGTATATGTCACCGGAAATAACAAAAACCGCAAATTTATAAATTTCCTAGGAAATTTATAAATTTTCGTAGGATTCTAAACGAGAGATAAATTGTATTATTTTACGCCCAGATTATATGTGTGTTATATGTATATATGTCACGCCTTAAAATTACCAACGAAATATGAAATGAAATGAAATAAATTTATTTTGACTCCACACAAGTTACATACATAAAAAAATGTATAAAGAACAGTCTTAAGAACAAAAGAAAAAACAAATTACATAACAATTACAGTAGAACAAACAAAGTTATAAAAAAAAGAGTAACATACTTAAACAGACAGACGAAGAAAAAAGTTGTTCAAGGTCAGGTGAGTGTGCTCAAAAAAAGAACCTAATTCGGCATGTGCCAGGCGCATAGTTACCTGGCTCCGATTTTCAATTAGGCCCTCAAGTGACTCAATAATATAAATACGAGGTAGTTTAATGGTAGAAACAGATATTAAACACCTAATGCCACCCTTTATTACCTCATATCTATAATATTCACCCATTATCAACATACGCTACGCTACATTTCCTATGGTCCAGTGCAGATACATAGGTAACACGCCATGTAACAGCAGGCGCTCCCACGCGTCAACACCTATTCGACGCCATGCGAGTTGCGACAGTTAAAAAAATCCTGCAATGAAGATACCTATGTTTTTATAGTTTTCGTTGAACAACGCAACATCAGCTAATTGAATTATTTAAATTTTACTTTGCATTATATTATGATTCGATTCAGGTTAAAACCGTAATCATTATAATAGAAATGATGCTTCTCTATAAATCATAAATCTTCTTCAAAATCACTTTATTGCATTTTGTTCAGTGAGTGAGGGGTGAGGGTGCCAGAGGGTCCCTCCTATTCTCCTTCTCCCTCATCCCGTTCCTCTTATTATTCCTTTTCCCATCCTGGTCAGCAATAAACTTGTTACTCCTCGGCGGTTGGGCTCCTTGGATGGCAGTAATCGTTTACCATCAGAAGATCCGTACGCTCGCTTCCCGCCTATGCCATACAAGTGGAACACAATGTTGATCACAGAAAATGTTACCTGGTATGGAGCTCGAAAACAACACTCAATGTAGAGCGCCGGACGTAGCAAACTGAGAGATTATCTCTTAAACCACTGCACCATTTAATTGCGCAGTTATAGTCTGTATACACCGGAAAAACTAATCATATCAAAACTGCCATCTAGTGCTTATATTTGAAAAAAAAAATTATATCAGACAAAGGACACATTCAAATTGAAAGAAAGAAAGAATATTCTGTTACATGTATCTCAGGCGAAAGAGCTCTAACAGTCATAATGTTTGAAGGATAGTTTTGACAGGGTTAATACAAAATTGGTTGTTTCATAGCCACAAACTTAATTCAATTTTCGCCGATATAATTGGGTCCAAATTTTGGAGATACAACAAACACACATATCATCCGGTTAAATTCCTAGCAGCGTATGCAGAGAATGAACTGCTGCATAGCTAATCTAATCAACTTCATCATTTATTGGCACAAAGCTACTTTAAGAGGCTGCCTTACAACGAAATGATTTTGATTCGATCTCCATGTGAGATGACACTTTGTGAGATCGACGATTATTTTACGATTCTGTGTATTTTTTATGTCTATTGGTTTATTGTTTGTAACTGCCATATGTTTTGCTGGGACCGCGTAGACTTCAGTGTACGCCATACGCTAAGAAGAAGAATAATCGTATAGAGTAGCCAAATTTTCTCTTTCTAAAGTCGTCTGAAGATAAACCGACGGTTCCGGCTGTTATAAAGATAATTAATAATCGTTACGGGGAGTCAGTACACTCAAATAAAGTTATACAGGTCTAAAAAGCATGGAATATCGCTATACCTTTGGAATGCGGGGGTCAATCGGCAGCTGCCCTCTTCATAATGATATTCCTGATATTCTGTCACACTTGGTGAGACTAGTAAGCGAACCTCAGGCTCCAACGTTTAAGTCTTGGATTTAACCGGGATAACGCTAGGAAGATGATGATGATGATAAACAATATGAGCATAAGAATCTAGTGCTTCATATTTCTTGTACAATATTTGTCGGCTAAGTTACTGCGCTGCCTGCAGGTAGCACCATGGATTCATCCACAATTTATACCATGTGTCCCGCTGACTGACAAGTTAATTGTAATGGAACACTTTCTACCGGCAGTGGTCTACCGGCACTCAATACGAGAAAAGTGATGTTTTAGTAAAATCAAAAAGAAATTCGTACCTACATGTTCAATGGAGATTAAAGGTCATTGGGCATATCTGACCCGCTTTGCGAACAGTGGCGGACATTAACCAAAATAGTTTTAAACAAAGGGAAATAATATGACCTTTCATTGCATATAATTGTTTGATTAAAAATCGTTGGAGAAAAATGTACAAGATCCTTTAAAAAAGAAAATAAACGGTATCAAAGGTTTTTAAAACGCACGTAACTCCTAATAGTCAGTGGTGCGCGCCGTGGATTCAAACGCGATACCTCTACATGGTCTGTTTTTTTTCTTAACTAGCTTATTTATTAAGGCGCTGACAACCGCTATTGAGTTGAGCTGTTGCTGTCACTCTCGGATTGTATACATAAGAAAGAGAAGCGCGACGACGACGGGACGTTCAGAACTTTTTACAAACCATAAAATAAATTAATTACAGAAAATGTGTTGATTGGATTTAAAAAATAAAACAATATTTCGTTAGTATGTTGCTTGTTGAATAATTTGTCAAAAGATCAGAATGATTGTATGTATTTTAATATGGTTTTTATTCGTTAAAATATTTTTTAGAGGTATCTTTGTGTTTTTTTCTATCGATTACTTCCTCATCGTGAGTAGTGGTCCTTTCCCAGCAGTGGGACAGATATACAGGGATGATGATGATGATGATAGCTTTACAGCAGAACATGCAATGTACTATTAAATATATCGTGGCGCCGTATCATCAGGGTCTGAATGGCCATCAAGACTGTTAAGATTTCAGGTGCCATCTAGTCGTAAGTTTGTCTGATAGCTTGAAAATTTGCATAAAACTTGTTAAACGAATATGAATAAAATCACATACGGAGCTCATTCAAACTATTCCAAGCATGAGTTTTAATACAAGTAGCATAATTAAATTTGAGCTGAGTAAGAATTAGTGCAAAAATAGTATTTAAATTTAGCAATCGGTCCCTGTTAGCACACCACATGACGGAACCGTAATACTTATAATACAAATTCTCCCGAGCATCCCATTCAGGACAAAGATGAATATAAAATATTATAGATCTAAATTATTCCGATTTTAAAGAGACTTTTTTTTGAATTGCCGACTTGGCTATCATCTGTTTTAGTTCATTATATCATGCTTGTATAGAAAAAAAAATCGTTAGTCTGATTTAGTTTTGACTGGCCTGTTGGTCTAGTAGTTAGTGAGACTTACTGTTAAGCGCAAGGTCGTGTCTTCGAATTACATCGGAGGAACTGGGTTCAACTCCCTGTGATGACGGGTGCCATTAAATAAAAAAATATTTTTTATTTAACGTCACCGTGGTCCAGTGGATAGCGTATGCGACTGCTGATCGGAGGTCCCGGGTCCGATTCCCGGGTCGGGCAAAAGTGTTACTGGGTTTTTCCGAATTCTCAATCGCAGCACGGAGTCTGGTGATGTGCCCGGTAACGGCAATGGGCTCGCCCCCTATTACGTGGGACCTAACAATTCATGGCGAAATGTGGATGTAATGTTACACCTCTGCCAACCCCTTCGGGGATACAGGCGTGAGTCTATAAAAAAAATTCAATCTTTTACCACGAATTAGTACAGTGTCGCGGCGAATTTGAGAAACATGCAATGTGAATACAACAATTTATGACTCACGTAGGGGAGACCTGGTACGGTTGTCACACGGGTAGGTTCTCACAGCGGCTATAAGAGATAACCGAATGGCTGAACAAGTCTATTAAACGGTGAGGTAGAAACGGGAGAGCCACACTTCACTCCATACATCACGTCAATCTCCTGCGACATGACATGGCGTTGACACGTACATTTATTTTTTTCGCACGGTGAAAGTAAATTTTTGTACTTCTGTTTCGAGCCCCGTAACTATAAGATTACTTTTTATACCAGTAACCTTTCAGTGTATTTGTTAATGATAGATACGTGTTTTATGATACCGTAATAGAGTGTTTTAAGTAAACATTTATTTAAAGTTATATTAAAGAGTAGTTTTTGAAACGTGGGCTGGAGCTGATTGTCTCAGATTCTCATATGTCATATGTGACAGCCAGCCCCCGGCTGGTTGTCACATATGTTACAGGATGCATGTTGACTTAATTTGTGTTTTGGAACTTTGCAATCTATACGTGTTTATTTCGGTACTAAAATAAATAAACTGTGAATCAGTAATTCTAAATAATATGCTGGGAAATGCCTATTCAGGACAAAAAAATGAACAATATGCTAAGAAAGTATCAAAACGTGTCTTGAGTGAGAAGAAAGAAAAGACAAATGTTTATAAAAGTGATAAAATAAGAAGAACTCTGTTGACAACAGTGGAGACCAAAAAAGAAGATGAAGATAACTGCTTAGTCTACTTTTCGCCATACTCAGCTAGCAAGTTTGGATCCAATGCCAGGATTGAAAATTATCGGATCATGAAGCATTCACGCTGGGTCTACCAAATATAATTTGCCAAAATAAATTAAAAATAATACTTTTTTGCATTTAATAAGTGTTATTTTTATAAACTGTCCGTGTGGTGACGGATTAAGAATACGGATTGTCACCACCCCATATCATCCCATGGGTGTCGTAAGAGCCAACAGAGGGAGCATATTATGCACAGAACAGCACTGTAAGAGAAGGCAAACTTGATACAAACCCTATACCAACCCGTTTGGCCAGCGTGGTATAGTAGGCCAATTCCTCCTGTCAAAGGAGAGGCCTAGTCCAGCAGTGGACTGTTAAGGGCTGATGATGATAATGATGATGATTTTTATAAACTACCCGTAATTTCGTATGTGACTACTGACCCCAGACGTTGTGACGACCATCACAGATCCGGGGCTAAAAGTGTCATTTATCTTTATCACAAAAACATAAAATAATTTATTAACAGATAATACTAGAGAAAAGATCTTTATTTATCTTATATTACAATAAATACACTATCTTCTGGTATACAAATGTTATTCCTAAATAGTGGACTTTGTCAGTTACATAAGAAAATAAAAAATGTGACTTTCATCCCCGGTCTCCCCTAAAATGTTGGATCTTATGGGAATCAAACCCAAGACACGCAGTGCAAATTTATCTGTAGGATAATGTCTATCTAGGTGGTAAACCTGTCCGTTAGTTTGCTAGAACGCTTCAAAATTTGCATAAATCTTGTTAAACGAATATCTAGAAACGCGCTAACACATACGGAGCTCATTCAAACTATTCCCAGCATAAGTTTTAATACAAGTAGCATATTAATTCAATTTGAGCTAAATAAGAATTAGTGCAAAAATAGTACTTAAAAGCACTTGGTTCCTGTTAGCACACCACACGACGGTACCGTAATATAATTCAAATTCTCCCGAGCATCCTATTCAGCACAAAGATGAATAGGTATAAAATATTCTAGATCTACATTATTCCAATTTTAACGAGACTTTTTGTTGAATTGTCGGGGACTTGGCTAACATCTGTTTCAGTTCATTATATCATGCTTGTATAGAAAAGAAAATTTTATAGTCTGATTTCGTTTTGAACGGCCTGTTGGTCTGGTAGGTAGTGAGCCTGAGTGTTAACCAGGAGGAAGTGGGTTCGATTTTCCAGTGAATTTTTAGTGAGATGACACGGTGATTGTTCGTCAAGGCAAAATACGCCTTGACGAACAATCAACGTGTTATCGTGTATATTATTATATTCATTTAAAATATAGTAAGTTTGTCAATATACATATTATATATTTTTCGTTTTTAAAAGAGACAACTTCCGCACTAGACTCAAAGCTTATGTCGCAGGAGATTTTAGAATCACGCAATGAACGAAAAGATACTGTAAGGTTTGTTCCATTTAACACTATTTTACCCCGGAAATTTTTGCATATTGAAATTAAGCTACCAATGGGACTAATTTGTTCATCTGGGTGACGACGCCTAGGTGAACAAAAAGGAATAAAACTAAAGGACACCCAGATTGGATAAAAAAAACAAGGTCACGCGAAAGCGAGCCGACTACGTAAGCCATTGCGAATTTTGACACGATTTTAAAATAAAAATTACGACACAGTGTATACAAGAACTATAAGCATTGCGTAAAAAAACGCAACTAATAAAAAATATTTTGACAGATTGCGTGTATACATGCGTTACTCGTATAAGAGATCAAAATATCCATAGATAATATAATACAAATAGATATAGCATTTCGCCTGATACTCGTGTCCGTGATATGAATTCTACAAGCATATCTTATATTGCACAATTTGACAAATGCTAGTCGCTCATTGACATTCATATAGGCATTTTATAGCATAATTTAGGCAAGAATGCCTGCTTGTGCCATTGTAAGCTGCAGAAGACCAAGCCATATATTTAATCTTTCTAATGGAAACATTAGTTTTCATCTGTAAGTACATATTTCATCTAAATTAAATAAAATATCACTGTGACACAAAAAGTATACATTGCTGATTTAACATAACGCTACTGTTTGTAGGATCGACTTTACACGGCAATCTACTCTAAATGTCAAATTATGTGCAAATATGACGTGTTGAGTGATGTATCTCTATTGCGATAAGATTATATCGATACTCCAGTTGTTTAGTAATTGGCAAATAGCAAAGATTCAAATCGTTACATGTGCTCTGCTTTGCTTCCAAAATCTGTCCAGGTTTACTTTAACTAAATAACTTATGTGTATTTTAGCTTTCCGTCCACACTCAAAGAAAAATTAAAATGGGTAGAAGCAACAGGACGAATCGATTGGATACCAAAAAAGGGGCACAATATGCTCACTACATTTTAGTGAAAATTTGTTTGTAATAAAAGAAAAAGGGAGGAGATATTTAAAACCAGGAGCTATTCCCACCCTTGAAATAGCTAAATTATGTTCTAAAAGTACCAGGGTACATGCTATTTTTATTATTACATAAAATAAATAAATAAATCTTTTTATATTCATTGCGCCTCTAGCAGTTGTATTAATGTAGCGGCATAGCCTACGAGTATGTGCATAATAATTTCGTTTATACTCATTACTTTTTTAGACCACAGGAACGAATCCGCCTACTTCACCATAAACTCAAGGACTTCATTTCATAGTAATTAAACAATATATAATAATATTAAACACGTTTTGTCTAATGACCATATTGCACCAGTATGGCGTGCATTTTTAATTATCTGCAGTATGTTTATTATTATCTTTAAGTCTAGTCAGTCAATTCGTCGTTTACCGGAGGTGGACGCGTAACCGGCATAGGTATGCCAGAGTAGGTACTCTACCTGTGCTATTTCTCTGTAATAAAATTTAAACAATTTTGTTTCTTCTTCTTAAGTGTATATATTTAAATAAAACTTTTACTACCAATGTTTTGTCTTTTATTTATTAAAGAAGATGAACCTGCGGGTACACTCGCATTATTTAAGGCTACCTACTGCTCCGCTCTTGTGGCTCATAGCAGGATGTAAATCCCGAATCCCTTCATGGGCATCGCAGATAAGTATAATCATTTGAAAAATATAAAAATGTTAATGTGTAACATCAAAAAATATATAGCCCGCAAAAAATACTAACTGCCCGTTCACATATTGAATGGGATTATAAATGGCGGATCATACATATATTCACTTCTCGCCCACACACTGTTTCTAATCTTTTAACAAAAAATTGAGCTTCTTAGCTGCCCTATGTGTTATAGCAGTGTTTTATTTTAAACAAGAGTTTAACATAAAAAATTGATGAATTGATTCATAAAATATACTTCTTTGTTATATAGAACACAATATTATTCACCTGTCAGTTGAGCACTTGTAAGTGTAATTTAGATCACATTACACAAACAATCCTATTAAATTAAATATTTTTATTAATCGTAAAATACACTATCGATAGAAAAATTTATCGATAGTGCCACATGTCTAAATGTCATGTCATTTGCACAAAACAGATTATGTTAAATAATACCAGCGTTAGAAATTTGTAATCTATTATATAATTATAAACAGAAACAGCGAAATCTAGGTGTTTAAATCATTTGGGCCACAAAATACGAACATATACATTTTTATCAAAGACATTCCTAACTAATTAAATTAATTAGTAATACGTAAAAACCGTTTGAATGTATTATTTTGCACAATTTCACGCTCTTGGTAACAATTAAAACTAAAATATAAATGTGAAACAGTTCTTACGACGTTGAAAATAAGGTTAATATTTCTTTATGTGTGGCTTTTCAGATAATACCTTTTTATGATAATTGTGTCTTATATATTTAACGAATTACGCCGTGGCGTTTTATGTAGTGGTAAATGTGTATATGTGTGTGAGAGGCGACACTGCTTCTCGTATGATATGCCTGACATACTAATTCCATTTACTTCTGTATTCCATGAAAATATCTATTTAGATTTACACAAGCTCTACACACGCTTGCACCCTTGTATAAGGAGTGCGTAAGAGCAAAATGGCGGATATTTGGCCAGCTGAGGAGGCCGAGGTTGTCACTTTAGTTAGGTTATGCGCGCAATCTATGACAGAGAGTTTGGACTAGGAAGGTTATATTTCTTTGATCTATGAAATGAATGTTATTGTCGGTGGAGGCGTTCGGAAGCTATGAGTACAAATCAAAACATATTTATCCTTCAGAAAATAACAAGTACAAGTTTTTGTACATTAGATTAATAGATAAGGGATATTTTTAAGAAGAAACCCCATTTAATATATAATTAAGCTAGTAAAATTAAACTATAAAATACAATTAAATTATTCAAACGAAGTTACGATTAGAAGTTTTTGAAAGTACTTCGTAAAAGGTTGTCAGCATATTTGACGTACACACAGCTACACATCAACCTATACAAAACCAATATTAGTTGAACTACTCAACAACAGGTTGGTCACACTAAGGGAGTTCGCCTAATATTGGGATTATTTAGGTTAATGTGTAGCTGTGTGTACACAGCGTGAGTAGTTACACAAGCTTCTCTTTGCGTTTATTAGTAGCGATGTTGTGTAAACCCTGTATAACTCCTATTCATACGTTAAACGTGTGAGTAATATTTTTTTATAAGTAAGACAGTTATTGTTTAAATAGGTTGATAGTTACAGAGGAAAGTCAAGCAGAGGATATCCGATTGGAATATCCCTTTGGGTTGCGCAGGTCAGAGGGCAGTCGCTCTGTGAAAAGGCTGATAGTTTCTTATCTGGTTATATTAGTAAGCGGACCCCGGGTTGCGAAACGTAAGTCTGGGATGCAACTGGATAACGGAAGGACGATGATGATTGAGACTTACACACTATTTTATTATTAGTTAAACAAAATTACAGCATTGATAGGGAGACTAGCGGTCCAACTCAACAACGCGTAGCACTGACATTTCGAAACTATGCGCATTAAAATATTAAATATATTAAATCGATTGCAAAACGATTAGGTTCTCCATAATGTTTTCAGAAAACGTGGAATCTGGCAATAAGAAGTAAGCTAGCGTAGTGGACCACCTTTCGGCTTTACATCAACTCCGTCTCACCAAGGTTGACTAGGGACTAAAATAAAAAAGCACATTATTAACAACTATTGGACAAAATCCCAAAGGCTCACGAAAATATTAGTCATCAGTTTTACAGTTTTCGTGCCGGAGAATCTAGAAGGTATCGATAAGGAAGTTATAAAACCAGCCTCAAAAGCGATTCTACTGACAATAGCGAGGCTTTTATACAAGCGTTTACTCCTGCAGTACTTGCGTTGATTTCTGGGAACATCAAGTCTTTTTTTTCTCTGAACATCTAGAATGAAAATAATATAGGTGGTAACGCCATCTACCTTTCCATCGAAACTAATCCCATCAACATCAATGGTTGGTCGCTGCCTGGCCAATGCGAGCGATGCCTTTTGTTTCTATCCCTCTCTATCCCATTCCCAAGAAGGGGGCACGCCTTCGCGGATTGGTCGCGGCGATCGTCGACGCGAGTGACTGTCCAGAACTTTCGAGAACATTCGATTCGCTATATACGTGTCGGCCATACCGTATCGCACCGCGCCGCTCCCGCTGTAATTATTACTGCTTATATAAACCGCTCGCAAGTGGAAGTGAGTTGTGTAGTGAAGTGAATCAAGCAGCTTCATCCCGAAACACCAGGAGACTGCCCTTCTGAGACGAAGAAGATCGCCGTATAAGGTAAGTGCCCTCCGTCCTTGGAATATCCTATACCCACTCACAATCATCTCTCCCATTCCAATCCTACAATCTCTTCCCTTATCCAATTCTAGGCGACTAAAAACTCGCCCTAAGACAGTCCATTTTCCTTTCCAAATTGCCTAGAACCTTCGGTTTCGGTGTATCGCCGAACCATTTTTTTGATATATACGAGTCGGATTCATTTACGTTTTATACGTTATATCGCTATACCTAGGCAGTTATAGCACCTAGCTATACTCCTAATATATTCACATAACCGTCACATGGTTGTTTCCGCCCGCATCAGTAGGTAAACTTTTATGTAGCTACCTACTTACTCAATTGTTATTTCTGGAACTATCATAGTTGTCTTGTAAATCTCATATTTCGAGCAACTTTTAATTCCACAGCTCTAAAGTGTTGCCTACTTAGCCTACTTAGGTAAAATAATAGGTACATTAGATATTCTTATTTTGTTTCGTTCTCTTTAGCTTATACTTACGTAAGCATGTCACAACAAAAGAAGTCACGCGTGTCGGAAGACAAAGAGATGACAATCTTAGAAGCGAAACGCAATATTTTATTTGAGCGCATTCAAAACATATACGAGCGTTCAAAAACCGCCTCTATGTCTGACAGTAATAGCGAAGCATTTCTCAGTTATTGTATGACAGTAGATAGTATTCGAACAGATTTTCATAAGTTGTTAGACGATTATAACGCAAGATTACTTTCTATCAATCCTGATGAAAAACCGAACCGGAGATATACGAAATTGGCCGTTATTCTATGCGAGTTTTAAGTCTACAGTGCACGATAATGGTTCTCTGACAGATGCTGACAGGTTGTACTATTTAATAGGTAAACTGTCACCGAAGGCCCAGTCCGTATTTGCAGGTGTCACACCCAGTGCTGAGAATTATCAGGTCATATTTCAGTCACTACTTGATAGATATCAGGACACGCGCGTCCTAGCGTCTACCTACTTTGACCAAGCTTTAAATCTTAAACTGTCCGGTGCCGCATCTGTCTCGAATTTCCAGCTGTTTACTCGTATTGATAACTTCGTAACCGCGGTTAATTCTCTTAGGAACTTAAAATTAGAAGATCTTTCCGACTTTATGTTGCTTCAACTCGCTTTAAAAAAGTTTGACACCGATACAATTCGCGCATTCGAGATGACGGAACGCAGTAATAAAATACCTACACTAGATAGTTTTATTTCGTTCATCAAAGATCAGTGTCGAATATTTCAGTCTGGTTCACCTGGCCCGTCTAACACTAACAGCAACAAACAAAGGTTGAATAAATCGCGAAATAGTAATAATAACTCGGTCCCTAATCCACAATCTTACGTAACATGTTCGGAATCTAATAGTAATAATTCACAGAAGTGTCTGTGCAGTAATATAGTGCACGACCATTTATACAAGTGTCCCGCCTTCGATAATTTGAATGCAACCGCTCGTTTTAAATGCGTAAAAGATAACAAAGCTTGCATTAATTGCTTAAGCATAAAACATAAAACAAGTAATTGTTCTAGTAAGACAAAGTGTCGCTTATGCAATTAAAAACATAATTCATTGCTACATTTCGATAAAGATAACCCGTTGTCAAGCCAAGCCGCTAACCTTGACACACTTACGTCGCAGGTGCAGGCTACGATGACTGCGCCTATTCAGAATGAGATATCGTTGTGTACGACATCCATTGCGCGGGCGGCACGCACGCGCGGACGGCCTTCGCGCGCTTGTAGTGATCCGCGCAGGGCCAAAACGCAGTGTATGACGTCTAAAGGCTAGCGTCCATTAGGCTCGCCGAGCCGAGCCGAATCGAAACGCAGAAAGTCGCCTCCTATATATTTCTATGAACCTGCGTTCATTAGCGACGAGCCGCGGCGCGCCGAATCGAATCTACCGCGCGCATCGCTTGGCAGGCGAATTTCTGCGGCGACGCGTTTCGACTCGACTCGGCGCGCCTTAGTGGACGCGGGTCAGCGGATGAGTGTAGACGGGACTACATGGCTTAAATACCTACATAAAAAGTTATCGAAATGAATGAGGAGCTGTTAATTTCGCTAGTTCAGAAATATACTGAACTTAATTATTATGACTGCCTCTTTAGTCTCGCGGCATAAATGTGCGCGCGGGATTGGGAGGTCTCGGGTTCGATTCCCGGGTCGGGCAAAGTGTTATTGGGTTTTTTCGTTAGGAAATTCTCAGTAGAAGCACGGAGTCTGGTAATGTGGACGGCCGGTTGGCGTAGCGGGAGTGTAAGCGACTGCTACGGCGAAGGTCGCGGGTTCGATTCCCGCTCAAGTCAAACATTTGAGTGCATGAACATGGATGTTTGTCTTGGTCTGGGTGTTTCTATGTATAATATTTATGTATTTATAAAGAAGAAAGTATATATGTATGTTTATCCATTATCTAGTACCCATAGTACAAGCTTTGCTTAGTTTGGGACTAGATGGTGTTGTGTGAATGTGGTAAAAAATAAAAAAAATTACCCGGTACGGCAATAGGCTCGCCCGGCATTACGTGGGACCTGAAAATTTATGGCGAAATGTGGGTGTAATATTACACGTCTGCCTACCCCCTCAGGGATACAGGCGTGCGTCTAAAAACATATTATGATCATGAAGATACTCATTATCATGACGAGCAGCGTAGACAAAATATATGGGAAGAAAGAATAATGAACGAATTTGAAACAAGAACATAATCTTCGTCCGAGCTATCTATCATTGACAACACAAGCACAACCTACAACAGCCAGTCGCCGACTGCTGGCTTCGATTCGATTCGTCTGTAATGAACGCACACGGAAAAAATGCGACTCGGCGCGATTCAACGCGGTTCGGATGTAGTCGACGCCAGGCTTAAGACTGTTCTGTTAGCGACAGCGCAAGTTATCGTATATGATGTTAATGGGTCGCCGCACCTGGTACGTTGTCTGCTAGATAGCGCATCTCAGACCAATTTAATAACGTTTGAGTTATTCAAACGCCTCGGATTATGGAATAACTTTAACAATACATTCGCGTTTTGATGGAGATATTAATTTTAACATTTCTTCGCTTATCGTGGAGCGTATTACGGACGCATTGCCGAACGCTAATGTAGACGTAGCATCACTCACTCACCTCGAGTCATTGCCGCTGGCAGACGCGGAGTTTGCGAATCCGGCAGGCATTGATCTTTTGATCTTAGCTTCAATATTTCCGCACTTGCTACTAACTAAAATAGTACGTAGTGAGCGATATGATTTACCGCCCGCTATTGAGACGGTATTTGGGTATGTGATTATGGGTACCGTACCTACGTTACATACTTCTCATTGTATTACGTCTTGTTGTTGTTCTGCTCTTCAAGAGATCAAGGTGGGTGCTAAAACTGTGTGCAAGATAAAGCACTAATTAGCTATGCAATGCTATGCTATGCTATGCTACGCTATGCTACGCCATGCTACGCTATGCTACGCCATGCTACGCTATGCTACGCCATGCTACGCTATGCTACGCCATGCTACGCTATGCTACGCCATGCTACGCTATGCTACGCTATGCTACGCTATGCTACGCTATGCTACGCTATGCTACGCTATGCTACGCTATGCTACGCTATGCTACGCTATGCTACGCTATGCTACGCTATGCTACGCTATGCTTCGCAATGCTACGCTATGCTATGCTAAGCTACGCTACGCTACACTATACTATACTACACTTCCGCTTTGTATATGGATGACCTTGCCTGTAGTGTCATATCCGCTCCGCTAGCAATTTCGCTTTGTGAAGAGCTTATTCAGCTTTCAAGCGAGGCCAAATTGATCTTGTCAAATGGACAAGCAACTCTAAGGAGGTTCTCGCACGCATACCAGATTCTCATAAAGCTTCTCCAGACATTGAGTTTGAGAAGTCTGTACTGCATAAAGTTCTCGGTTTACGCTGGGACAAATCCTGCGATAGTTTTCGGTTTGACGTCTCACCGCCAGATGACAAGTGCACCAAATGCACTATGCTGTAGACAGTGGCTCGACTATGGGACATAATGGGTTTGTGGCTCCCACAATTTTGTACGCCAAGCTGATCAAGGAGCTTTGGCTATCAAAGTGTGAGTGGGATGAAACATCCCCCTGACCATATTGTCGCCGCTTGGGGCCAGTATTGAGCTTACCGCGCTCAATCAAATTACGATTCCGCGTCATCTTGGGTTGGTAGATGGATGTACCGTCAACTTAATAGGTTTCGCTGACGCTAGCGAGCGTGCTTACGGCGGAGTCGTATATCTGCAAGTCCGCTTTGGTTCTAACTACTCGGTGCAGTTAGTTTGTGCCAAGTCTAAGGTCTCGCCTGTTAAAACCATTTCAGTTGCGAGACTGGAATTGTGCGCGGCTCTTCTGCTGTCTCAGTTGCTCCGCAAGGTTCAAGACACAGTTTTGCCCCACTACCCCATTAATAAAATACACGCATTTTCCGACTCCAAAGCTCGCTTGGATTCATTCTTCTCTTCACCGCTGGCAGACTTTTGTCGCCAACCGCGTTAGTAAATTGATTGAACTTGTTCCCGCTACTTGTTTCAATCACGTCGCGGGTTATCGTACTCGTCTTCAGGAAGAACTTTCCATAGATCATATTGACTGTAAGTTTATTCCACCAGCATCACCACATTTCGGTGGATGTTGGGAAAGCATGATCAAAGTAATTAAAACGCATCTCTTCAAAGTCATAGGTCAACAGATCCTCTCTTACGAAGAGCTTTTAACTGTCCTTGCACAAGTCGAGGCACTGATCAACTCGCGTCCGCTTCCAACTCAGTGAGATCTAGCCTAAAGTTGGACCTACCTCTTAGTTTAAGTATTTAGTTAGTAGTTTTCGCTATTATTGCGTTTGTATTTTTCGCAAAAGTTAAATTTAGATTAATTTTATTGTCATATCGCTGTCTTAGCCTATTGATGGAATATGCGGTAGTACACCCAACATAGCTAAGTTCAATTCTATTTTCTTTTAAAGGCAACCCTTTAGGGCCGGGGGGATATGGTAACGCCATCTACCTTTCCATCGAAACTAATCCCATCAACATCAATGGTTGGTCGCTGCCTGGCCAATGCGAGCGATGCCTTTTGTTTCTATCCCTCTCTATCTCATTCCCAAGAAGGGGGCACGCCTTCGCGGATTGGTCGCGGCGCGCGACAGTCCAGAACTTTCGAGAACATTCGATTCGCTATATACGTGTCGGCCATACCGTATCGCACCGCGCCGCTCCCGCTGTAATTATTACTGCTTATATAAACCGCTCGCAAGTGGAAGTGATTTGTGTAGTAAAGTGAATCAAGCAGCTTCATCCCGAAACACCAGGAGACTGCCCTTCTGAGACGAAGAAGATCGCCGTATAAGGTAAGTGCCCTCCGTCCTTGGAATATCCTATACCCACTCACAATCATCTCTCCCATTCCAATCCTACAATCTCTTCCCTTGTCCAATTCTAGGCGACTAAAAACTCGCCCTAATACAGTCCATTTTTCTTTCCAAATCGCCTAGAACCTACGGTTTCGGTGTATCGCCGAACCAATAGGTACGTAGAAATAAGCATTTTGGAAATTTGATTTTAATAAGGGAGCGTTAAAAAAAGAGTAGCCAGTTTAAAAATTTTGCTTTTTTATCGAATTATATATATATAAGTATATAAAGTATATTATATGTATAGGTATGGTGTATCCCCGGTGTATGATTTGATAATTTAAATAGTACATTTGTATGTACTATAAATCTGCTTTCCTATAAAAGTATCATCATATTTTAAGGTGATGTTATGTAAAATTGAACTTAGGTACTGTAATTTATAGTTTAAATCCATGCACCAAATTTTTGTGCTAAATTTTACACTTTTCATCAAATAAACGAGACAAACAGTCAACTCAAAAGAATTTTTATACAGCTGCACATGTAGCTATGCACTATGACAATTTTATGGGTATCCAAACGATAAAACATTACAGATCGGTCAACATAAAATGGGAGTTTAACGATTTCGTATAATATCCGCACGACATCCGATATCCGAGTTTTATCCGAGAAAGAATGAAGTACCTTATCAAGGTTGAATTTAATTTCCTTGAGATAAATGTACGTTATAGCTGGAATTTAGTGAAATCTTGTATCATATCGTACTGATTATTATTAAATAAATGGTTGAAATGAAATGAAATGAAATGAAATGAAATGAAATGAAATGATATTTATTTCACGTTAAATAGAGTACATGCAGGTGTTACAGAATATTTTTGAACTTCTATTTAGCCAACAAGTGGCATGTGAAATGTCACATAATTTTAAATTTATTAGGTACAATGCATGCATACTAACATTTTATTACATTCATAAATTAGTCCTACACATAGAATATAATGTCATCATTGGTAGTACAATGTAATATATTTAATAAAAAAAATTATATAATAAGAATTGTGTTTGATTGTGAACAATTACAACAGTTATGATGTGCACATTATACATAATTAATTATAACTTTTCATTGTACATGTACTAAAAGTGACATGACACTGATATTTATTTTGTCTCAAGGAATTCTTTCAGGGAATAATATGCCTTCTCTAATAGCCATTTTTTAACTTGGTTCTTAAAAGGATTTAAGGGCAATTCTTTGAAACAATCTGGTAGTTTATTGTAGATTTGGATACACATTGCATTGCAGTTATTTTTATATAGACTTGTTTTTGGAATCATCTCAAGAACCAGCCGGTCAGGATTCCTAGTGTTTCTTGGATATTTATCTTTTGCCTTGGTGAAAAGGTTTGGATGCGTTTTGACGAAGATTGATATTTCTAAGATGTACATACAGTATAAGGTAAGTATGCCTAAATTTTTAAAATGGGGTTTGCATGACTCATCGGGAGCAATCCCAACTATGGCTCTTATGCATCGTTTTTGTGTTATGAAACATCTATTAGCTTCTGGAGAGTTACCCCACAATATTAAACCATATCTTAGCACAGAACTGACGTAACCATGATAAGCTAACAGAGTAGTCTCTTTTGTGGAGGTGTTCCTAAGCTTACTTAAGACATAAACAAATTTATTTATTTTGGTACATGTAGCATGAATGTGTGGTTTCCAATTTACATTCTTATCTAGTGTTATTCCCAAAAATGTTATCTGATCTTTCTCACAAATGCTTATATTATTAAGGTTCTTAGCTACTGATCGAATATTATGAAATAGTATATAATTAGTCTTATTTAAATTTACATTCAGATTATTACATTCTAGCCATTTTGTCACCCTAAGGATCGTCTCATTTATTTGGTCACTAAGGTAAGTCAAATTGTTGCATGTCAAAATTATGGAAATGTCATCTGCAAATAGAATACTTTTATAATGTGTTATGTCAGGTAAATCATTGATATATAAAAGGAATAAAAGCGGGCCTAATACACTGCCTTGCGGTACTCCGAATTTGTTAACTTTGAATGGCGAGCTACTGATCGTTAAGGCTGAGTCATGTCCTATATATGGCATGTCTACCCTTTGTAAACGATTCTTCAGGTATGATTCAATCCATGATAATGCTTGTCCCCGAATTCCATACTGTTCCAATTTTAGTAATAGTATTTTATGTGACACGAAATCGAAAGCCTTGGTCATATCAAAGAATATAACCACTGTTGGCAACTTTTTATCAATGCTAGTGACAATTCTATGAATTAAATTGAAAGCTGCTAAAGTTGTGGACTTTCCCCGTTGAAATCCATTTTGTTCAGGTTTTATTATATTGAATTTATTTAGAAACGAGGTCAGGCGTGAGTGCATCGCCTTTTCAAATATTTTGGATAAAATAGGAATGAGTGTGATTGGTCTATAGTTAGTCATATCAGTTTTGTCACCTTTTTTATAAATAGGTTTCACAATGGCTTTTTTTAACATTTCAGGAAAGGTACCTTGTTCAAATGATAGGTTAATTAGATATGTTAAAACAGGGGCAATAAACATAGCACTTTTTTTTTAGTACAAGAGTAGATATTTCATCATACCCTACGGAATTACCATTATTTAAACTCATGACAATCTTTAGTATTTCCGAATCACTAAAAGGCTCCAGAAATATACTATTCTGAAGAGTAGTTTTGTTAGTGTTCTTGATGTGGTGCTGTGTATTACATAAGTCAATATAGTAGTCATTAAATTTACATGCTATTTCGGTTGGGTTTATTATTGTCTGATTGTCTACTTTAACTTCTGTGATTAAGTTTTTCATTAAGGACCTTTCAGTGTCATCTTTTATGATTCTCCATGCAGCCTTACATCTGTTCCTTGAGGCATGTATGTATTTGTGATTACAAATTTGTTGGGATTTTGATAGACACTGTTTTAAAAGCTTTGAGTATTTTTTGAATATTAGCTTATTATATAGTGTCCTATCATTATAGAATCTATAGCGTAAAATTCGCTTTGTATTGCAACTTTTTGGTTGGTTATCGAAATCTATAGCTTTATTATAAAATAAAATCCCCTTTCGTCTTGTCTGTCTCTGTGTGAACGCGGATTTTTTAACGACTCATACTAAAAGATAGTGTGATTCCTGAGAAATGTTCAGGTATTTAATTTACTAGTACCTGATGACCATAATATTGTCTCTGGTCACTCCTTTACCAAACAAACTACAACAATGCTGAACTTTGCACTAGGTACTCAGTGCGTACGAAACTAAATGAATCCCGTCACGACCTTATTTTCCTTTCATACCGCCTAAAACCTCCCAAATCCCCACCTAAAGTTCTGCACAGACGTTGTTTTGGTCACATAGATTTAAACAAACTTCAGGAAGATGCGGCTGTAATCGACTGGGAACCCATGGAATCTGCGACCAGGATTGATGATAAAGTTTTTGTTTTTAACAATGCCATCTGTAAATTATACGACGTCCATGCACCCGCAAGGAAAATTAAATTTAAGCGTTCACCGGCAACCTGGATAACGTATGGCGATGCGCCGTAGGGACCGGGATTTCGTAATTATAAAAAAAACCGTTGTGACGAGAACCGGAGTCTTTTTAATTGCGCAAGAAATTGGTGTAATCAGATGGTACAAATATAAACATTTCACAACTACCACGTCACTAGATCACCAAACTAAGTGCCTCACGGTGAACTAATTAGCTGGTTTAACCCAATCCGATATCAAATCCTTCCAGTTTTCTCCACTTGCATCGAATGAGATCAAAAAGATCCTCCTTTCCATCAAATCTAATGCTATTATTGTAATATACAACATCAGTCGACGAATGATCACTACTATCCTGGATCAAATCCTCCCAGCCATCACTCATATTATAAATTTTTCCATTGCTTCTCACTTTGCCATCCTTATGATGTAAAGCATACGTTATTCCTTTGCCGAAAATCCAAAATCCTTCTCTCCCGTCGCATTTTCGTCCCATATCCATTCTTCCTTTCTTATCCAAAGTTCGCGAGTCCTGTGTGCAACAGCAACTATCCAGGTTTGTATACATCCCCAACCTACAGAGTCCTTTTCAGTCTAGTTTCAGGCCTGGACATAGCACTACTACCGCACTCCTTAAAGTGACTGGCGATATTAGGGAGGGCATGGAAAACACCAAGGTCACAGTGTTGACTTTGGTTAATTTTTCAAATGCCTTTAATACCGTCAGTCACGACATCCTAATTTCTCTCCTCTCCCATCTTAAGGTCTCATCCGATGCTCTGGATTGGTTCTCAAGTTATCTTCGGGGTCGCTAGCAGTCTGTCCGCCACGATGTGTCATCATCGAACTGGTGTGACAACAACTCTGGTGTTCCTCAGGGCGTTTTCTATGTTTATTAATCTCATAACAGAAAATCTTCAGTGCGACTATCATTTGTATGCCGATGACTTGCAGATTTACTCTCAGGCAACTGTTGAAGATGTTTCGGTTCATCCGGAGACCGATGCGAACAGAAGAATCAGCCAGGCTGCTTAGCATAATTACTGCAAGTCTTGCACGGTTTCAGCCACGATAACAATATCGTCTGCAAATCTTAAGTGTGACAGGTACTCGCCGTTTATGTTAATACCGGGTCCTTTCCAGTGCAGCGTCTCGAACATATCCTCCATTGCATTTGTGAACAATTTGGGGGAGATAACATCCCCTCGTCTCACGCCTCGATGCAGGTGGATAGGTTCAGACTGCTGGTTCTGTACTTGGACGGTCATAGTCGCGGCGTCATACAGACCTCTCAGCACTTGGACGTATCGCCAATCGATTTGGCACCGTTGCATAGACTTCCGAACAGACCAGGTTTCAATGGAGTCAAAGGCCTTCTCATAGTCCACCAATGCTAAGCACAGGGGCTGATTATACTCCTCTGTCTTTTGTATAATCTACCGCACTGTGTGGATATGGTCTGTGGTGCCACCGGTACTAAATCGCTTAAGGAACTTTCTTCCTCCCAAGACCAAGACTATGCTTGTGCAAACTTAGGTTTTCCCGTTGATCGACTATGGTGATGTATGCTACTATAACCTGAATGCAGAACTTCTCAACAAACGAGATCGTCTTCTTAATAACTGCATTCAATTTACCTATGTTTAATTTTCGTAAGTATGATCATGTTTCTACTTATCATTTTCAGTTGAAGTGGCTTCCTGTTCATCAAAAACGCAGTATGCGTGCTCTCACTACTCTTTATTCTATCCTTATGATTCCTAATTCCCAAAATACCTGAGTTCTTATTTACCACAATCGAAACCTTCGTTCTTCCCATAATCTTCTCCTACTTTGTCCTTCACATACTTAAACTTTAATTC
The DNA here is from genome assembly GCA_944739405.2 of Euclidia mi. Classification (NCBI taxonomy): domain Eukaryota; kingdom Metazoa; phylum Arthropoda; class Insecta; order Lepidoptera; family Erebidae; genus Euclidia; species Euclidia mi. The sequence goes on from OX123197.2 coordinate 11,817,513, forward strand.
ACTCGTCCTTTGCCATTGAGGCAATCCTTCTTTGGAATGTCCTCCTTCTGGAAATCAGGACGTCTACTACAAAGGATAGCTTTATATTAAGAGTAAAACAGCTGTTATCGGATAAGTTGGCAGAAGAATCTGAATAATATATGTATATATATGTATATATAGATACATACAGGGTGTCACAAGACCCATCACCAAGCCGAAGTCTACTGGTTTTGGACATCATGCCAAGCCATACTAAGCAAAAATAAAACCTGGGAAATTACTTTTTTTTAAGTATTCACTTTTTTCAAGCCGCTATTAAAAATGTACTCGTGCAATTTTCGAAATACCTACTAATCCATGGGTGCATAGGTCATCTATAGAACAGGTTGGCGGGGTAAATGCATCGATATTGTACCTAACGCCCCGACTCGCTCCGACGCGACGCCTCGACGTCATCCGAAGTTAGGCTCAGCGCAGATAAAACGGAGCGCAGCGGAGAGGATTTTATTAATGCACTTGAAAATAAAGTATATTTTTTTTACAATAAACTGCATAAATGCTTGAACCTGACAAAAAACATTCGCGCGTCCTCGAAGATATGCGGGAATCCTCGCGCGGCGTCGAGTCGGCGCCCGCATCGTAGTGAGTCGCGGCGCGCAATGTAGGGTCGTTGACCGTTTTGTATCAGCTGTGTGGAATTCAAAGCATGTGCAAAAATTGCGGAACTTAAAATCGATATTGTGGCTAAACTACTGCACCGATTTAATTGATTTTTGGTACAAGGCTTCAGAATGTTGTACGCTATGCCTCTGTTCAAAAAGTGCCCCTATGGTAGCGCCACCCTGTATACATACATACATATTTATGTATAAGTATATAGATATTTATGTTAAGGAATGCTTATATATTTGATTATTATATAAATATTTTTATATTCTTGTAGTATCAAATGTATACATTTTAAACTATGTATATATGTACTAGGTTTATGCTACAAAAGTCCTTCTTCACCTAATTCTTTAATCTCTGCTCCACTCTAAGGTAGGCTGGGAGAGAATGCCTACAGCGTTTAGTCCGCCTTTATATAAAGTTATTAAATAAATAAATAAAATATCGCCAGAAAAAATTGGATGAGGAATCCGGAATCAAATCAAATTCATACTCCAAAATTCCAAATTAGTTGCAAATTTCAAATGTCAATATATAAACTTTCTTTTGCATCCCCGGCTTAGAAGGTGGTAAGGTCAGGGTCCGTATGTGAGCGAATTTTTACAAATTACTTATTTTTAATTTTGAAATTAATTATGAGACTGCCTCAGTGGTCCAGTGGATAGCGTATACGACTGATGATCGGAGGTCCCGGGTTCGATTCCCGGGTCGGGCAAAAGTGTTACTGGGTTTTTCTGAATACTCATTAGCAGACCGGAGTCTGGTAATGTGCCCGGTAACGGCAATAGGCTCGCCCTCTATTAGTACGGGCGTAGGGCGTGGCGGAGTTAAGTACCCACACGGTACTTAACTCCGCCTTTGGGTGCATGCAGATTTGGTGTGTAATTAAGTATTATAGAGATAGCTGCGTGTGCGAAGTACACACGAGTGTCTGCTGTATGCATCACAAATGCATGTAGGTAACCGGAAAAAGGCTTTGAACACAGTTTATTTTTAAATGCAATCTAAACTGGCATGATGCGTTTTAATTATGTAGGTAAAACATGATTTTTTTAGATGCACAAATGTAAATCATGAAATTTACAAACATTCAAGTGTTGGGAACGAATACAAAATGTTGTCCCGTGTTGTGAACCATAATAACGTATCATGTATTATATTGAAATGGTAGAACTGCTTAGGTAGGTTCTATATTCCGAACAAACATAAGTCTAAAAAAGTTATTTTTATTCCACATCGGAAGAGCGCAACGAGCAAGCGGGTACCCTGCTATGGCCGACAAAGCACAAGTACGTTACCAACCTTTTAAAAAGAAATATGCACACATCTTGAAGGTGTCTTCGTAAGTGTAGAGAGTTTATGTAATAACTAGGGCATGCCCGAAGCCCGAAGCTACGCCGACACCATTTTTTATTTGGCTATTTTTACACGATCCCGTGGAAATTTCAGGAAAACTGTTATTAGTGCAACACTACAATTACCACAGAATATACTCGTCAAATTTCGCTCAGTAGTTTCGGCTGTGAGTTGTCTGTCAGATAGTCAGTGGCCCTCATCCCAAGTAAACATTAAATCGCTTACAGTATGACCTCGGCCTAGCGTCTAATGGTTTCCTCCCCCGAGTCACGTCCCTACTACTTCAGCAGTGTCTTATTTAATAAAAGAAAAATATAAATTAGAATAAATTTTAACGGCGTACCGTGAAACTTTCACGCGCATCACGTGAGAATATTTCGGAGAGCATTTTAATTTTCTCGCTGTGTATAATATAATTTTTTCTCGTGAATAATTTTTAATTTACTAAGCATTTTTATTCGTTTAATTTAATATAAACATTGTGCTTTACGAGATCTTTTGGAACAGATTTTTTTATGTTTATACTAATTTATTTGAATCAACGTTTGAGTTTATAAGCTGTCTGATTCTTTAATTTGCTGGTCCGCTGTGAAAATTATTTTTAGTTTAAGAGGCTTGATACCTTTAGAATATGAAATACTTGCTTCGGCTAATGGAAAAGGTTACTAGGTATTTCATAGAATTAGCGAAGTCTGCGGTTGCCTCGCGTTATTTAGGGCCACTGCTCCGCACCCGTGGCTTCAGGTGTGATGTCATATAGCCTATAAACTTCCTCTATAAAGAGGCTATCTGACTCAAAAAGAATCATTCGAATCGAGCGCGTTCTACCAAACAAACAAATGAAATTTCAGTTTTATATTATTAGTATAAAACTAAGTAATGATTGCCCATTATAACTTTTACCCTCAATTTCTACGCCTTTTAGTTTTATTTTCACGACAAAGTCATGTTCATCCTATAATGTAATCCAACTTTTCTTTACAGTCTTTCGCATTGCATTGCGTTGCATCGTATGACATCGCTTCGTATAGCGTCGCTCACACATAGGATTATAAATTAACTATGAACATCTACATAAGTCGATATCCATGTAGGTAATTTTGAATGGTTATACTGTTCCAACTATTACTTATATTCAATGTCTTTGTAGGATTTTAGCCTTTTATCATAATTTAATCATTTTTGTACATTCTGGTCCTCCGGACTCTCCGTGGTCCAGTGGATAGCGTATGCGACTGCTGATCGGAGGTCCCGAGTTCGATTCCCGGGTCGGGCAAAGGTGTTACTGGGTTTTTCCGAATTCTCAGTAGCAACGCGGAGTCTGGTGATGTGTCCGGTAACGGCAAAAGGCTCGCCCCCTATTACATGGGACTTAAAATTTGACGGTGACATGTTGGCGTAATATTACTCCTCTGCCTACCCCTTCGGATATATATACGTGAGTCTATATAATAAACACCCTTAGGTAAAATAGTCCCACGCAGCTAGAGACCTGTGTGAAGCTTTGTTATTCATAAAATAATCATATCACGAAATGTTCATGCTATAAATGTGTAGATTTAAACTACGAAGTAAAAATCGTTTTGGAAAATCATTCAAGTCACGAACATTTTGGTGCATAGGTTTTATTTTGTCATGCAACGAATTCATCATGCCTATAACAGAATCTAAAGTCATATTTGACTGAGGCGTCTAAAAAGGTTTAAAGGCTGAATAAAAATTTTACTTTTTAAGTATATCTAACCTGAAGAGAAGCAGCAAAGTATGGTAACTGTGATTTACGAGACGTTGTTCTTTAGAAAGAAGAGGATACCACTGTATTTTAGTGAAGGCCTTTAGAGGAGAGTATCACACACTTCCTCCATCGAAACTTGACATGGAGTAGCGGAGTGGATGCCTCACAATTTTTTTTTCCACCGAGAAATCATCCTCGCAAATAGACCTTGAGCCAATAGCGATCACAACTAGACAGTCCGAGTCGCACTCGCGCACTTGTAGCGAACGCTAGCGTGGACACTTGTAATTTTTACAAATTCGTACGCGCCGGTCTTAATAAGTGTTTACCATGGACAGTGACGATGAAGATAATATGAGTGAATCAGAACTTATACTTAATTGTGAGCGGCAGCTAGATGAAATAATGCAACGAGATAATGAATCAAATTTAATAACAAAGGCAAACGAAGTGAAATCAATGGAAAAGAGAAAGCACTCGGACGACGAAAATATTTTAATAGGTGAGAATATGGAAGATGACTTTATTACAGTTGATAGAAGACGTAAGCGTTTAAAGAACCAATCAATAACAACACAAAATAATATGAGGGTAGATAAAGAAAAAGATGTCGAATTTGTGGAAGATACTAAATACGAAGTATGTGTAACTGCTGTTGAATGCTTGCCCAAGCAAATAGCCTTCGCCAAACTTTTAGGATCTGAAAATATAAAAAATGTCACTAGAATTAAATATAAGAGTCTAATCAAGGTATTTGTTCAATTTTCGGAGAAAGACGAAGCGTTGAAATTAATAAACAATAAAAAATTTAAGGAGATGGATTTCAGATGTCAATTGATTGATGAAATATCGATATCTTACGGCGTAGTGAAAGGTGTGGATAGTGAGCTAAGTGATAAAGAGATAATGGAGCTATTTGTGTCTAGCGCGGAGATAATATCAATTAAAAGATTGAAACGAGTCAATACAGAGGGCAAGTGGATTGACAGTGAGTCAGTGAGGGTTGGCTTTAAAGGAGATAGCTTACCTGCTTATATTTATGCTTACGATTGCCGTTTTGCAGTGGAAACCTATGTATTCCCGGTCACTCAATGCTCAGGATGCTGGCAGTTTGGCCATATATTAAAATTCTGCCCCACTAAAAAGAAGATTTGTCCAAAATGTGGTGGCCAACACGAGAATTGTGACAAAACGAACATTGCATGTCTGAATTGTAAAGGCGCTCACTTCGTCTTAGACAAAAGATGTCCTTTCTTTTTAAGGGAAAAGGAGATAAGGATTATCATGAGTAGAGAACACGTGACGTACAGAAAAGCTCTCCAAATTGAAGAAAGACAAAAAGTAAAGAGCATCGACGCTTCACAGAACAATAGTTCAATTCATCAAACGCATGATATACTTCACCCTGAATCATATAGCGGCGTAGTGAAAAAGTCCTTGAATAATCAGGCACAGAAAATTGTTGAGGAACCGATACGTGAAAGTGTTATAGACACTGACTGTTCCCCCGAACACCAGACGTCTGTAGTTTCTGCATCAAGAAGACGAGAAAAGAAAAAAGAACAAAGCAGAATGCCTCACTCAAATTATCCTGAACCGCCTGCAGAGGAATGCTTAGATTCCACTCAGAATGAAGAGTCACAGTATAAAAGAGATGAAGGGCTGATGTACAGGTTTGAATTCAAAAAAATTCTACTGAAAATCAATAATATATTGATGTCAAATATTACTTTTGCTGAAAAAATTACAATGTTGTTTCAAAATATCTGGGAGGAAATTAAAAAAGTATTAGTAACTTTTGTGTTAAAAGGGGGTTTGTTAGAAAAGATTATGGGTTTCATAAATGGATAATAGATCGCATAAGCTGCTTAAATTAAATATATATCAGTGGAACTCACAAGGTCTTCGCCCAAAATTAATTATGTTTTCCGAACTTTTACACAAAGAGAATATTCATATTGCAATTATAAGTGAGACTTGGCTAGATTGTGAAACAAATATACATATTAACGGTTACAACATTTACAGAAACGATAGATTTGATTCGTATGGAGGGGTGGCAGTTTTAGTACATAAATCTATACATTCTCACCTAAATCTAATTCGTGTTCCAAACAGTGGTATAGAAATTGTTAGTGTTAGGCTTTATAATTGTAAGGATTTAGAAAACGTGATAGCCGTTTACTGCCCATCGTCAGTACGAACCCAAGCTTCAGATTGGGACCATATATTTAGTTATTTTTCTAGGAAAACCTTGGTGGCTGGAGATTTTAATGCACACCACCCCAACTGGTCAGTCAAAACCGATACAAGGGGCAATGAAATCATGGATTCGTCTCTGGAAAATGCTTTTATATCTCTCAACAACTGCTCAGCAACTCGTGTTAAATTGGTCAGTGGAACTCTGCAACAGACATCACCTGATATTTCTTTTGCTTCGCATGATATTGCCATAAAATTTGACTGGACGGTGTGTAATGAGAACCTTGGTAGTGACCACCTAATTATAAAACTAACACTCAACATGCCTAATGCATTTCAATATATCAGCAAGAAAAGAAACTTTAAAAAAGCTGATTGGGTTGAATATAGAAATACTCTCTCAAAAGATATATATTCCCCTGACAGAGATTTACAGAAAATGTATGATATGTTTTTATGTCAAATAAATAAAGCTGCTGATAAACATATCCCTTATATTAAACATTCTAATGTCCCACCTGAAAAATTTAGACCTAAAGAATACTGGAGCCCTGAATTATCAAGTATAGTTGCGCAGCGCAGACTAGCTTTGGCAACTTTTAGACGAAATCCAACCCCTGATAATCTACTCAAATTACAGCAAAAAACTAAAGAGTCTCACAAATTAATCAAAAAAGCAAAGGCGAAAAGTTGGGAAAGATTTTGTGAATCCATTGATCAAGTAACATCAGCCTCTGACATGTGGCGCCGTATGCGATGGGTAAAGGGTTTTAAAAAGCCAAATAGTTGTCCTCCTGTTGAAAAACAAACTGAGTTATTGCAGACTTTGTCTCCAGACTTTGTTTTAAATCAAAAGCCTTCACTAGTATCTACAAATGAAACTTTGGAATGCGACTTCAGTATACAGGAACTAGAACAATGCATAAAAAAGAAGGATTCGGCACCCGGTCGTGACCAATGAATGCTAAACTCTTTCTTTTAAATATTTATAATAACTTTTTCAAACAGTGTTTTGTACCCCTCCAATGGCGTCATATAGATATTGTTCCAATTCCTAAACAAAGTAACTCTATCACAGATGTGAAACTAAGACCGATATCACTAATCTCATGTCTATGTAAGATTTTTCACCTAATGCTAGTCAAACGCATGGAGTGGTACACAGAAAATAAAAAAATCTTATCGCAGTACACGACCGGGTTTCGAAGATCACAATCTTGTGTTGACTCTCTGGTACGATTGGTGACTTACATACAAATAGGTTTCTCGAAAAATATACCAACACTGGCATGTTTCCTGGATATTGAAAGCGCCTATAACAATGTTTCGGTAGACGTAGCGATCATGATATTAGACGATCTCGGATTTGGCTCTAGAGTCTGTAAATACATTTGGACTTTTCTAAGCGAAAGATACCTACAAATTAAGTCGAACAACATTCATGAAATAAGGACCAGATGGACGAGCAGAGGATTAGCACAAGGTGACCCTCTGTCTCCTTTGCTCTTTAATTTAATAACATACAAGGTATGTCGATCTCTCCACCACGACGCTGTCGTATCGCAGTATGCGGATGATTTTATATTATATGTACAAGATAGAGATATTAATAAATGTGAAAATTATATGCAAAATTCTCTAAACTCCATTGTAGTACTGTTGGATGAACTTGGCTTGTCATTGTCTTTTAGTAAGTCTAATTTTTGTTTATTTAGCAGAGGTAGAAGAAGAATTTTACCATCTCTAAAAATAAATGAACACCCGTTGATTCACTTAGATTGTGTTAAATATCTAGGCATGTGGTTGGATAGAGGTCTGCGTTGGAGCAAACACATTAATGAGGTGGTTGCGAAGAGCTCTAAATTTTTGAACATTTTAAAAGTATTGACTGGTAGTTCCTGGGGGGTGCATGTAATGCATTTACGAAGACTTTACATATCACTAATTAGAAGTCGCTTGGACTACGGAAGCTTAATTTATGATTGCAGTGCTAATTCACACATTGTAAAACTGGATAAAATACAAAACCAAGCTCTCCGAATAATAGGTGGCTATATCAAAAGCTCTCCTATACACGTTATGCAATCTGACCTGCGTATTCCACCTTTGTCTTTAAGACGTAAATATTTAGCTTACAAATACTGTTTGAAAATGATGTCATGGTCAAATAATGTTAGTGTTAATTTAGTTTCAGAGTTGAGCGCCTTTGGTAACATCAGATATTGGTCAAACAAAAAAATGCCTTTACTTACTGAGACGTACAGGGAAGTCAAACAATATAACTTTAATTCATTAGATATGCTTAAAATGTATAGTTTGAGAACTTGGGTTACAAATATAAACACCGATGATATAATTAAAACTGATCTGGAAGGTGTACAGCTCCCAAAGTCTCTGTGTCATCCGGACATGCTACTAAAAAATACTTTGAACGAAATAAATTCAATGTATAAGGGTTGGCATAAAATTTTCACAGATGGCTCCAAAGGTGCTCAAGGTCTCGGTGCGGGATTTTATGATCAAAGTTTGGGCATTGACTTTTGTTTTAAATTAACTTGTAATGTTTCAATAATGACGCTGGAACTCATTGCAATTTTTCAAGCATTAGCGTATGCTGTAAATAAAGGGATGAATAAGTTCGTAATATTTTCCGACAGTAGGAGTGCTCTGCTACATATTGCTCGATGCGCCTCTGGACTCAGAGGTGCATCGATAGCATATGACATATTGAGCACTTTCAATGAACTGTATGAGAAAAGAATACAATTTAAATTGCAATGGGTTCCAGCGCATATTGGAATAAAGGGGAATGAGGAGGCTGATCGAGTAGCCAAAGTAGGAGCGATAAATGGTTTAATTTTTAATTACTTACCAGATTATTGGGAATTAATACCAAATATAAATTAAATTTGCTATCAATATTGGAAAGAACAGTTTAATAATATCTCGCAAACGAAAGGCATCTGGTACAAAACAATACAAGGTGAGCTTGCTCGATTTCCCTGGTTTGCTAATAACAATATAGGTAGACAATATATAAAATTAGCGCTAAGACTGAGATCCGGACACTATCCATCAGCAACATTTGCATTTCTGATGAAAAAGTCAAATTCCCCTAACTGCAGTGTGTGTGATTAAATCGAAGATGTGCAACATTTGCTGATGGAATGTGTTCGGAATGAGGCTGAGAGAGCTCTATTCATAAATAAATTTAATTTAAATATATTGAGTGTAGGTTTAGTACAAAGTATTTTATCCATACCTTCCTCAGATATCTGTAAAAGCTTGTGTGAATTAGTAATAGTCCTCCAACGTAGACCTTCCCAGCCATCATAGTCATGGAGTTTTGTACTTATTTATGTTACTATATTAATAGTATTATTAATGTATGAATTTATTACTTAAAAGGTACGATGGGGTTGTCTTATCCATTCAGATAAAAACCCCAAAATAAATAAAGAATAAAAAAAAAAAAAAAAAAACTAGACAGTCGGTCCACTATGGGAGACTTACCCCTATTGCGTCGTCCGGTACCGACCGCTCCAGACCATAAGCAATAAAAGTAAGATAATTTAAAAATTGTCTTTCGTTAACACTTACCTTCGTTTAGAGTATCCGATAGATATTTTGGCACTGTTGCAAGCGCCATGATCATGGATTTCTCTACCTTCAACTTAGTATATATATCCCAAGAAATTTTAAGACTAAAAGGTATGTAATGCTTTAAGGTAGTTTAAACTAAACGAAGTTTCGATGCGGATTCTTTAAAATCTCATGGCTGACGTCAACATACATATTTATCCCGCACTCAAAATCCAATAAAAGGACAGAAAACCTCTCAAATTTTGTCAAACAAAGCGCATTTTGAGTAGGTAACAAACGAACAATAATATGTTTCGGTGACATATTTTTTCAACCCTTCGCAGTTACTTGATGGCACGGGCTGTTTCCGCAACTCCACGTCTTGGCGTGTATTTTGCGTGCAGGTGGGAATGGTGTCTTCATTCGAGCCACCCCAGCTCTTCGAGGAAGGCCAGCAGACTCTTGATGTGGCCCACTGCCTCCCTCAGGGTGCTGTATCTCGTCAGGTACTGCTGCCTGTACTGTGCGACCTCAGGGCAGTCGAGGAGCAGGTGGGCTGCCGTCTCGTCCGCTGCCATACAGGCCCTGCACAGCGGGCTGTCGGTGATACCTATAGTAAATAGGTGTTTATTAAAGAATCCGTGTCCTGTGTAGGCGGCCGTGACTGTCCGCAGTTGTTGTTTGGACAGCCGGAGGATTTGTTTGGCTATCTTACCGTCTACTGCGGGAAGAGCCTCCTTGGCCTGCCTACATGTTTCAATACCAATCCAGGACTGGTTGTGTTGGGTCCTGGTCCTATTCCTTACCAGGTTGCGATAGAAACCAGAAGGGAGGGGAATAATGGGCTCGGGTCCCACCACCTCTAAAGTGGCCCCTCTTCTGGCAAGTACGTCGGCTGCGTCATTCCCTCTTGAGCCACTGTGGCCCTTGATCCATTGCAGTGTTAATTTGTTTTGTTTACCTACCTCTGTTAGTTTCTGGTGGCATTCAAGCGTGAGTGCCGAGGTGATAGTATGGCTTTTGAGGGCTGAGAGGACAGCCTTACTATCTGAGAGGATCCTAATAGATCGTTCCCTTACCTCACGTGCCATGATTGCTGTGGCAGCTAGGATTATGCCAAAACATTCGGCCTGGTAGACCGTGTTGTAGGCTCCCAGCGGTGCTGCGATGTTGATGTTAAGGTCCTCGGAGAATACTCCTGAACCCGTACCTGTATCCGTCTTAGACCCATCTGTGAAGATCGTGAGCTCGTTGTGGCCAACCGCTCCCTCGTGTAGATCCTCGTACAGTTGGATTTTGTATTTCTTATCGAAAACAAATTGTTTCGGTATTCGGTCGCCAATGGCTTGTGTGAGAGGAACTTCTTTAAAGAGTGTGTTTAAGTTGCTAGTGTGCAGTGTGTTAGTGTCTTTCCAGAGCTTCAGTGCTCTTAGCCGGATCGCCGACATCGTTGCTTCCTGTTGTATGAACAGGTGCAATGGAGGCAAGTCCAGCAACACTTCGAGTGCCGCTGTAGGTGTAGTTTTCATGCAGCCCGTGGCCGCTAGGCATGCAAGTCTTTGAAGCTTTTGAAGCTTGTTGGCGGCCGTTGTTAGGTTGGTCCGAGGCCACCACACTACTGCGCCGTAGCTTATCATCGGACGTATTATTGTCTTATAGAGCCATAAGACAATTTTGAGGGATAGGCCCCATCGTTTACCTATCATCTTCTTGCACTGCCAGAAGACGATGCTGGCTTTATTGAGCTTATTTTCCATGTGGCTGTTCCTTGTCAATTTGCTGTCAAGAGTGACTCCCCGGTACTTTACCTCGGTGGACAGCTTGAGCTCTGTGTTGAATAGCCTGGGCAGTCGGTAAGTACCCAGCGCGCGTTTGTGTGTGAACATAACTAGTTCGGTCTTGTTCGGGTTTACTGATAATTCGTACTCATTACACCACCACTCTACTATGCGTAGAGCCTGTTGAGTAAGGTCGTACACTGTACTAGTTACCTTACCTGAGGTGAGAATGGTCAGATCATCTGCATATCCTATTGTGTAAAAATATCTCGCGTTGAGTTTGTCTATGAGTTCATTGATGACTAAGTTCCACAATAGCGGGGAGAGTACACCGCCCTGCGGGCAACCTTTAGTTATCAAGGCTGTCTGGGAGTCGCCGTGCAGGCGCACTACTCTTTTGCTGAGCATGTTTTGGATCCACTGTATGAGCATCTGATCCACACCATGTCTGGCTAGGGCGTTGCTTATACTGGAGAAGTTTGTCTTGTCAAAGGCTCCTTCTATGTCAATGAAGGTGCCCAGACAGATGCTTTTTTGTTGTATAGCAGCTTCTATCTGGTTCACGACCTGATGTAAGGCCGATTCCGTCGATTTCCCTGAGCTGTATGCATGTTGATTGGCATGTAGGGGTAGGTGTTTAAGTGTCCCACTTCTTAATTCCCTCTCGCATAGCCTTTCCAAGGCTTTAAGCATGAAGGAGGTCAGGCTTATTGGTCTGAAGGACTTTGCATTTGTGTAGTCTGTTTTGCCTGGTTTTGGTATGAAAATTAGTTTGACTTCCCTCCAATTCTTCGGTACATATCTAAGGGCCAGGCTAGCCCTCATGATTGCCAGACGTCTTTTGCGGACCGGTTCACCCCCCCATTGTAATAACCCAGGGAAGATGCCGTCCAGTCCGGCTGCTTTGAAGGGATGGAAGCTATCGATGGCCCATCGGAGTTTTTCTTCCGTGACCACGGTGTTTGCGTGTCTCCACTCGTGTTCGGTCGCCACTGTTGGTGTATCGTGCCACGTTATTACCGGGGTGAGGACGCAGCCTGGGAAGTGTGTTTCTAGTAGGACGCGTCTTGTCTCCTCCTCCGATGTGGTGTATGTGTTATCCGGTTTACGGAGAGTACCTGGTGCAACCAACGGTTGCTGAGCCAGTAGTTTCCTTACCCGGTTTGCTTGTTGGCAAGATTCAATGCTCCCACAGAATTTCCGCCATCCCATGGTGCGTCTGAATCTGAGGCATTTCTTGTAGCTTGATTTGGCCGCTTTATAAGCGTCCCAATCTGCGTCCGCGCTTGTGTTCATTGCCCTGTTAAGGGCCCTTCTTACCTTCTTGCGCTTGCGTTCAAGCTCAGCGCCCCATCAGGGTTGTTTACCTGGGGTTGAGGGTAGAGTGGTTTCTGGGCATGCTGCGTGGTAGCTGTCTAGCATCGACTGCGTCAGTGTACATACCTGCTCGTCGATCTGTTCATTGTCACCCAGTACCGTCGGCATAGCAGTAAGGGTAAGTTTCTCTTTAAGTAATTGGACATACTTTGCTTTGTCAGTGTTGTGTGGTTTCCTGCGTGGCTGTGTAGGTTGTATAACGACTTCCATAGAGAAGCTGATCCATCTGTGGTCTGAGCACGATGCCTCTTTCGAGACGTGCCATCCCTTGATGCGTTCAGCCGCTCCTTCTGTTGCGAGAGTTAAGTCGATAATTGTCTGACTACGTCTTGTGACGAAGGTGGGCTCCGTACCTGTGTTTAATAGGGTAAGATTAGTGGTGAATAGGTATTCAACCAGTGATTTACCTCTGTTGTTATTGCAGTTCATGCCCCACATTTGGTGGTGGGCATTGGAGTCCGTTCCTATTACGACCTCCGTTTTGGTTCTCTCGCACTGGTTAACCAGACGCGTGAGGTCGAACGGTGGCGGGTCTTCGGCCTCGGGCATGTAGACCGATGCGAAAACAACCGCTATACTCCTTGGCTGCTGTGTTATTTCAATTTGTATCGCTGTGATGTCTCTGGAACAGAACTCCGTTAGAACTTGGGCTCTGATGTTTTTACCCTTCGCAGTTTTGTGCTAACATAATTAACTCCAAACAGCCCGAATGATAAATTAAGCTAGCCCTCCCATAAAAACGCGAGCAAAAGACATGGTTTCGTGTCTCCGTAGATAATATTACTTAGTTTTCTGTTTTTATCGGTCTTTAATTGACTTTTTGTTGGCATCTTTGGAACACCAATTTTTCTTTGAAGTGCTTTTTCCTGTAATCTGTACGGAATTGTGCTTATGCTGTGATTCTCTTAAGCTCAATTACATAAGATGAAAATATTATCATCATCAAATACAAATACAAAATATCTTTATTTCTCAAATTGTTACAATCTCCAGTGTTAAATGAGGAGCCCCAGTAAGTAATTACACAATACTTGTGTTGGGGCTGTCTCGCTTCTTCCCCTAAGTTTTGACACTAACAATATGAGACGTCAAAGTCGTCTTCTTGCTCACCACTACCACTTGCCGGGCCTACTTTTAACGATAAGGGCTTTATATTGCACTTAACGTATAACATCAATAAATTGTATAACTTATTACTCTTGCCTAAATACGTACCTGTAGGCATCCTCCAGTTCATTTATAAAATACTAGAGGATGCCCTTTGTTACTCCCACACATTTAATTTAATCCTTTCTGCCCTATCCCGAGGGCATTTCGTAAAATCCCATATTAGGTTATCCTGTGCATCCTCCTAGTCCTTAAGTAAGAAGCAGAAATTTGTTATGTATGGAACTAATGGTATCGGATGCGCGTTGTCTGCCAGTAGGACAGTAACCCAAGAAGTTTATATAAATATATCTTCTATTAATAGACTTTTTATTTTAACCACTATTGCTTTAAGCTCTAAAGAACACTGCAGCACCGAAAGAATGGAGCTAAGGTTAGAGCGGTGTCACATAATGTTGTGGTCTTATAGCACGGTAACTGCTTTAGTGTCGACCCACGGCTGTTCGCTAGACCAACGTATTTATGGGAACACGCTGTCTGAGAGAACCGGCAACTATTTTTAACCAACTTCGAAAAAGAAGTAAGTTCTCAATTTGGTTTTATTGTTTTTTTTGTTTGTCAAAGTCAGCTCAGATCTTCGTTGTGTATTTTATTTGAAAATATACCTACTTCACGTTTGCATTTGATTAAATACCGTAAAAAATCCTCAACGTATAGTGCCTATGGTCAAATTCAAGTCGAGTAGAACAAATATAAGTCTTTATAAATGTAGATGTTAAGACAATACATAAATAATTAATGAATAAACTATTAACACATGTCTGAGGCCGCCATTTAAGCAATCATGTCATTTAAATTTAAACGTTAAAAGTCGAAATCTCTCTCATTCCATTCCACTACATCATAATCCTTACGCGTTAAAATACAAGTAACATAAACACCATTTCATGGCTCAGTAGATCTAACACCAGCATTCGAACACGCATAACCTTAAAACATTAAATTCCAAGTTGGCAAGCTCGCCATTCCAAGCGTACTGTAACCCGATAACACCGTTTAAGGAGTCCGTTTCACAAAATCGTTTGTTGGTTCTGTTGGACCCTTGTTACAATATTCCGAAGGGCCGATTTCAATGTAACCCCGTACTCACGTACGTACAAGCTCAGATCTTCGTTGTGTATTTTATTTGAAAATATACTTACTTCACGTTTGCATTTGATTAAATACAGTAAAAAATCCTCAACGTATAGTGCCTATGGTCAAATTCAAGTCGAGTAGAACAAATATAAGTCTTTATAAATGTAGATGTTAAGACAATACATAAATAAACAATGAATAAACTATGAACACATGTCTGAGGCCGCCATTTAAGCAATCATGTCATTTAAATTTAAACGTTAAAAGTCGAAATCTCTCTCATTCCATTCCACAACATCATAATCCTTACGCGCTAAAATACAAGTAACATAATCACCATTTCATGACTCAGTAGATCTAACACCAGCATTCGAACACGCATAACCTTAAAACATTAAATTCCAAGTTGGCAAGCTCGCCATTCCAAGCGTACTGTAACCCGATAACACCGTTTAAGGAGTCCGTTTCACAAAATCGTTTGTTGGTTCTGTTGGACCCTTGTTACAATATTCCGCAGGGCCGATTTCAATGTAACCCCGTACTTACGTACATACAAGCCGGGGGATCAGTTCCTTATATTAATGAAAATAAAATGGTTATTGTGAGACTATTGAAACGTCCTCCAAAAAGGTACAGTGGGTTAAGAGGGATCTTATTGTCTTATATTGTTTTAAGGAAGACGGTATGGTATTTTGAAATGAAGTTGTGTTCGGTTTTAGATATTTGTTTGAGTATTTGTGTGATATTTTGGACGCTTAATTAATGTGAGTATATAATATTTCTACGTTACTGACTGACAGACAACGCACAGCCGAAACTACTGGGCAAGCAACGCAAGAAGCTGTATACATATATATCATCATCATCATCAGCCTATTACAGTCCACTGCTGGACTAAGCCTCTCCTTTGAAAGGAGGAATACATACATATACTCACGCCTTTTTCCCGTCGGGGTAGGCAGAGACAAAAGGAACACCACTTGCTTCTACCCTTACAAACCTCACGCGCTTCCTCTACATTCATTACTCTTTTCATACGTACGTTTTTCAGAACGTCACCAATTTGGTCGACGAATGTCCTACGAGGTCGGCCGCGACCGGCTTGCCCATACACGTTAAGCTGTACAAGTGTAATATAATATGTTCCTTGAAGAGTGTAGGCGAACACTCGAGGGTCTCTCGAAATTCCTACAGGGTCGGACAGAAACGGTTAAGTTAAAATATGTGCCGGCGTAGTGCGGGCATCCTCTAGTTGAAAATAAAGGAGAAATATCTTCTGTTTTCCCCAGCGTTTTGGCATGGGCTGCACCATCCGTCATCACCAATCATCTTACCGTGATGAATTGCACAAGCATTGTAATGTTATAAAATGTGAATTGTACCTTTGTATGTTAGCATAGCGACACACTTGCTGAAAGTTCTCGCTGAACTTTCAGCGACTGCACTATCAGTCGTACTATTCTGTTGGCTTGACACTAAACATGCCCAAACAGTCAGCATCACGTGACGGCGGTGACTAACATTCAGTCGCGAAACATTCCGCGCTATGTAACATTCGACGAAACGTTCGGTGCCGCATCGAACGAGATGTGGCATAAGAGATTTGAAAAACACTACGAGCGTATTTGACCAAACGTTCAGCGCGTTTCACGTTGATGTTGCACGATACTTGTGTTTTGATTTTACTACGCAGTTACAAATTTTTGTGCGTTCTGTACAAATTGAGTGCGCCCGATTAGTCTCTTTGTCACTAAAGGATGCCCACTTTAGAAGATAGAAACCGATGTAGAAGAATATTGAAAAGCATTTAATTCATTTAGTACACGGTAACGAGTAAAACTTTCTTGTGAGTCTACTTTTCGCGATTTGCTCAGTTTATATCTTACATATATTATTGTAAATTATTCTATGAACATAGGTTGACCAAAGTTGTAGTGTTGTTCCTACAAACATATGACAACAAATTGATTCCTCTTAAATATACAACAAATTTTCATAAGACTAAAATATAAATTAAGTGTTTCGGTAATATGTACCGAGCTGTAAATTAATTTTACATATTGTAACTGGATCTAGCACGAGATTAATATTGTATCAGGAAAACCTTTTACAATGTTATGCTGCGTTTCAACGTATACTGTCTTGTAAATGGTACCAGTAACTTGACCAAGTTTTATCCGACTCGTGGTTTGTTGTTAATGTTAATTTAAGGGAAAAATTGTAATTCAATATTTTTCATATTAAATATATGAAAAAATATTGGATTACATTTTTTCCTGTGTTTTACGAAATACAAATAATTGCAAAAGGTAAGATTTTTCAAATGCAAATACTATAATAAACTATAATAAAAATAATATATATATGATTTGCTCTACAAATACAGACGTTACTTTACTAATAAGCATATTGGATTAGTAATATAGCAACATGCTAAGACAGAGTAATCCTTTTTTATTTTCCATTTCCCGTCTCAGTGGTTTTCTGGTCTATTTTTATATTAACTAGCGAACCGTACAGGCTTTGCACAAGTAATTTTAAGTTAATAGAGAACAGACAGACGGACGCGGTGGAGGACTTTAGATTATAATAATTATGTAGTGTCATGTAGGCTATACACTAGTATATTTTACGACTGCGCCTTTGTATGTTTTTGTTACTTATATCTATCCAGCGACAAGAGTAGGTTTCTATTGTATTTTTTTAATTCTGACTTGTATCTAATGAAGTACCAATAAAGTATTATCCATAATAAAAAGCAAAATCACGGAGATCAATAGAAATATAAATGAGTTGACCTGATTCTTTCGTATTCGTCTAACATGCTGGCGCAAGTAGCTTTGATATCAAACGAGGCACAACTCTTGCATGGTTATCATTCTCACTTAACTACACTCCTACCACCATCAGGGATTCAAAGGAAACAAGAAAAATTTTAAATGTGCTTCACACATTATTTTAAAAGTGTAATACTGTGTTAGAGGAAGTACTTTCTGGTTAGTGTAGCTTATATTAAAATGAAAAGTGCTATTTTGTTAAATAGACGCTCGACTTTATTTCTCTGTCTAGTTTGCTCTGAAATATGTTTGGTATAATATAAGCCTTGATTATCAACGACCCCACTATTGAGCACAAACTATTTTCTTTGATTAATTTGTATGTACCTAGTCCATCTACCTAATACAAACATAAAGAGCTGAAGAGTTTTTTTGCTTGAACGCTCTAGTCTCAGGAACTACTAGTCCGATTTGAAAACTTCTTTCAGTGTTAGATAGCCCATTTATCGAGGAAGGCTATGTTGTATAGCATCACGCTATGGGCCACGGGAGAGGAGCAGTTGCCTTAAATAACGCGGGTGTAACCGCAGGCTCATTTAGTGTTTTTATAATAAATGAGTTTAAAGACATAAAGACATAAAGACATATTTATTTCTGCATTTTGGTTGTTTACAACACTTATACATGTCAAAACCCTATTCTAGATGATGCCGGTTTAAAATTTGCAACACCAAAAGCTCGGATATCTCGCAAATATCGTCGTGTATATTTGGTAAGGCTTAAATAAATATTAATGTGTTGTACATGGTTAGTGAAACAAACTAAATAGTGAATTATAGTAATATTATAACATAAGTAAAACAGTAGATTAAAAAATAACCATTGCTTGAAATGGATAAAACTCAGTTTTTATTCATTATCTATTATGGATTATGATCATATTGAAATGGTTGTTTTATGTAACTAGTCAAAAAACAAGCAGTTGCATAGCCTGGTGGTAAGCCTTTACCGCCACCCATAGACTTGAGCAACATCAGAGTAATCAAAAGTACCTTGCCATCTTTTGGGTTGGGCTATAGAAGGAGGAGTGGGATGAGAGGGAAGGTAAATTAGATGAGGACCGCCGGGGTCCTCATCTAATTTTCCTTCCCTCTCATCCCACTCTCACTCAGCGAATGAAACGCAACACGCTTGAGCCTTCCCATTCATGCTGAAATCAGCAAAGCTACCTTATGTATGTTTGTTACTCTTTCACGCAAAAACTACTAAACGATATTTTTATAAAACTTTGTAGTAATATAGCTTACACATCAGAATAACACATAGACTATTTTTGGCTATATACCTCTGCCTACCTCTTCGGGGATATAGGCGTGAGACTATGTATGTATGTATTTTTGTCGCGCAAAACCTATATCCACGCAGGCGAAGCGGCGAGCAAAGTCTTGTATATAATACATTATTCTGAGCTAACCAGCTTACATTTTATAACAATAACATCATAACGATATCTGTAACAATAATACGGAGCCGAGGTAACAAGTCTTTGTTTTCCACTGCGCTCTCTGAATGTAATTAATATAGTACTCATTAGAAATGCTTCAACGCCGTGCAAAATGGACTTATGCTGATTACGTAATTATAATCTATATATATAAAATACTTGCGTTACTGACTAGGCGCAAGAAGCTGAAATTTAGCATGTGTGTTCCTTGGGGACCGTAGGGGTGCACTAAGACGGGATTTCCCGAAATTCCCACGGGTTGGGCAAAACGGGAAATTCGAAAATATGTGCGTGCGAAGCCGCTGGCGTCGACTAGTATCTTATAAATACAATATTTATTATTTGTAGCAGGCAGTTATATGATAACTGACTTCTTGTAGCCTCAACTGGACGGCATGAATCTGGACAACATGTGGTTTCAGCAGGCCGGCGCAACCTGCCACACCGCGCATAACACAATCGACTTATTGCAGCAACGATTTCCAGAACACATTAAGTATCTCACGAAATTCTGATGTCAACTGGCCACCAAGATCGTGCGATTTAATGCCGTGCGATTTTTTTCTTTGGGGTTTTGTGAAAGCTCGGGTTTATGCGAATAAACCCGAAACAATTCCTGAGCTCAAATCGGAAATCCAACGCTTCATCGGTGAGATACAGCCTCTGTGCAAAAGTCATGGAAAATTTCATGACTTTTGCACAAAAGAGTAATGGCCTATCATTGGAGCCGTGTGGGTCATTTGCTGGATATTTTATTCCTTAATTAATCGGAACATGTCTTCTTTACAATATAATAAAAATATCACAACTTTGTCATAAAATACTTGTTTTTATTATGGAATAAAAAGTGCACTCTTGCTGAGACACCCTATAGTTAAGTTGAAATACCAACAGAGTAAAGAGGATATTGGGCTTAAACCCAAGGGCTTTTCAAATTGTCAAATCTTTGAAATCTTTGAATGTCGTTATCAGGAAATGGCATATCGCTTTTTCTTTCGATCGCGAAGATCAGATCGCAGTTGATTCGTAGGCAAGCTTATATTTTAAGGATTCAACATTTTCTTTCTTTGACAGAATATAAGCTTCAATGCAAAAGTTTTGGATGCATCTGGGATAAGGCTGATAGCAAGATGCCCAGCATTGGCCACCATCCAAATATGTACACACAAAGATATCCACAAATCGTACCACCGACGCAAGCCGAGAATCTATTTTAATAGTTATATTGACTTCAAAATTTCATCCCAATCCCAAGCAATCTCTATTATGTATCCAAAGATAAGGTAACCGTTACAATTATCATAATAGCTACATTTTGTGTACTTAATACTGGGTTATTAGAACAATGTCTAACCGACGCCGACGTGTTGTAGAATATTATCTGACGACGCCTTCTGCCAACTATTTGCTGACGACGTAATGAAGACTGCGGTCAGTTATTTCTACCAAAAACTTTCAAATATAACGACAAGTTGTAGACAACGATATACATTGAAGCACATCTTGAGTAAAACATATCACAGTCTTGCACAAAACGAGCAATGGTTATGATCGAAGTGTGAATGTCGCGGGCAAGGTGAAACTGCAATGTGCTCGGTACGGGGTCGTTATAATTTCAAAAGTAAGGGCAGGAATAGACTCCATGCTAGTTGTAAGGGTGGAAACGCTAACCTCTGGGCCTAATGTGTCGGTTTAAATTCCACCTCTTTTTTGAGCGAAGTTTCTGTTTGTTGTAATTTAGCTTTATTGTACCATGAGACGAATTTGACGAGCGTTACTTTTTAAACGGGAGTTTAAATTTGGTGAATTTTCTTTTGTTATTTTGTTTACTAGGTATTCGTTAGGGTAGTAAAATGTACTGTTGTTTGGTAAGTATGACGTTGTTTATAATACTGCAATTAATATAATTATGTCATTACATTTTTTTTATAATAAACTAGTTACTACCCGCGACTCGACCCTGGCATTGCATATATCACTGATTTAAACCATGCAGACTGAAATCCGCTTCTTAGTCCTACGTTTGGGAGAGCTTTTTTACAAAGGGAAACCCTTTTGACTTCCAAAACCCGAAAGAGGTCATGCTAACTATTATATGGCTTAAAGTCTAAGCCGTCATCAAATATTCTGATATTGGTCTAAGCCTTAGGCCATTATCGGAATATTTGTACTGACCTACCGTAACTAGACTCCCGTCATTAGATCATGATAGCCAGAATCCCTGGTTTTATAGGTATAATTTGACCTACATGCCTAATGCCCTTCGTATGAGTGTGTGACAGACTTTGAAACACCTCATCCGTCTTCATTTGGATGGCTCAGCAAACAGTGTACTGTGAGTAAACGTACTTGTAGTTGTAATGTTTCAGGTTGGCCGTGGCAGACGAAACTATTTCTTGGATATAAGAGACCGTCCACACAACATTTTGTGGTGACGTATATAGTGCATTCTTTTTTGTAGATTTATTATGCAGTTTGACTGGTTATTATAATTTGATTTTATGCTTTTGTACCAATTAAATGGTTGTAATACAGACTTTAAAAACCACTGATATTGAGATCTATAAATTCCCAAAAAATTTTCTGAACACTGTGAACGCTACTGCCATGATTGCAGATGAAAATAGTTTTTGGCCTACGCCTAGGTTAACTTTTGCTTCAGAGCATGGGGAGAAAGATTCGTTGCTCCGGGAAGTAGTATGGGCAGGTGAAGGCGTGTAGCCTTCCCTGAGAACGGGTTCCGCTGGCGCCATGGGAGGAAGACTGGACAGCTCCTGTACCCAGCCTTCCTCCCGTAGGGTGTCTTTGGTTGGAAGTTGGGGTGGTTTTTAGTGGTAACAACACATATTCCGTCTCTCATTTCCCCAAGAGCTGGAAATCCGAAGGGAATTTTCACCTTGTAAAAATAAAGGTTAACTTTCGCTTGTCACTGATACATGACTATGGCGGTTAATAGATAATACGTGAAATCCTTACCGGCGAGATTTCTGCCAGAACAATACAAAGCCTGTCTTTGCAACCTTCCAAATTTGATAACATATATATATATATATATATATATATATATATATATATATATATATATATATATATATATATATATATATATATATATATATATATATATATATTATATATATATATATATATTTATACGATTGCAAACGTGGTCAGTTGGTTCCTACGTAGAACTGAGTGGGTTACCATGTGGGGCAAATGTTTGCATAATTATGTCGTCCTTATGGGGAACAGGTAGCTGTAGAAAACAGACAAAAAGCACTACCGCCATAACGACATCATACTCCGGTACTTAAGGTGCAGGATCACATCACTGCGTCATTACCCAGCCAAGTTTCTACGCAACAAAACTTATAACTCTTATCGCAGTTCAAGCGTTGAATAGAAATGAGTTTTAACACATTTTTAACCGACTTCAAAAACAAGGAGGTTCTCAGTTTGACCTGTATGTATGTATGTATGTATGTTTGTCCGCGATTATCTCGCGTTTGGCTAAACCGATTTTGATGCGGTTTTCAAAAAAGTATTCGTTACATTTAGGAGAAGGTTTTAAGCTCTTAACCGACTTCAAAAAAGAAGGTTCTGAGTTTGACCCGTATATATG
The DNA here is from genome assembly GCA_944739405.2 of Euclidia mi. Classification (NCBI taxonomy): domain Eukaryota; kingdom Metazoa; phylum Arthropoda; class Insecta; order Lepidoptera; family Erebidae; genus Euclidia; species Euclidia mi. Next base: position 11,840,341 of record OX123197.2, read on the forward strand.
TAACATTGCCCGCGATTAACTCGAGTTTGGGGGAACCGATTTTTATGCGGTTTTCAGAAAAAAATGTATTTGTTACACTCAGGCGAAAGTTTTAGTATTTTAACCGACTTCAAAAAAAGAAGGTTCTCAGTTTGACCCGTATATATTGGTTCTTATATAGTATGTTTGTATGTATTATGTGTGTGTGTGTGTGTGCGCGCGCGCGCGCGCGCGCGTGTTTGTGTGTGTGTGTGTGTGTGTGTGTGTGTGTGTGTGTGTGTGTGTGTGTGTGTGTGTGTGTGTGTGTGTGTGTGTGTGTGTGTGTGTGTGTGTGTGTGTGTGTGTGTTTATGTATGTGTGTACGTGACTATGTCACTGCGATTAACAAAAAAACAAAGGATGTCGGTGAACGTCATTTCGAATAAGGCTCTATTGTCGTGGGGATGGTTGAGTAATTTGTTCGAGTCAATATCACTTAAAGCCATGCCTTCTAGGGATTTGATCCGACTCAAGGCAACATAGCATTGGCCTTTAGCAAAGATTTTAGGCCCTAGGTCGATTACCGCGGAACTAAGTGTACATCCTTGCACTTGTGTACCGTCACAGCCCAACTCAATATGACTGGCAACATCCGCCTCTCGATATCACCGTAACCGGATGGAATGGAAATGTATCCATCATCATCTTTAAGACGCATTCCTATTGATGGATCATCAAATAATATCAAAATGGCAACAGGCAGTTCACCTGGCTCAAGTTGATCTCTTCTTAGTGCCGGCCCTTTAAATGCTTTAAGAACACCCATTGCCCCGTTCGCTAAGCCATCCGTTATTGACATATTCCTCCGGAGCATAATACGAGAGCTTACAGCCAATTCAATATTCTGTACAAGTCCACCGCATTTGAACAGCATTTGTGGAGGGCGTTCTTCCGTATGTGGCTGAATCCCTGGACTCATCTCTCTCTTGCAGCATCAGGTCATCGTTTTTTTTTCGTCGGGAGTTTCATTCTCCATTGCGCGACTTTCTTTTAAAGCATCCCTCGTTTTTCTACCTAAGCCAGGCACACAGAATAAAAGTAGGTACCTATTTCAAAGTCATGATTTTAGACTGATACTAGCAGAAAACTTATCACTAAAATAATTGAAGAATCTAACTATAAACAAACTATTAATTAGCCCAAAACTTAAAGTAAAAGGAGTACCTTTCACTAAAAAGTGTGAAATAAAACTAATAAGAAAAAAAAAACAAAACGAAAATAAAATCTTAAAAATCGGGACAAAAATATTAACTAGGTATAATTTACTTTCTTTTTTTTAAAAAGAGAACCACCTTCAAAAAATGGACTCACTGAAAAGTACGAAATAATTTTTACATACGCTAATCCTCTCAAACTTCCTTTCGAATTTCTCCCATAAAGTTATTACTATATTAAACTAAACACTTCGTTTTTGAAGTCGGTGCCAAACCTAAGACTATAGAACAAAAGGCAGACAGAGCGCGCGGAACACTTGCGTGAGGCCACTAAAGCAAATACAAAATTGAAAAGCGAATACAAACTCCACTCAGTGCGCTGCGAAGCATCGCACAGTTTACACGCCACGATAGATCCAACTTTTAAATTCATAAAATGCCGTCTTGCGTTTTTAAACATTGTAAAAGTTGTTTCTAAAAGCAAATACGGGAAGATGGAATATATTCTTACAGATAACTATGGATTATTTGACCGTTTTATAATAATATTTCGATAAAATTCGTATTTCTGCAGACAATATGTAAGTGTTGCCAGTTTACGTCGACACCGTTTTCCCTGAATTAGGGAAAATGCACTTGTCAATTGATTATGTAGGTAATAATGATTGTCATGTTAATGAAAAATACATTAACGTATTGTAAAAGTATATTGTAGATTATATTTTTCTTATAAATATACTAATAGGATTTCCATTAGTATATACATTGTTTTGAGTTCGATCCCCAAACGATCCAAATATTCGTGTACACGCGGCTACTTGTCAAGCTATACTCTTTGACCTTTGTACCGTTCTTAGACCTTTGTACCGTTCTTATAGCATAGGGAATAAGTATCAAAATCGTACTTCGACTATTTAGCTTGACTTGGCGCCGTGTAGTACATTAAGTACAGAAACAGAAATTATTGATTGTAGCCATTATTTATTTTTAATTGCAATTTTTTTTGGTTACGATTTATGATTATGATATTCATAATTTATTGTATGCATGACAAAATGTTTTTAGCTAATTAATATTTATGACGTAAGCCTATCTATTTATTTCTCAATTTACGAATAAAATTAGTTAAAACTTAACTCGGAGCCTAAATTTTTTAAGAAATGTATTTATAAAAGCATACTTTAATGGTATCTTTTATTTGAATAATTTTCACAACAGCATTACATATTAAAAGCATTTATTAAATCTATGGCAAATTCTTCAAAACCACAAACGAATATAAAATATTACCTATGTAATATTTTTATATTCGTTTGCAAAAACTATATGCAAAATAGTGGGAGATTATTCATAATCTGGCAACTTTACACACACATAGACGCGCGTGTCCGTACAGTGCCAGTCGCCAAATGTCACGCACACATAGCTGTCAACGTGCCTCACTTAGTTGGACGAATACGCTACATCTGTTGTTAATAAATCTGTGTGCCAAACCAACAAAAACAAAAAAGAATACTGGCAAACAGAGAAAATAATACGACGAATGTATCAAATCAATAAAGCCTCAAAAAAATATCTGAATTAATAAAAAATAAAAGAAATCGGCCTATATACTCTAAAAAGCAACAAATGTATAAAAAGTATGAAATAAATGCTTAATTATATAATTAATTATACTTCTTAGCTATTTTTGGCTGTAAGTAATAAGTAGATTGAATGCGCTGGTTTGGAAAGGATGACGCCAAACAATAGGCTTTTAGAGGGATTTGGTTTGGCACCGACTTCAAAAACTAAGTGTTTAGTCTAATATAGTAATAACTTTATGGGAGAAATTCGAAAGGAAGTTTGAGAGGATTAGCGTATGTAAAAATTATTTCGTACTTTTCAGTGAGTCCATTTTTTTAAGGCGGTTCTCTTTTTTTTAAAAAGAAAGTAAATTATACCTAGTTAACATTTTTTGTTTTGTTTTATTTTTGTTTTGTTTCTTTTTCTTATTATTTTTATTTCATTCCTAATAATTTTAACGATCCCATCCAAAAGTTTTCTACACTCAATTTATTTCCTTGAAAAAAATACTAAAATATATTTATTATTACTTCCAACTTTGTACTGTACTGACTAAAGTTTGTCTGATATATGATGTTACAGCACACGATAGTGAGACTTATAAGTTGATTAATAAGGATTATTTTCTTTTGCAATAATATTGTCTTGGCGCTCGCATTTTACCTTTTTTAAATGATGATGTAAAGCTATGAATTTATGCCAGTCTCTAGACGTCAGGGCAATTTTCTTCTTCAAGTGTTTGCGCGAAGCTTTCTGGGTTTGGGTTCCGATGGCCCCAGACTTGAGTAATAGAAATGTATATGTTTTTCTAAAAGGTTCACTTGAATGTTGTGTGCAGGTAAATAACAGTTTTATTGAGCCTGTCTCGAGAAAATTAAAAGAAGGAATTGTAATAAGTATCTTCGGTGCTTCATAGTAACAGTGCAATTTTCGTTAGAGTTTGGTTTGTTGTTTATGTAAAGATTCCCTTTGTTTTTCTTATACAAGTTATTTAATTCTCAAATATTTTGAATTTAGAAGATTGACGCATTTGAGATTGATAAGAATTATCAATCTCAAACTCTTCAGTCACGCATAAATTCATAGTTTTTATCCTGTTGTACGACTATAGTAGAGAATCACTACAGGTTATACATTTGGTCATCCTTATTAATTAAATTTATTGATATGACCCAACATCTGCGTGTACTATTTCAGATTTTTCAAAAAGTACTTCGAGAACTTAAATCCATTGTAGTTATATGCTGTAAAATGTCATGAAAAACAAATAAAATGTTCTGTCATTGTTGTTCTTTGAAGTTTGTCATCTAAAATTCAAAATAGTTGAGAAGTTTTCAAGGCATTTAAACTTATGCGTTTTATTGCCCCAGTAATGAATATTCGTAGAAAATCAACTAGGACTCGTTTGCAAAACAAACAAATAGTATATCCTGTTTATAAATTCTCCAAAATTAACTGTTAGAACTGTTTCTGACTACAGCCGTTACTCAATGGAATCTTCTAACACTCAGCTGAAGATGCTTCACAGCCTAAAAGCAGGACTTTGATACCTTCTTGATGCCAAGATTCCGCAATTTTATGCCTATCTTTTTGGTTAGGCTAAATTAGGATATTTTTGGTACAGAAATCGTAAAAGATCTTTATTCCAAGATGTCACTGAAGCATAGCTTACACTTGTCCATTTTTGTACAGAACCCTTTCAAATCATTTCCTTTCTCACATTCACGAGAGAATCTAACATTTGTTGTTAATGTATTCATATTTCCGTACCGCTACCAATAATCAATCTGGCGTGTGTTACGAAGCTATTTACGAGTGTGTGGAGTGTACAATGTATACAAGACGGCAGCCATCTACCCTGAGGATTGTAACACCTGTTGTGACATATTGTAACAGGATTTTTCCTGAGAGTGTGTTGTTGGTTGGTATATGTTTATTTTTATAGTTGCAGTCCAATATGATCGATATACTAAGTTTAGTTTGAAGATTGGCCCTTGTCTTTCTATGTTATACTTATTATACGTAGGCTAATATAACATTTTGTGACTCAACTGCAATGCTCCTATCTGTAACGGGTTTCTTTTGTAGGTGGTATCTCATCTCATTAGCCAATAGCAGTCCACCGCTAGAAGCAGGCTTCCCGCAGGGTACGCCATAAGACCTGCTCTCCTGTTTTCGACATCTAGAAACTACCAGCCACACTCATCAAGTCCTCGGTCCATCTGGTTGGGTGGCTAACACTACGCTAGCTAAGACGTGGCCTTCATTCGAGAATCTGCTCACGTTAGGGACTACTCGTATCATCGCATCGGTTCTATGACTGATTTGGTCAGACTATGGACCACTTTAAGCTAGCTAAAATTTAGAATTAAGTCTAGAATTTTATCAAGCCCTTGCTCCGTCATACTAAAAACAGATTTTAGTTCCTAGCTTGGGAGGCCTGTTGTCGAATTATTTTAGAATCAATATGTTACTCGTAATTTTTAAGACTAATGTTAAAATTTTTTTGATGTGCAATAAAGTGTAATCTATCTATATACCCGGAGATATACCAAAATAGGTATAAGTAGAACTGAGCCCTTATTCGGACTTCAAGGCAGTTTATTTGAATCGAAACGAGGTAAACAACAATGTTATCTAGTTCTTCAAAAGGCGAACGCACATAAATTGTTTTCTCGCTCTCTAAACAAACATACATACATACATAGACTCACGCCTGTTTCCCCGAAAGGGTAGGCACAGGCATATTAAACGCCCACTTTTCGCCAGTTTTTGAGCCCACGTAATATGTGGCGAGCCTATTGCCGCTTATCGGGATATTTTGTTTGCCAGAACCTCGTCCGTTGATCGGCAGGCACCACTTACAGGTGAGGTTGGCTTGGGACCCTAAATTCTTGGTGGGAACCCTATGCATACTAAACATTGTGAACGTTAATATTTTGTAGATGATAATCGTAACAAAAAAATGTCACCGACACATACATAGGTTGATTTTGTCACTGATACATCACTCTGGCGGTCAAAAGGTTAATACATAATACGTGTTGTTCTTACCGACGAGATTTCTGGCAGAACAATGCCTGCCTTTGCAACCATCCAAATTTAATTGCATATATAATTATACAATTGAAAACGTGGTCAGTTGGTTGCTTGCTACGTAGTGCTAAGTGGGTTACCATGTGGGACAAATATTTGCATATGTCGTTTGTAACGGGTTCTGGTAGTAAAACGCAGTAGAGGATCTAGATGCGTTTATTTGCCGAGTATTGCCTCACTTCCCTTGCCACGAGTATGACCGACCAACAACACGACACTGGCCTGAACACTAAGGGCTGCAGTCTCCCACGCTGTTCCCTCCGGTAGTGTGTAGGCAGGCTGCTCGAAGGCTGCGCGTAGCGGTACAGGTCCTCGCTGACGTTGGCTCAGCTGGCAGGCGCCGGCGGTGCGAGTATGATGAGCAGGGCAGGCCAGACTCTTCGGCAGAGGTGACGCCGATGGCGATGTAGGAAAGTGTAGCGGTCTAGGAGCGTAGCCGGAGTCTTAAGGTGAACCTGGAACCTGAAGGAAAGCAGCATTAGGAGAGCCACAACCAATAGAGTCAGGCAGGCGGCGTCAGCCGGCCTCAGCTAGCAGGTAGAGAGATGGGCAGTACGCTAACGCAGTAAATGTAGTAACTTACCCACAGCTGGGACCAGGATACACGTATGAAGTAGTATAATTATAGATATAGTGGTATAGAATTTAGTAGCGGTAGTAGGTTAGTGTAGAGTAGCGGTGCCGGCCTCTCTGTCGGCCCCTTTATATACTGGGCCCTCCATCAGAGTTCGTGTCGGCGTGTAACCAAATATGGGCAAAACTCACGGGCGCGGACGATGGCCTTCTCTGATTGGCCGAGTGTATGGACGGTATTATGACGCAAACGCGGTAAGTACCGGACATACGTTACAATACCGCCCGCCTTAGGAGAGGATTTTACGTGGCTAATAAGGAAAATCCGACTAGCTGCGTTAGGTCTATGAGTCCGCTACTGTCCAAGCTAAGACGGTGTTAGATTATATTATTATTGTGTATGCAAAAATTAAATTATTAAATTTATATTTAAGTGTAAAACAATACAAATAGTATGGCAACATTTGACAGTTATATTTTTTATAAATAGGGTATCATTATTATAATGATTGCTCAATCTGTTAAACGCTCTCAAAGTGAACGGACATTTATATACTTCCTAGTGATATTCAAAGTGAATAAATATCAAGCGAATATTTATAAAAGTGTTTTTCTTTTAGTCCATAATCTCTAACAGGTTATGGGCCCAGTGCCGCGTTTCTAAATTCAGTAAAAAAAAAAAAAGTCACAACGACCGACTGTCTATAGTGTTTAAATCGTTATTCTATCGTGTGGAATAAAAAGTGCTGTAAACGTGAGTAATGGAACATTTAAAACAAAAAAGGAATATTAAACCGTTTGCCGGCGATAACTATAGTATATGGAAGTTTAGAATACGATCGTTACTAAGTGAAATGGAGATTATAGACGTTGTCGACAGTGACATTCCTCAAATACGGTCCGAGACATGGGAAAAGAATAATAGAATGGTGAAAAATATTCTAGTGGAATATTTGTCGCATTCATTTATCGGTTTTGTGAACGACGGTATAACGGCTAGAGAAGTTTTCAAAAGTTTGGATTTGCTTTATGAACGCAAAAGCCTCGCAAGTCAATTAGCGTTAAGAAAAAAGCTTTTGGGCCTAAAATTACACGATGATATGCCACTTATAAAGCATTTCACGATTTTTGACGACTTGATAACAGAATTGTTAGCAGCCGGCGCAAAATTAGAAGAGACCGACAAGGTTGCTCATTTGTTGCTAACACTACCCAATACCTATGATGGGGTCATCACGGCTATAAAAACATTAACCGAAGATAACCTAACCCTCGCATTCATCAAAACCAGATTATTAGACCACGAAGTTAAATTGAAGAATGAGGGTAGTGACACAAGTGTAAAAGTTTTACATGTTGAAAATAAAAACGGAACGACTTATAAGCGGAAGTTTGAGAACTACCCGCATCAGTATAATAAAAAAATTAAAGTGCAGAATAATACGAAATCTATAAAATTTCATTTTTGTGGACACAAGGGACACATTAAAAAGGATTGCTTTAATTTTAAACGGACGAATAAACAGAAAAATATGGCAGACATAGTCGAAAGTCGACAAGAGTCGAAATCTGATGACTTTTCAGGTTATGCATTCATGACTGGACTGGAGTCCAAACAAAATTACATTCTTGTTGGATTCGGGAGCTTCGGATCATATTATAAACAGGGATGATATTTTTATTACATATGAATATTTACGTAAACCAATAAATATTTCTGTTGCTAAAAATAATACATTTATTTCAGCCACGAAGAGAGGTTAAATCAATGTTATAAGCAACAACAGTGTTCCAGGTGTACTGGAGAATGTTCTTTACTGCCCTGAAGTACCGTACAATTTATTGTCAGTTTCAAGGGTGCAGAAGGCTGGCCTGGACATAATTTTTGATTGGAATGGGACACTCATTTTGAAGGATGGTAAAATAATCATGACAGGTAATGTTTTAAATAACTTAATTACTTTAGATTTTGTGATACCTTTTAATAATGTGAGGGAGGGTCATTCTATTTGCCAATTACGCCAGGATAATATAAATAATTATGATTTATGGCATCAACGCCTGGGTCATATTAGTAACACTAAATTTATAGAATTAAAACGTAATAATTTGATTGAAGATGTACGTCAAATTGAATCCATATTACCTACCAATAGTTTATGTGAAGCTTGTATAAATGGCAAACAGGCTAGACTACCTTTAAATAAAATGAAGACTAAGGAATACATAAAGCGACCTCTATATGTTGTACATTCAGATGTATGTGGACCTATCACTCCTTCAACGTTTGATAATAAAAATTATTTTGTTTTGTTTGTCGATCAGTTCACCCATTATTGTGTGGTTTACCCTTTGACTTATAAGTCAGATGTGTTTTCGGCATTCAAAGATTTCGTTGCGAAAAGTGAGTCAAAGTTTAATTCTAAATTAGTTACTTTGTATAGTGATAACGGTGGCGAATATTTATCAACCGAAATGAAAGATTACTGTAAATCAAAGGGTATTAGTTATCACTTAACGGTTCCTAGAACGCCACAATTAAATGGTGTAGCTGAACGTATGGTGCGAACCATAACCGAAAAGGCTCGTTCAATGTTAACTGGTGCAAAGCTGGATAAGCGGTTTTGGGCGGAAGCAGTGTTAACTGCTGTTTACTTAATAAATATTTCGCCAACAAAAGCCTTAAATGTTTATAAAACACCATATGAGATGTGGCATGATAGGAAACCGAATATTAAAACCCTTAGGATTTTTGGTTCAACTGTGTATGTCCATAATAAAACCAGTAAATGTATTGACGACAAGTCATGGAAAGGCATACTGGTGGGCTATTGTCCAAATGGTTATAAGGTATGGAACACAGAATGCGAAAGGTATATGACTGTTAGAGATGTTATAGTCGACGAGGTAAATTTTCTGGTATCCAGGCATACAATAAAGCCGGAAGGGAATAATGTGAAATATTCTCATCACAAAAGTGATATCTGTATTGAGTCTCAAGACTCTCAAGTTACCAGTATACCTAAATCAGATAATTCGAAATCTGATGAACTAGCAAGTCATTACGAAATTCGCAACGTGCTAAATGAGGTTCCATGTGAACCCGTGATCGAAAACGATTCTTTACCTGTAAGCGAAAAATCTGATTTACCTAGAAGGAGTGATAGGCTCAAAGATCGACCCCCTATTTGTTATAAGATCAGTGATGGTGACGATGATTGCTTATTTGGTGTACAATCATTTGCATGTATTATACCTAAATCATTTCATGATATAAAGTCACTTGATAGTGGGTCTTATTGGGAGAAAGCTATCGAAGATGAGCTAGAATCCCATAGAATAAATAATACATGGACTCTGGTGCCAAGACCAGAGAATAAAAATATTATAGATTGTAAATGGGTTTTTAGTATAAAAAATTATGAATTTGGAAAACCTTTAAGATATAAAGCTCGTCTTGTCGCTAGAGGTTTCAGCCAACAGTATATTACTGATTACAATGAAACATTTGCGCCTGTCGCTAGAATAGCTAGCTTTCGATTTATAATTAGTTTTGCAAACCAACATAACTTATTGATTCACCATATGGATGTTAAAACTGCATTTTTAAATGGCGTCTTAAAGGAAGAAATATATATGAAAATTCCTGAAGGCGTTGTATGTAAGTTTAATCATTATGTATGTAAATTAAATAATGCTTTGTATGGATTGAAACAGGCTGCACGGTGTTGGTTTGAGATATTCGAACGTTCTCTTAAAGATAAAGGTTTTCAAAATTCATCAGTTGATAGGTGTATATATATGTTAGATAAAGGAAATATCAAGAAAAACATATATGTTGTATTGTATGTCGATGATTTGGTTATCACATGTGCTGACATTCATACAATGAATGAATTCAAATGTTATTTAATGACTAAATTTAAAATGACTGGTTTGCATAATATAAAGTTTTTTTTTGGTATCAAAGTAACAAGGTATTCTGATAAAATTACATTAGATCATAGTGCTTATATTCATACAATTTTGAATAAGTTTAATATGATCGATTGCAACCCTGTTAGTACCCCTACTGAAGCTAAGTTGAATTATGACTCATTAAATCTGAAAGATAAATATGATGCACCGTGTCGTAACCTTATTGGGTGTTTAATGTATGTTATGTTGTGTACTCGCCCTGATTTAAGTACATCGGTCAATATATTAAGCCGTTATACACAAAATAATAATAAAGAACTATGGCATTGTTTAAAACGTGTATTAAGATATCTTAAAGATACTATGAATTTAAAGTTGACCTATAAAAGGAATAACTATGACAATATATTATGTGGATATGTTGATTCTGATTGGGGTGGTCATGACTATTCTGATAGAAAAAGTACTACCGGTTATTTATTCAAATTGTTTGAACAATGTACTATAACTTGGTGTACAAAGAGACAAACTTCAGTGGCAGCTTCGTCTACTGAAGCTGAATATATGGCCCTGTACGAGGCTGTGAAAGAAGCCTTATGGCTCAAGTCTCTAGCAGAAAGTATTAATATACAAATTAATAAACCTATTATTATATTTGAAGATAATAATGGTTGCATTAGCATTGCTAATAATCCATCTAACCATAAGAGGTCAAAACATATTGATATTAAATATTATTTCTCAAGGGAACAGGTTGAGAGAAATATAATTAAATTAAATTATATTTCAACAGGTAACCAACTAGCTGATATTTTGACTAAGCCGTTACCAGCGAGTTCTTTTCAAGACCTCAGATACAAAATGTGTTTAGAATAAGTATTATTATTATTGTATAGTTTGATTTTTTTTTGATTAACCATATTGTAGTGCACAACAAATATATTGTCGATTATTGTGCCGCATAGATTCGGCTATTAAGTTTATGTCATAATCATTAAAAAATGATTGAAATGGTCTGATTAGGTTTTTCTGGGTTTTCCCTAATCCTAGCAACAAATGTTGGACCACGTTTACGCATATGTACTCCCAGCGAACACTTGGAAGTGATATATATGATCTGTTGTTTGAATTGTATAATTTAAATTTTTGAGGGGGCGTGTTAGATTATATTATTATTGTGTATGCAAAAATTAAATTATTAAATTTATATTTAAGTGTAAAACAATACAAATAGTATGGCAACATTTGACAGTTATATTTTTTATAAATAGGGTATCATTATTATAATTATTGCTCACTCTGTTAAACGCTCTCAAAGTGAACGGACATTTATATACTTCCTAGTGATATTCAAAGTGAATAAATATCAAGTGAATATTTATAAAAGTGTTTCTCTTTTAGTCCATAATCTCTAACAGACGGCATATAGAGAGAAGGAAGGGAAAGTCTTCTACGGTTTGTAACAAATAGTTAGGCACCATAGGGTATAAGTTTTAGGTCCTTAATATGCCAAAACCCAATAGAATTTCCAGACGCGTCCGACAACTCGTAAACGAGAGGCGACTTTTTATTAATCACTGTGCACTTCACGAATTTAGGGGCTAGTTTCTTACAGAAGGATTTATCCTTGTCGCTCTGATAAAAAGTCCTTTTCCACACAGTGTCTCCCACATTAAACTCAGGTGGTTTACGGCGTAAATTATACGTTTGGGAATTCCTAGCATGAGCTTGAATGAGGAGTGCCTGAACTTTGTCAAATATGCCTGATAAGTGACCTATGTTTTCTGCGTAATCGTCCCTAGGTATGTATACTATATCATCAGCGTCCATGTCGACATAGTGTGAGCCGCATGGAACTAATTCACGTCCATAGACTAAAAAACTAGGTGTATAGCCCGTGACTTCATTAACTGCAGTATTTAATGCAAACTGCACCTTAGGTAGGAGAGTGTCCCATAATCTCTGGTCATTTCCTATAAACGCCGCTAAGGTAGAACCAATGGTTTTATTATAGCGTTCGACCGTATTCACATGTGGGGAATATTTAGGAGTATAATGAAGATTAGGGATTTTGTGCTTGCACAACATAGCTTTTAAAGTAGCACTTACAAACTGTTTACCATTGTCCAATATAATTGTAGATGGTATACCATGAACTAAAAATATTTTTTCTTCCAAAATATTAGTTATTATTTCAGCAGTTGCGCGCCTGATAGGAAAAAGTTGACAGTATTTACTAAAACAACAAGTTACAACAAAGATGTAGGCGTTTTGTTTTCTTGTGACGGGTAATGGCCCCACCAAATCTAATGGTTTGGAAGGGTCGTGAACACACTTTGGGTCGTCCCATGGTTCCCAATGGTGCATGGTTCTGATGTTTGTGCGCGATACAAGTGTCACAAGAATTTATGAACTTAACCACGTCACGGCGCATTTTGGGCCAATAGTAACGCAGTGCTAAGCGCTTGTAAGTTTTAAATATACCGAAATGTCCCGAAGTGGGTTCGGCATGGTTCTCTAATATGGCATTATTTCGATCAGAAGAAGGTAGTACTTCTTTCCATTCGAACTCCTTACGTAGCATACACCTAGATTTTATCAAACGATACAATTTATTATTTTTAATAGAATAGTCTGGATAGTCATTAGGCGAAGATAAACAACCATTGTAGGTGGCTGAATACCATTGATCAGTGTCAACATTAGGGTCATTCACTTTATTATTATTCGCGTTAATTATATTTACAGGTAGGGATCGCGATAACGCATCGGCTATAATATTATCTGCGCCGCGCCGATGTTTTATTTCGAAGTTAAAGGCTGACAGACGAACCGACCACCGAGCTAATCTACCAGTCGGGTTGCTCAAGTTTAGGAACCATTTCAGTGCAGAATGGTCAGTATACACCACGAACTTTAACCCGTTATATAAATAACAGCGCCAATATTCGAGGGCTGTTAGAACTGCTAATGTCTCCCGTTCTGTTATACTGTAGTTTTGTTCCTGTGCATTTAGTGACCTACTCATGTAAGCGATAGGTAGTTCCACGCCATCTATTACTTGTGTAAGCAACCCACCGATGCCACTCGCACTCGCATCTGTGTGAACTTGAAAAGGTTTCACGTAATCGGGACACGATAATATTGGTGCGGAGCTTAACAATTGTTTTAGTTTACAAAACGAGTCATCAGCTTCCACCGACCACTGAAATGGTGCGGCTTTCTTACCGGTAGAGGTAAGTTTGTTCAAAGGACCGGCAATAGTACTAAAATTAGGTATTAATCGCCGATACCATGATGCAATGCCTAAGAACCTTTTGACTTCTTTTTTATTCTTAGGCGTAGCATATTGAAGAATGGCTTCCACCTTACATGGGTCTACTTGTAATCCTTTAGAGTTTACTACGTAGCCCAAGTACTTCAATTCCTCACGGAAGAATTTAGATTTTTCTAATTTAATGGTAAGGTTGGCCGATTTTATTTTTCGTATACTTTATTTAATAGTGACACATGAGCATTAAAACATGGCGATATAAGCATGATATCATCTAAAAAAACGAATACAGAGTTTTCGAACTCAGGACTGTTCGTAAACAAGTGATCCACCAAACGCTGTTGTGTCGCAGGCGCATTCGTTAAACCAAACGGCATAGTCACAAATCTAAATGTTTCTCTAGTAGGCACATAGAACGCAGTCTTATCACGATCACATTCGCGAAGAGGCGTCTGCCAAAAGGACTTAGATAAGTCTATACTACTTAGATATCTAGCGTTCCTAAGGTTGTCTAAAATTTCGGATACGTAAGGTAGTTTGTACGCGTCTTTTTAGTAATAGAATTAAGTTTCCGACTATTTAAACAAAACCTTAGTTTACCGTCCTTCTTAGGCGTTAGTAAAATCGGTGACGACCACGGACTTTCGCATTTTTCTACCACTCCCAATGCAAGCATTTCGTCTAATTCGTCAATAATTATTTTTAATTTCGCCGGCGGTAACCTATAATATCTTTGGCGTATCGGCGCAGAATCGCCAGTGTCTATTGCATGTTCTATTAAGTGAGTTTGTCCTAAACCGGTTTTTTCAGTAGAAATCGACTCGTATTGCTTTATAATTAACTTAGCCGTTCTTTGTTGTGACTCACTCAACTCACTAAAAGATTGCAATACGTTCGTGTTACTCGGCTTATTTTCACTTAACACACTACACGGCAATGTTTTAGACATGCATACGGATGCGATACGGTTAGGCAGTAATTTAAATAGTTTCCAGAAATCGATGCCTAAAATTAAATTACTTGTAACTTCGGGAATAATATAAGCTTTCAATAAGTGGGTTTGATTATTAAAAGTAGTGGGTAAGTTGATAAAACCGCGCGGCAACAATATATTTCCACCCGCGGACCGAATGGAGTTAGTGTTGTGACACTGCTGTATTTCTAACCCGGTTTTAGTCATTACCTCCATATGGGAGTTGTTACCTAAAATTGTAATGGCTGAACCGGAATCGAGCAATCCACAAATAGGTAAACTGTTAATCGTTACGTTAACATAGGGCCGTAGGTCATTTTTAGGCTTATTATCCAGGATCGAGGCGACGGAATAACTAGAGAAATACACTTTTAGAGTGTTTAGCCAATTTCTCCAATCATCTTTGTCAAAATTGGTTGAATAGGTTGTAGAACCTAATTTAGATTTTGACACGCCCCGACCCTGACCAACTAGTTTTTTGGTTTCGTTGATTTACAGTTCGGGCAATTAGGGAATGTCACATCCCTACGGCCGCACTTGAAGTAAATTGCAAACCGATCGCGTTTGCACTCATTCAAACTGTGATCATTGATACGGCAGCACGGGCAGTACTTGGACGTGACTAGAGCGACAGAGCTAGGTTTAGACTTAGGATTCCTAGGTTCGTTGTTCTCAGTGAATTCGGGTTTACCTGGCGTACCCTCTATAGTGGCAACGGGATAATTATTGAAGGAATTATTACGCGCTCGGTTATTAGGTTTGTGACTGTAAGCTAGGTCTGGTGCCAACGTGTCGTTATTATAATACGGTTTGCGGAATTGAGAGTTCAAACATTTCATCCGTTCGTAGTTTAAACATAACGTCTGCAGTGTTGCTATACTATCTATTGAAGATATTGACGGAGCTAACACTAGCGAGTAGCATGCACGTATGTTATGCAATAGAATGTCTAACTTTTCGCGTTCGGACAATCGCTTTGACGGTGACAGCCTAGCAAACAGCTGATTCATTATCGAGAGATAAATAATTATAGTTTCGGTAGCACCTTGAGTACGTCGGCGGATTTCATTTAATAACCGGTACTCATAATCGTACGGTGTGAAATCGTCTATTAATTTAGTGGTGAGTTCTTCCCATGTAGTGAAATATTCTTTTAGGCCGCGGTACCAGTGAAGTGCGTTACCGGTGAATATTTCGGAGGCATATGATAAAATTTTAGTGGAAGGTAGATTACGCGCGGTTTGGAATTCGGTTACGCGTTGTAGGAACGCTCGGACGCATCCCGTACCGTCGTATTTTAGCTTAGACAGTTCGCTAACTCTCAAATGCTCGCAATGCAATACTGGGGCTAACCCTGCCTGCGTCGAGGTAGACGGCGCAGGTTGGGCCTCAGCCACAGCATCAGCTGAGCGAACACCTGATTGTTCAATGGCGGACAGCTCCACCGAGAGCTTGTCGAACCGGCTGCACAATTCGGTTATCCATTTTGAATACGCCGTAGGACTTTCCATCCTACGGAGTCTGTGGAATATGTGGTTGTGCAGTGCGGTAGACCTCCTAGCTAGGTTCGCGTCGTAAGAAACAGATAACGAATTTAGTCGCTTGGCCAGCTCAGACACGGCCTCGCTAGCGCCCTCGAAGTCCACCGCTATGGCTAGACCCGACTCCAAGATGTCATCATTTGGAATGGCTTCAAGTAGTTTAGGGAGCTGCTTCCGCAGACCTAGGACAGAGGTAGCCGGCTCCTCACCTCTAATCGCGACCTCGTATGCTAGTTCATTTTTGTTTAAAAGGAAGTATTTAATGGGGTGTGAGCCCATTGTGTATGAATAAATAAACTGCGTAAGTATATACTATACACTACACTCAGTGCGCAAGCGTTCCGCCCTTACAAATGGCCTACTTTACGATTAGGCGTAAAAGTTCGACCGTTAGGACTAATTAGAGAAAACGTTAGAATTAAAAATTGCGAACTAGTACGTAGTAGGTAGTTACACTAAAAGGTAGACAATTAGTACAACAATACGTACCGGTTCGCTGTAGTCGCACCTGCTCGCTTACAATGATGGAGACCTGCTAGATGAGAACTCGAGCACGGAAAGCGAGACAATAACCCACGTAGGCGCCACTATAACGGGTTCTGGTAGTAAAACGCAGTAGAGGATCTAGATGCGTTTATTTGCCGAGTATTGCCTCACTTCCCTTGCCACGAGTATGACCGACCAACAACACGACACTGGCCTGAACACTAAGGGCTGCAGTCTCCCATGCTGTTCCCTCCGGTAGTGTGTAGGCAGGCTGCTCGAAGGCTGCGCGTAGCGGTACAGGTCCTCGCTGACGTTGGCTCAGCTGGCAGGCGCCGGCGGTGCGAGTATGATGAGCAGGGCAGGCCAGACTCTTCGGCAGAGGTGACGCCGATGGCGATGCAGGAAAGTGTAGCGGTCTAGGAGCGTAACCGGAGTCTTAAGGTGAACCTGGAACCTGAAGGAAAGCAGCATTAGGAGAGCCACAACCAATAGAGTCAGGCAGGCGGCGCCAGCCGGCCTCAGCTAGCAGGTAGAGAGATGGGCAGTACGCTAACGCAGTAAATGTAGTAACTTACCCACAGCTGGGACCAGGATACACGTATGAAGTAGTATAATTATAGATATAGTGGTATAGAATTTAGTAGCGGTAGTAGGTTAGTGTAGAGTAGCGGTGCCGGCCTCTCTGTCGGCCCCTTTATATACTGGGCCCTCCATCAGAGTTCGTGTCGGCGTGCAACCAAATATGGGCAAAACTCACGGGCGCGGACGATGGCCTTCTCTGATTGGCCGAGTGTATGGACGGTATTATGACGCAAACGCGGTAAGTACTTACAGTTCTTATGGGGAACAGGTTGCTGTAGGAAACGGACAACAAGCACTGCCGTAGTAACGACATCATTTTGCAGTACTTAAGGTACAGGACCACATCACTGCGTCATTACCCAGACAAGTTTCTACGCAATAAAACTTATAACTCTTATCGCAGTTCAAGCGTTGAATAGAAATGAGTTTCAACACATTTTTCCTAATAATTTTAACGATCCCATCCAAAAGTTTTCTACACTCAATTTATTCCCTTGAAAAAATTACTAAAATATATTTATTATTACTTCCAACTTTGTACTGTACTGACTAAAGTTTGTCTGTGTCGTAAGGATTATTTTGGTTGTCAATGACATTGTCTTGTCGCTCGCATTTTATCTTTTTTAAATGATAATGTAAAGCCATGAATGATGAAATATATGAATTTATGCCAGTCTCTAGGCGTCAGGGCAATTTTCTTCTTCAAGTGTTAGCGCGAAGCTTTCTGGGTTTGAGTTCCGATGGCCGCAGACTTCAGTAATAAAATGTATATTTTTCTTACAATGTATGTTTTTCTTACAAGGTTCACTCAAATGTTGTGTGCAGGTAAGTTACAGTTTTATTGAGCCTACCTCTATAAAGTTAAAATAAGGCATTGTAAGTATCTTCGGTGCTTCATAGTAAAAGTGCAATTTTTGTTAGAGTTTGGTTTGTTGTTTATGCAAAGGCTCCCTTTGTTTTTCTTATACAAGTTATTTAATTCTCAAATATTTTGAATTTTAAAGACTGAAGCACTTGAGATTGATAAGAATTATCAATCTCAAGTGCTTCACGCATAAATTCATATTTTTTATCCTGTTGTACGACTATAGGTAGAGAATCACTACAGGTTATACATTAATTCATCCTTATTTATTAAATTTATTGATATGACCCAACATCTGCGTGTATTATTTCAGATTTTCAAAAAGTACCTCTAGAACTTCAATCCATTGTAGTTATATGTTGCTGGAAAATGTCATGAAGAACAAATAAAATGTTCTGTAGTTCTTTGAAGTTTGTCATCTAAAATTCAAAATAATTGAGAAGTTTTCAAGGCATTTAAACTTATGCATTGTATTGCCCCAGTAATGAATATTCGTAGAAAATCACTAAGGACTTGTTTGCAAAACAAAAAAAAAGTATATCCTGTTTATAAATTCTGCAAAATTAACTGTTGGAACTGTTTTTGACTACAGCCGTTGCTCAATGGAATCTTCTAACACTCAGCTGAAGATGCCTAAAAGCAGGACTTTGATACCTTCTTGATGCCAAGATTCCGCAATTCTATGCCTATCTTTTTGGTTAGGCTATACTTCGATATTTTTGGTACAGAAATTGTAAAAGATCTTTATTATCCAAGATGTCACTGAAGCATAGCTTACACTTGTCCATTTTTATACAGAACCCTTTCAAATCATTTCCTTTCTCACATTCACGAGAGAATCTAACATTTGTTGTTAATGTATTCATATTTCCGTACCGCTACCAATAATCAATCTGGCGTGTGTTACGAAGCTATTTACGAGTGTGTAGAGTGTACAATGTAAACAAGACGGCAGCCATCTACCCTGAGGATTGTGACACCTGTTGTGACATATTGTAACAGGATTTTTCCTGAGAGTGTGTTGTTGGTTGGTATATGTTTATTTTTATAGTTGCAGTCCAATATGATCGATATACTAAGTTTAGTTTGAAGATTGGCCCTTGTCTTTCTATGTTATACTTATTATACGTAGGCTAATATAACATTTTGTGACTCAACTGCAATGCTCCTATCTGTAACGGGTTTCTTTTGTAGGTGGTATCTCATCTCATTAGCCAATAGCAGTCCACCGCTAGAAGCAGGCTTCCCGCAGGGTACGCCATAAGACCTGCTCTCCTGTTTTCGACATCTAGAAACTACCAGCCACACTCATCAAGTCCTCGGTCCATCTGGTTGGGTGGCTAACACTACGCTAGCTAAGACGTGGCCTTCATTCGAGAATCTGCTCACGTTAGGGACTACTCGTATCATCGCATCGGTTCTATGACTGATTTGGTCAGACTATGGACCACTTTAAGCTAGCAAAAATTTAGAATTAAGTCTAGAATTTTATCAAGTCCTTGCTCCGTCATACTAAAAACAGATTTTAGTTCCTAGCTTGGGAGGCCTGTTGTCGAATTATTTTAGAATCAATATGTTACTCGTAATTTTTAAGACTAATGTTAAAATTTTTTTGATGTGCAATAAAGTGTAATCTATCTATATACCCGGAGATATACCAAAATAGGTATAAGTAGAACTGAGCCCTTATTCGGACTTCAAGGCAGTTTATTTGAATCGAAACGAGGTAAACAACAATGTTATCTAGTTCTTCAAAAGGCGAACGCACATAAATTGTTTTCTCGCTCTCAGTTTGCGAACATATATTGTGAGAGAAAATAGTTACAGTTTTACTCTTTCGTGGTCATGGTAATAAATTACAT
Organism: Euclidia mi; assembly: GCA_944739405.2. NCBI lineage: Eukaryota > Metazoa > Arthropoda > Insecta > Lepidoptera > Erebidae > Euclidia > Euclidia mi. The sequence goes on from OX123197.2 coordinate 11,860,249, forward strand.
ACGTCTTATTTTATAAATAAACTTTTTTATAAAATTTCTATTTACAATTTATAGCATTAACACAAGAGAAACATCCTGACCTCCAGAAAACATGTTCTACTCAGTTTGGAAGTCAAGAGATTCAGATATTTGTAATATTTAAATGTGTTATAAACTATTTAAAAATAAAAATAATTTCAAGAATATCTGTCCATCAACATCCTATGAAAACCATTGTTTTATACAAGATCTGTGTTAATTAATAGTTAATTAAAGTCACCATTATCAGACGTGAAGTGTATCCATTGTATTAGATCAGTTGAAAGTTTGTGCTGCCTCTGAAGTAAATGATTTAGTTTCATGTATAGTCCGTGCCACGAGAACATAGACTTTTTGTAAACAAAGAATTTCTACTAAGAGACTTAGCGATAGTTCTGTCAAAAACAAATAATGTCAAATCCAATGAGCGCAACGATACATAGATACGTGTTATTGGAAACTAATGTGTCAATGGATCGGGTTTTTATCGATATAATGCGCTGTCAACAGGATCTTTCGATGTTTTGAGGTACTGACGCCTAGAATGTCAACATTTGGCGTTAGTTCATTGAAATGTTACATTCTTGGGCTTAACATGCATTTATCAGAGGACAAAATTACATTTTTTGTTATCAAGAAGGGGTAAATGTAATGTTAAATACAAGTTTATAGGATCGCAACGCTCTTCCCGCTGCCGGCATCTCGAAAAAACGGGTGCAGAGTAGCAGATGGCAAACTATAATTAGTTGCGCAGAAAATTATTTATACCTAAAAAAGAAATTGCGTTTTCAGACTAAGTACCGTAACTTTTAATGGATTTTGTTTAAGTTCATTCTGACGATTTCATTCACAGACAACGTAAAATCTCCATGCCTAGATTTTTTTATGCAATGTACTAGCTAGTTATCTTCTTAATAAATATAAAATCCTTGCGTTACTGACTGACTGACAGACAAGCTACAGCGAAAACTATAAGGCTCATGAAGCTGAAATTTGCCAGATGTGATCCTTGGGGACCATAGGGGTGCACTAAGAAGGGATTTCCTGGAATTCCCACGGGATCCGGCAAAAACAGCTTAATTAAAACAATCTGCGGGCGTAGCTGCGGGCGTCCTCTAGTCTGTAATATTATTCATTATTGGTCAATAATTTAATATTTTAGGATAGGTAGGCTACTTTGCAAATTATTTATTGTCTATGATTTAAAAAAAATGCATGTCAATAATAGAGTAACATGTATGTTCCCTATCATTTACATACATGGCACTCTATTTTACCTTAATTTACAGAATAAATTACGTGTAAAACGACAAAAAATCAGCAAATTTATGAAAATTCAACCATTCAAACGCAAAATCAAATATTTTTATTTCAGTAAAATTTAACAATATAAATTGAAAAACATAGTGGCATAATTTAGGCATTGAAAAAAAAAGACTGTTCACAATGTATACAATCTAAAACACAACTGTTACAATCAAAAAGGTTGTGAAGCCCTGAATGTTTGTTTACAAAAAGTCTATCTTCTCGTGGCACCAACTATAGTACATTGTAGTTCGTAATAGATATTTGTTTGTATTTCTGAAAGGCGTAACAATTTCGAGAGAACTAAAATAGCCCCATGGGATATTAAAGAAAATTAGGTTCTCAGACTATCTTCAGACTTCTATGCAGTTTATTTTGATAACACACCTAAGCAGTTCCCGTGCCTACTACTTGCGTATTAAATTGTTAATCTGTTTTCACTATTTTCTGTGTAATCACGAAATGGACTCATCTTATCATCGGCCCCGTCTATAAACTGTCCCACTGCTGGGCACGGGCCTCTTCTCACCATGAGAAGGTTAAGGCCGTAGTCTACCACGCTGGCCAAGTGCGAGTTGGCAGACTTCACATGTCTTTCAAGAACATTATGGAGAATTCTCAGTCATGCCGGTTTCCTCACGATGTTTTCCTTCACCGTTAAGCAAGCGATAATTAACAATTTAATACGCACATAACTTCGAAATGTCATTGGTGCACGCTGTGAATTCGACCCCGAGACCCTCTGCGTAGCAGTCCGTCGGTCTCTCCACGAGGCTATCGCCGCGAAATGGCTCCATCGTCTCTAATGGACTAATTCGTTAAATGCCTAACTCTGAAAAGGACTAAGTTATGCAATACCTAATTCTCAGAAAGACTTAATATTCGTGAAATGCCTTAACATAGCGTAGTGTCAGTATGTTTAAGGCCGCTGCCGTTTCACAACTAGAAGAAAAAATAAACTGAGGTAGGTAAAAACTGAATAATTTAGTAAATATATTAATTCTGCGATCATCTGATAGCCGAAATTTTACAACAACAACTTTAAACAAAACCTCTTTGTTGGTTCTAAAGAGATTTATGAAAAACCAAAAAGTTAAGAATTAACGGTCAAAGCAAATAAGTAAATGATCAAGGCGCGTATTTTTTAAACTTTTAATGACTTTTGTTAAGACAAATTCTAACGGGGCGTCGGAAATGGTGAGAAATATTCGTTCTGTAAGTTAAGTTGTAATTTACGAATGAAATGAAGCTGAAAATTATTGCTTATTGTTGATTCATTGATTTAGTTATAGTCTGTTTTTACTTGACTACGGCGATTTTAAAAGGAAGGGTAATGTTTTTGGCATTCTGTGTATTAATGCAGGTAAGTGTTCCTGGTACCCACATTAGGTATACGAGGTGCGACCACGGCTCTAGCTTGAGCATTTCCTTCCTTTTTTACGTAGTCGGGTTTTATATTTATGTTTGGTAGCTTCGCTTCTGTGCAATTTCGTTTGCTATTAATAATATAAAATGGCTGCTGTGTCAAATAGTATTATGGTATATACTATACATATAAATTACCTACAAATACCTAACTTATTTTCTGCTTACAGTGGCATCTGATGGCCATTAGATTTGCAATGACATAGAAACCCAAACTGATTTTAATCTATCAATTTATTGGTGTATTCTTTTCTACTAGATTTATTTATTATTTATTTGTAGGATAAATGAACAATTAATAAACAATCCCAATTTTGCCATATGGCCTGTCAGATAAGGTACCTTTTAATGATCTGTGAAAATCGATACGCCATAATGTCGTATTCCATTCATTATATTTACTTCAACATATAACAATGTAGCAATGAAACAAATAGAACATTCAAATGAGCCTTAAAATATAGAGAAGATTTTTTTTATAGACTCAAGCCTGTATCCCCAAAGAGGTAGGCAGAGGTGTAACTTTACTTTACTCCCACATTTCGCCATGAATTTTTAGGTCCCACGTAATAGTGGGTGAGCCTATTGCCGTACCGGGCACATTACCAAACTCTGTGCTGCTACTGAGAATTCCCTAACGGAAAAACCCAATAACACTTTGCCCGATCCGGGAATCCAACCCGAGGCCTCCCAGTCCAACGCGCACATTTATGCCGCGAGACCAACGAGGCAGTCCAGAGTATTTAAGTTATACATCATTATAATGATATTTCCGGTTCTTATACAATACAAATTTTGTAATTACTTAAATTTGCAGTGGACAGTTTGTACATTCATAGGTATATACTAAGCATGTATATAAAACTTAACTACAAACATTTCATATAGGTACTTGTTAAATTAATTGGCAAGTGCGATAACCATCTACCAGATAACCAGTTGAAGTATAAACGCATTCACTGACGCAGTTGGCACATTTTCATCCCCGTATTTATACATATATGTACATCCTTATTTGTATTTGGTTTTGGAGAAGAAAATAAAAAGTTCCTTACTTTTCTTTAATTCTAAAAAAAATATGCACTAAATTGCGACGTTGCCATTCATACTATGAAATGGCTCTTAAACTAGTAAACTAGCAGATATGTGTATAGCGCGTCACACAAGTCAGACCCATCCATTTTTGTCCTTCCCGTGTCGACTGTAAAATGCGCGGCGTAAGTGTCGTTGAAATGGCAGTCTCTCACTAATTGGAGCTGTTCATTACTCTGTGGCACGATGCCTTTGCAAGTACTGAGGACTGCATCCTGCCTATACAGTAAAGCGATAAGCGCTTTATTGGACTGCTTATTTAAAAGTAAACAAATCTAAGGGCTAAACAAGTGGTATTCAATTAGTATTCATTTCTTTTTTTTTTAAAGACCACTCCCGCATTAGGACTAAATCCTGTGTCGCGGGGGACTTTACAAACATACAAATAACGGACACAATGAACAACCAGACTCGAAACAATAATTTGTGGATCACACAAAGTGTTGTCTCGTGTGGAGATCAAACCCACAACACTCGGTGCAGTTTCAAGCGGCGAAGCAACCGCTTAAACCAATACGCCAACCGTGCAGTCAATCAGCGCTATCGCTATTTGCTAACGGTCAGTTTCATTATTCGATCTGTTCACTGCTACTAGAGACTTAAATTTAACATAAGGTCCGTACATAGTATGTCAACTATGCATCTTTAGTAGCCAAATCCATCGATATGTCAAATATTGAAACTGCCGTTAACAAGGGCGTCGCCAAGAGGGGCAGAGGGGGGCAGCTGACCCCCCCTAGAGATTTAAAAAACCCTACATTTTACACTTCTCAGTACTTTTCTCATTTTCCATATCAACTTGAACCCCCCCCTCTCTAGGCCATCGGCAGGCGACCTTGCCCTTCCTTAGGCAACCGGCTAGCAACGTCCCTGGCCGTAAATGGAATATGAAATTTGCATCGATATGTCACGTGTTGATAGAGATGTTAGAAATGAGGAGTGGATGCCACTTGACTAGGTCCCCTGGTTAGTTAACAAAGCAGACGTATGGCCTAGTGGGTTAGTGTTACTACCAAAGAGTATACAAATACTACGTAAGAGTTACTACCACGAGCGCATTGCGTACTATAGTTTTGCAACGGACAACGCTTTCTGTGCTCCAAAAATTGTTTTAGGTTTGTTTTTTGTTTTTCGTGTGAGTGTGTGGCCAACTCTAGTGTCGGACTTTCTAGACCACCCGAAGGCCTCCGACATGGCCTAACGTTCCTTATCCTTAGACAAGAACCGGGACCGACAGCTTTACCTGCCCTCCGAAGCACGGTAGCGCTCAGATGAAAATGCCACTCACGGTCACCCATCCAAGTGGTGACCTGTGCAAGCGTTGCTGAACTTTGCCGATCTGTTACGAACGGCAAGCCAAGCCTCGCTATGAGCGCTACATTGTTTTAGGTACTCGTGTTTGAAAAGTTCCCCAGGGTACACAAAATATATCCTAGTACATGAGAAGTCTTAGAAATATTGTCAATTTCTGCGGCTATACCAACTCGAAACTTCGATTGACTTTTTCTCATCACCTCTTGCGCCTTACAGCAATGAGCTTTCATATTTTGGTATTGCTGCCGTAATCCCCTAATTTCTATAACCTAAATTAACGACATAACGAAAGTTATGTGCTAAATTAAGTTATGTGCTATGGAGATGGCGGGACGACTTAGATGCATTCGACAGCGACTGGCCGAACATAGCACAGGACAGGGATGAATGGCGGTCCAAGGGAGAGGCCTTTGCCCAGCAGTGGGACACATATACAGGCTAAATAAAAAAAATTAAAAAAATGTGCTAAATAATTTAAATTTGGCTTGGACCAAGGGTACGTAAGTAATGGAAATGTAGGATCATTAAGTAATTAACTTACATTTTGACGTTCATAATCGTCACTTTATGGCCTGAATTGGCTTTGATAACTATACCAAAAAATTACGTCGTTTCTCCTAAGCGCTTGAAGCGACTCAAAACCTAACAGCACTTTAAACCAGACATGAAAGTTTTTTATGAAGTCACATTGAAATGATGACGAATCCCGACCTATGGAGCTTTGTACGAAAATATACCCAGTTAGGCCTCAAAGGCTCTGTCGCTCAATTTTCTATGTGTGACGACATCTGTTTGAATGTTTGGGTCCTTCGTTCTAATCTAATGATTATGTAGGTAGACTGTATGTAAGTAATGTGATAATAACTCATTGTGATATTGCTTCATAATATGTTGTAGAAATTGTGGTATGTTCTATCTTAGAGATTGTATGTTGTGTAAATTGTTGATGTTCTGAATGGTGTGTACGTTTGCGTTTGGCTGGGTTGAGTAACGATTATCATTTTATAATGATAATCGAATGAACGTTCATTCAATAGTCTAAGTTATCAAAAGGGGATTAACGCAGCCGACGTACTTGCCAGAAGAGGGGCCACTTTAGAGGTGGTGGGACCCGAGCCCATTATTCCCCTCCCTTCTAGATTTTATCGCAACCTGGTAAGAAATAGGACCAGGACCAAACACAACCAGTCCTGGATTGGTATTGAAACATGTAGGCAGGCCAAGGAGGCTCTTCACGCAGTAGACGGTAAGATAGCCAAACAAATCCTCCGGCTGTCCAAACAACAACTACGGACAGTCACGGCCGCCTACACAGGACACGGATTCCTTAATAAACACCTATTTACTATAGGTATCACCGACAGCCCGCTGTGCAGGGCCTGTATGGCAGCAGACGGGACGGCAGCCCACCTGCTCCTCGACTGCCCTGAGGTCGCACAGTACAGGCAGCAGTACCTGACCAGATACAGCACCCTGAGGGAGGCCGTGGGCCACATCAAGAGTCTGCTGGCCTTCCTCGAAGAGACGATTCCATTCCCACCCGCACGCAAAATACACGCTAAGACGTGGAGTTGCGGAAACAGCCCGTGCCATCAAGTATCAAGTAGTCAAAGTTATTAAGGCATCAATAGAAACTGTTTCGTTTTGTGTTTTTCTTCGAATAGAAGACAAATCCATATTGACGTCTGCCTACTAATCACAGATGTTAATTATGTTAATGATGTGACTGGTGATTTATAAATAATTTATCAATTATTCATTAATATAGAGGCAGCGATAGCCTTGTAGAGATACCAACAGACTGCCATGCAGAGGGTATCAGGTTCGAATCCACGGCGCGCACCAATGACTTTTCGGAGTTATGTGCGTATTGAATTATTAATTATTGCTTGTCCCGTGCCTCGGAGAGCACGTTAAGCCGTCGGTCCCGGTTGTCATGAAGATCTTTGACAGTCGTTACAGGGCGTCAGTACCTTCTAAATAAACTGACACTAGTCTAAACCATGGAATATCGCTATCCCTTCGGGTTGCGGAGGTCAGACAGGCAGTCGCTCTGTGGAAAAGCTAATATTCAGCCAAATCCGGCTAGACTAGTAAGCGGACCCCAAATTGAAAACTGGTATAACGCTAGGAGGATGATGAATTATTCATTAATATATTAAATATGCTTATACCCCGTTTAACCCTATATAGCTAAGTAGCTCTCGGTAAACATATTAAATGCATACTTAGATCACAAAGGTATACGATATGATTGCTTATCCCCGACCACTCTTCCTCTTTTATAGGCAATTATACGACGGAATAAGTTAGAGAAAGGAGTGAAAATAGCTTCTTTTTCTCGAGGCAATAGCCACCATAGGGATATAGACACACAGCCGTTTGCTATCAGGCCAACCTATTCTATCCTATCCATAGCTCGATGGCTGACATTATTCTAATAAAATATATTCCTCAAACTAACCATTGCACTTAGAATAAAAACTGCAAATTAGTGAAAATCTGGTCGACTGACTTTCCGTCTAGTTGCAAAATATTTTTGTAAGCAAAACGTTCGTAAGTAACTATACGGGAGCTCGTTTGTTTATTTAGTTTTATAACATTCATACAAAAACAGGAGAACTCTACGGCTAGCCAAATATATACCCGCCATACAGAAGTTGTTTTATCCCACACAGAAAATGTGATGTATTTTTTTTTTATTACAATCCATCTATATCCGCAATTTTTGGGATTCAATTTAAAAAATTTTGGGATTCAATTTAAGACGTGAATGTTAACGTTTTGGATAAAAAAATAGGTATGGTATTGGTGCTATATATTCAAATAGTGGTGTTGTATTAAAAATACAAAGTTTTCCTGCCCCATTTCATTTCGTGGGAATTGTAAGGGGCGACTGAGGAAAAACCACAAAGCAAATGGTAGTTTTAGAAAGAGATAATAACTTGGCAACAAATCCTATACCAATCCGTCTAGATAACGTCATGTAGTAGGCCAAAACCTCAAGCCATTCAATCGCAATACTTTTAGACACAAATTAGGCGTATGTCCAGCAGCGGGCTGCGAAGAAAACTCATATTTATATCAAAGTTCATCACAACCAGACGTCAGAATGAATTTACAGAAGCTTCAATACATGTCGATATTTTCACCAGAAATCTTTATTATTACTATGCAGTATGAATACACCACTCCATCGATTCCAAATTACTTTTACAACCTAGAGCTGTCGGTCGTAGTCTGACGGGTATTCACTTCATAATTTAAAATATTGAATTAAATTGGCAGAAATTCTTTAACGACTATTAAGGCCTCCGCAACCATGATTATTGCGTTGATGATGGGTGCAATGCGGATCTAAAGATACCAACACTCCATTTAAATTCACACATTCTCTCATTCACACGTCCATACTCACTGAATTTCATTGAAGAGCTGACATCAATTTAGCAATACTTCTGAAATCGGTTCTTTGATCGCAAACCTACTTATTTAAATAAAGAATCAGAAGAATATATCAGTGCCCTTGATAGGCGTAGCTAATAATCTGGCAGCAACCACTTTTATGGGTGGGTTAGCCATATATTTGATACAACAATTATTTTTAGAGCTACAGATCATTCGCTCGGCTGAAAAGTGCGCGGGTGTGTAGGGTCATAAAGATACGGGGTCAAGGCTACAGTTATTTTTATTGGCCACGTTAGTACTATCTTGGACACGATTTTAAGACGCCCGCTTAAGTGTGGTACAGGCGGTTATTAGGAGAGCTGTCTAATTTAACAGCTTTTGCCTGATCAAAAAACTTTCACTAATAAAACAACTCGGCAAAACTGATTTTGCCGAGTTGTTTTATTAGTGAAAGTTTGTTGACGTCTGTTTCATTAGTGAAAGTTTGTTAGCAGACATTTTCTGGGTTTATTTGATAAGGGGTGAGCGTATTGCTCATTGCTATATCAAATATAAAATATACCACCCTTAAGAAGGTATGCACTAACGGAGTGAAAACTGCAACTTGTTCTTTCAGTAAAGTTTTATTTCTGTTCAAATCTATGGTGGAACTAACCTACCTTGCTACCTACGATCCTCGATTTTGATCCTGTTTTTTTGTATCATTGTTAAAAACTGATATACATTAATTGATGTTGACCTTGAGAGAGGTCAGGTTTTACGTATTAGACAGCCTATTTTAATTAAATTACCAGCTTAACTAAAAGAACATTTTTAATTACATTGACATGGAACCTTCAATTGCCTCAAATGTGTCCGGGGGCAAAGTGGAGATAAAAAATGTCGTCTACTAGATGATATTTGTGCGGTGAAGAGCATCAAGGAGTTAAGCAATAAACAAATCACTAAGAACAGAATCGGCCACTCTTATACTTTAAGGCTTATAATGCGAATGCCCCAAAAGGCTAGTCGTGCAAGATCTGTGACGATCTCGGTTATGGCCCCATAAAATACCTCATGTTGTCCTCATTTAATGGCCGCCCCTTCCCTAGGAAGCTGTATTGTTTTTAATCTTCCAAGATGGCAGACTAAAAGATTTTCTTTTGGACTCCAAGCATCAAATATTACTGGACAGTAAAAAATATGTTTTGTTTGTTGAGGTTATAAGCTTGTAGGCTTTGTGATAAGTGTGCTAATGTTTTGGTTTTTACGTTTTTAGGTGATTCCAATGTTTGAAATTCCTAAATCGTAAAGTAAATGCTATCGTAACTATCTTTGGACACTTAAATTATGTTATGTTATTTATTTATGTAAGTAAGGGAATTGTTTTTTTTTTCGTCTACTTATATTTTTCTGAAGTTAGTAGCTTTCTCCTCTTGTGTGCTGCACACGTGCAGATCACAGTCTTGCACACACTTTGCATGCTGGCTCTAACCCGTGGAAAAGGCAAGGCAGGAAAAGGCCTTACAAAGGCGTCTAAGTATGACGAGCATACAACCATTGTTCTTGGATTAGCTAGTTAATTAGTTAAACTAAGATTCGTGATGCACATCACGAATCATAGTTTAACTAAACTAACTTAACAATCAGGGGTTAATTTTGATTCTGGATTCTTTAAGTAACATGCATGTAACATCTTGCCAAGCGATAATAGTATGTCTATATATTTTTGTGCCACTTTCAAAATACCTGCACTTGGACAGTATGAATATAAGTAGACAAAAAGAAGTAATATGTTTTTTCGTTATTTCCCCACCAACATTTATGACAAAGTTTATCGACAAAAAAGTTAAAAGATTCCATATCACCAAAATTGTATCACTATTCCTTTAGATAAGAATATTCCTAGATAGCAGTACTTACCTCAGTGTAACAGGTAATAATACAGAAAATTGGACCACTTGCACACAAAACGTATTTTTACTTTTTCCATTTCTTACGTTGCGAACACTGAAACGTTCATTCATTACACTCAACAAACCGTAGAGAAGTGTTAGAGCTCAGGAAATGTAAAAAGAAAAAGGCTTCGGATTGAACTGCTCAGAAATGAATGAGCAATTGTCGGTTTGTAAGAAAGAAAAGAAAATTATTTCCGTTCAATTTCTTCAGGAAGTTTTCAGTCACAGTTAAGAGTGGCAATTTAGGAAAAAGCGGTTCAAATTTCTCTTAAAAATGGATCGATATACATAGTCTATTTAGTTTTTATGGCAACTGTTTCATAAATAAATAATTTTGAAATTTGGAGACTTTTGACTTTGACAGACTTTGAGTAAACAAATTTTGATGAGTATTTTCTTTTTATTTGATATAATATTTTTAATATTTATGTAGTGGCAGATTTATTGGTAGTAACATTCTCTACCAGTCAACCATAGGGTGATGCAGAGACAATTTATAATCATTCAAGAAATCAATATATTGCGTGTGTATCTATATATCTTCGAATCCAGACGTTGCCAGTTCTCTGAACAAGCATAGTTCAAACCTCCACAACTTTTGATAAACTACATTATTCAGGGCTATAGATATCACATCACCATACAATTTAAAACTTGCCTACATTAGACATGTTTAAACAGTTGTTAAAATACTTTTATGGCTTCGGCTTCGGTGTAAAAAACTTTGAACAAGTCACACTTTTTTATTTCCAAACTTGCGATTTTATTGCAGATTATCGACAAATTTAAGGCTATACCGGCACTGTAAGGAATTTAGTTAAAGAAGAGAGACTTATAAAAACATGCTAAAATATATTTAGCTTTTAAGTAATGTTGGTTTTGATATCCTCAAAAGATGTACAAAATTTGTTCTTAATTACATTCATAACAAGCCCTGTGCCTCAGAGAGCACGTGAAGCGGTCTGCCCTGGCTGTCACGAAGAGCTTAACTGTCGCTATGTCGCTATAGGAGGTCAGTATCCTTGACTGTACTACCACTAGCCCAAGTCCATCGCTATCTCTTTGGGTTGCGGAGGTCAGACGGCAGTTTCTCTGTATCAGAATTAATGTCAGGAATCAGGTATGGTTAAACCTGTTGACAGGCCTCGGACTCTAAGACGACAAGTCTTGATATCAATCAGGAGAACGCGAGTTGCTTACATCAAAAGATGTAAGTGGATGCTCCTGTTTCACCATATTCACTTTGGGAGGCTTACCAAATGAACATAATTTATTGCTTGAGTATGATATCAATAACTATTAACTTTTGCATTAGTAGATAACTCACAATGTGAAACAGTTGCAGCTCCTTACAAAGATAACATGTTAAATCATTATACTGGCAGATAAAAAGAGTGGCCACGAGGTTTAATTGCCCGTTCTTTCTCTGGGTTCTACCTACTTGATACTTGATGGCACGGGCTGTTTCCGCAACTCCACGTCTCGGCGTGTATTTTGCGTGCGGGTGGGAATGGTGTCGTCATTCCAGCCACCCCAGCTCTTCGAGGAAGGCCAGCAGACTCTTGATGTGGCCCACTGCTTCCCTCAGGGTGCTGTGTCTTATCAGGTACTGCTGCCTGTACTGTGCGACCTCAGGGCAGTCGAGGAGCAGGTGGGCTGCCGTCTCGTCTGCTGCCATACAGGCACTGCACAGCGGGCTGTCGGTGATACCTATAGTAAATAGGTGTTTATTAAGGAATCCGTGTCCTGTGTAGGCGGCCGTGACTGTCCGCAGTTGTTGTTTGGACAGCCGGAGGATTTGTTTAGCTATCTTACCGTCTACTGTGGGAAGAGCCTCCTTGGCCTGCCTACATGTTTCAATACCAATCCAGGACTGGTTGTTATGGGTCCTGGTCCTATTTCTTACCAGGTTGCGATAAAAACCAGAAGCGAGGGGAATAATGGGCTCGGGTCCCACCACCTCTAAAGTGGCCCGTCTTCTAGCAAGTACGTCGGCTGCGTCATTCCCTCTAGAGCCACTGTGGCCCTTGACCCATTGCAGTGTTAATTTGTTTTGTTTACCTACCTCTGATAGTTTCTGGTGGCATTCAAGCGTGAGCGCCGAGGTGATAGTATGGCTTTTGAGGGCTGAGAGGACTGCCTTACTATCTGAAAGGATCCTAATGGATCGTTCCCTTACCTCACGTGCCATGATTGCTGTGGCAGCTAGGATTATGCCAAAACATTCGGCCTGGTAGACCGTGTTGTAGGCTCCCAGCGGTGCTGCGATGCTGATGTTTAGGTCCTCGGAGAATACTCCTGAACCCGTACCTGTATCCGTCTTAGACCCATCTGTGAAGATCGTGAGCTCGTTGTGATTAACCGCTCCTTCGTGTAGATCCTCGTACAGTTGGATTTTGTATTTCTTGTCGAACACTAGCTGGAGCTGTTTTTCTTTTGACACAAGGGAATTGTTTAATAGAAGTGCAGGATGCCATTTTGAAATTATTTTAATTTTGCATAACGAGGATAACCTTGTTGGTTTGTAAGGTCGTGAAGTTTATACTAATTGAAAAATATGTTATTGGGTTAGCTTGTTATTTTTTGTATTTAATTGAGACTGATTCGCAAGTCAAATGAAGGATAGACTGACTAGTAGTCAGGAAGCTAATGATCGCTGGGAAATGATGACGATGGCGACAGGTAAGTTTAGGTAAAATAATACAAAATATTAAAAAAAAACCTCATGAGATACATTGCAACTTAAGTGTTGGTCGATAATAGTTACTTTTTCATTACATTACAAACATTACAAAAAAATCGGCAAATTCATGATTTTTTCCGGAAAATTTGACCGCCAAGGACCTCAGTATCATGTACGGTCACTGGTATCGGTTTTCGGTACGCCATTCCTAACACTCAGTAGCTACAAACAGAAAAACAGACAGAGAAAAGAGTAAATAAATGTTGTTTATGACTTGTAACCTTTATTCATACATGGCATTTTAATGTTATAATTCATATTAAGGTTAAGCATTCAGTTATAAGTAATAATTCAACCATTAGTTACAAACTAACTGTCAAAATAATCGTGGCAAAACACGACAGCACTGTTATGTGACAAAGAATTGCATGTAGCGCTGCAATTGTAATTTAATTAAAATTAAATTAAATAACTTAGTGTTTCTTCGCACAAATTTACTTAACATACCATCACGAATTATTTTCTTTATACACTCTATATAATAAGCAGGATCCGGTATTAACAGCTGCCTTATTTGTTTGTCTTAACTACATACAGAACCTGCTGAGTACTCAACAATGTTACCGAAATTCTGCCTGCTTATGCCTCGGGGAGCAACTTAATCCGTCAGTCCCACCCGCCATAATGATCTCTCACAGTCGTTGCGAGGAATCGGTATCCTTGTATAAACTTTATTCTATAGCATAGAATATCGTGAGCTCTGCAGATCAAAAGGCAGACCCTCTGCAGAATAGCTAATACTCAGTCAAATCTGATTAGCCTAGTAAGTTATTGAATGTTAGCTCTGTTTTTAAATGTTGCCAAACAAAGGCAGCGAAGGCATATTTCTCGGGTATCTTTGGTGTAGCCACTGGGTACCAAGAAGTAATTAAATTGTGAAAGGTCACTTATCAAACTCGGATAAGCATTCTGGCTCCACCGTGCATAATTATATTAAGATAGAGTGAAAAAAATATAACCAATAACAAAGCCTCTACTCATCATAAACAATAAACTGCCTAACTCTTATGTAAACTTAATATTATGATCTTAATAATAAGTAAATAACACTCTCTCACATTGCAATTTTTGCAATTAGAAATATAAAAAGAATAAGGTCAACACTGTTTATAAGAACACTTCTCAAAGGAACTTAAAGAAAGCGTTTTGATACAAAGTAATTGTGCTCGCAACGCATTTTCTTGAGTGCATCCTTTTCAATAAAGAACTAGAGGAACGGCAATAAAATTCATAAGTAAGGAAGTGAGATCAGCTTAAAGTGAGATTTATATTGCATTTTAATTTAGTAACACAAAGACATTTTTCTTGACGCAACAAAGAGCACAGAGATATGATCTAGAGTAGGAATCCGATTGCCTCATTTTTAAATAGAAATAATGAAGAAGGCAAATATGTTTATTTGGCACAGAAAGTGCAGATTGCATACAATAAACTGAATAGATTGGCTCCGGGATCCAGTGGAAAGCGTAAACGTCTGCTGATCGATTCCTGAGTCAGGCAAGTGTTACTGAGTTTTCAGAATTCTCAGTAGCAGCACGGAGTCTGGAAATATGCACGGTAGCGACAATCGTCTCGCCCTCTATTAGGTGGGACCAAAAAAATGTGGACGTTATTAATATGACATCCACATTTCGCAACAAAACTAAAAATGAGAGGCATGCGATTGTACCTGCTTACTTACTTTTTACTTTCATTTTATCTTATCCCATAGTTATGCTGCATCACCGTCACTTTATAATCTTCAAAATCGATGTTTGCATATTTTTAGTTGCATGCTCCGCAAAGCTCACTGATGCAAACCCGACTTAACAAAGGCTATTATCGGGGCCGCTCTCATATGATCCGTCAGCTAACGACTCTATCTAACGAGATTATGGCAACCGAAGCTGCACTATTGATTTTTGAACAGTATGCGATGCGGATTATAATAAGTTCAAGCTTTTTTACTCATTAACACATTTTTGGGTCCAGAAATGTGGATTCATTTTATTTAATCTACTGTATAGATGAGGTCGTTTTGACCGGTTCAACACGTTATTTCAAGTAATTATATTAATAGCCGTTTATTGTTTTGAAATATTAGCAGATCTTTTTAGAATGTCAAAAGGCCATGACGTTATCTAATACCCACCTTAAATTTCATAAAACTATCACAAAATACACATTTCTATACCAAAGGTCACCATAAAGGCCTGTTTAAAATATTAATAGGTACCATTTATGTCAGACCCATATCAGCTTAATTGTTTTACTTTTTTCTCTAAAGAGAGCGATTATAAAGTAACTAGAAAGGTTATACTTACTGGTCAACGATGACACTTTTTTTTTAAATTATTGAGTGCTTAAGTAAAATATTTGCTATGAATTTTATCTAGCTAAATGTTAAAAGGATGAAAAAAATCAGTAATTTTGCTCAAGGCCCTTTTAACAGACTTCAAAAAAGTTGAAGTTTCTTAACCCTAGATCACTAAACATTCGACTCACAGGCGACCGGCCCCGGCGCATTCGGTACATAGTTATGTCCCCGCCACTTGACCGCCCTGCCGTTCATAGTATCAATGATAGTACCTTACGGATTAGCTAATTAGTGACTCGTGGCTAAGTAACGTGGATGCACGCTTCCTAGTTTCGGAGATATTGAGATTTGTTCGTGTCACAGACGAATGTTTAGTAACTATGTTATTATTTACAACCGAGGTAAGTTTTCGAAAATTATTTATTTTTATTATATATCATTACATATTTAAGATAAATGTAATGTAATATGACTTGAGCTTAGTCAAAGTACATTTTTTGTTAGATAAATTGCTTTTTTTAAATATAAAGTTGTAGCAAGATAATATTATCATTACGCGCGGACTCGAATACTTTCCCGCTAGCACACCGACTATCTGTTTCACTCAACGTGCATCGCATATGTCGGCGATACGCCAGGGTTATCGTGTCCAGACTCCATTATAATAAAAACACTCACGTAATATTACTTGGTTTATTTTCAGACGATTTCTAGCACAGAATTGAATTAAAATGTGACTTACAGTCATTTTTATACGCTAACCGTCATTACACAATGTTTAACAACTGTCACTTCCTTTTCAACATATAATTGAAATTACTGTACAATTAATTATCAAAAACCAACATTAATATTGTAATGAATTTTGCACAACACCAAATGATTTATTTTATACGAATAACAAATTTATTTTAATAGCCAAACGCTGCTTTACAACATTCGGTCAACAAATGGCGCTATCAACAGGATTTAAATATAATAGCATGTTATTTATTACCGAAAACATAATAATAAGTGTCAGAATCATGTTATTTAATACTAATTGATTTTACTTTGAAAGTTTCTGGAGTTATCTTAATAATTAAGCGATAAATTAAATACCCAATCTTTATAAACAGTTAAGCAGCCAATACAGTGTCTAATATTGTAAAGTAGTGAAGTTCTCAGTTCTGTGTTCACAAATAGTTATTTAAATATCAATCCTACTAATATTATAAATGTGAAAATTTGTGAAGATGTATGTATGGATGTTTGTTACTCTTTCACGCAAAAACTACTGAACGGATTTGGATGAAACTTTACAGTAATATAGTTTATACATCAGAATAACACATAGGCTACAATTTATAAAGATTTTGTATAATGTTGCCATAATATAAGGAAAAGTATCAACTAAGTCGGCAAAAATCCTGAGCTCTGAAAGCTATTAATTAGAATTTTACCCGCTTGCTGATGACAGATTGATCTGATTTTTGGTATTCACTCATATTGTCAGATTGAGATAATTTAAATGATTGTAAATTCAAGATGGCCGCCGATACAAAATGGCGGATTACTTATTTTCCACAAATACTTCAATATGGGTATCAAATGAAAGGGCTTGATTGGTAGAATAGAGCTCACAATGAAAAATCCAAGATGGCCGCCGCCACAAAATGGCGGATTACTTATTTTCCACAAATACTTCAATATGGGTATCAAATGAAAGGACTTGATTCGTAGAATAGAGCTCACTATAAAAAATCCAAGATGGCTATCGCCGCAAAATGGCGGATTACTTAATTTCCACAAATACCTCAGTATGGGTATCGAATGAAAGGGCTTGATTGGTAGAATACGGCTCACTATAAAAAATCCAAGATGGCTGCCGCCACAAAATGGCGGATTACATATTTTCCACAAATATCTCAATATGGGTATCAAATGAAAGGGTTTGATTGGTAGAATAGAGCTCACTATGAAAAATTCAAGATGCCCGCCACCACAAAATGGCGGATTACCTATTTTCCACAAATACCTCAATATGGGTATCGAACGACAGGGCCTGATTGGTAGAAAAGGGATCACTATGAAAAGAGAATGAGAAGTATCAACTAACAACAAAACTAAAAAATTGAAAATAAAATTAACACATTAATAAAAAATGTTTTGGGCGTAGCGTATCCAGAGTAAACATTATGATAGAAATGTCACTTGCCCAACGATTTTAAATGTGTCTGATCAATACCTAAGATTGATGAGAACATTAGTGCGATCTGGCAGCTATGACTTACCGAATTAATTTTTAGCTTTTACTACATAACCTAACTACATAATTTTTATTGTAATAAAACTGTTTAACAGTATAACTTAAAAAAATATATTTTAATATGTTTTTTACAATGCTCATTCTAGAGTAGTTATCAATTTGTTTTCAAAATTCATAAATGTATTGCCTTCAGTATTTAATGTAGATGAACTTTGTCTTTTACAGTAAGTAGTTTGGACGAATAGTTTAAAAGTTATCACGATTACATTTGACCTAAGTAAGCGCAGCGTTATGAAAAGCGCTTACTATTAATTGGCGCGCTTAAGCGCAGCGGCGTAAAGGAGCGGTCTGATTATGTACTTTGTGGTAATGCAATCAGTTTTTATTTTTGTTGCTGTTCTATTCAGTAGGTATATAAGCTCTTCATAACTTCAATAATATACCTACACAATGAAAACAAAAGTAATTTTAAGTACTCTCTGTTTATATGTAGGTATGCTACACGGCTAATGTGCAGATCCGTTTGTGATGAAATTTGATATGGATAGTCTGAAACCTGGAGAAGTACAAAGGCTAATCTTTATTTAAATTTCATGCGGGCGAAGCCGCGGGCAAAAGCTAGTCTTAAATATTATTAAAATTTTCGTAACAATACACATACACACACATCTCGTCACGCCTTTTATCCCCGAAGGGGTAGGCAGAGGTGTATTTCTACACAATATAATCATTATGTATTAATTTGCGCCCATACATACGACGTCATCAAGGTGGTGGGACAAGACCCGCCTATATAAGCTCATGCGCATCGAAGATTTATTCATTCGCTCACTAGGCGACTCAGACACTGCAATTGTCGAGGGTACTGCATCGGATAGCAGTATTGCTCGACATACAGAAAGCATTCGACCGAGTCTGGCACTCCGGTCTGCTGTACAAGCTGTCAACGTCCACAGCGCCTCGCCGTGTTGTAAAGGTGGTCTCCTCGTTCCTGCATAACCGGACTTTCCGAGTGGCAGTGGAACAGGAGCTGTCTGACAGCCGCACCATCTCTGTTGGAGTCCCGCAGGGCTCATGCCTCTCGCCTGTGCTTTACACCAGGTTCACCGACGACATCCCCGTCGCCGAGGGCGCCGAGCTGGCGCTCTACGCTGACGACGCGGCGTACATCGCAACCAGCGTCAACGCCGCCCACGCCGCCAAAAAGATGCAGCGCTCCCTCGACCTGCTCCCCCACTGGCTATCGCAGTGGCGACTGTCGGTGAACGTGGGTAAGTCACAGGCAATTCTCATCAGCAGCAAACAGCTCCATCCACTGCCGCTCAAACTCCAGGGTGAGTTCATCCCCTGGACCCGGACGGTGAAGTACCCCCAGGTCACCATCGACCGCGCCCTCTCCATGAGGCCGCACGTCCGCAACGTCGTCGCACAGGTACGCGCTACTAGAGCTCTGTTGCGTCCAGTGCTCTCCTCACACCTACCACTACGAGCGAAGCTGGGTGTGTACAAGTCTTATGTGCGCACCCGGCTCACCTACGCCGCGCCCGCTTGGTTCGCCCTCACGAGCGAGTCGCGCCGCATTCGCCTCCGCGCGCAGCAGTCACTGTCGCTGCGCGCCGCCGTACAAGCTCCTCGCTACGTGAGGAACGAAGTTATCCAGCGGGACACCCACATCGAGAGCCTGGACGCCTACATCCGCCGTCTGTCCGTGGGGATGTTTGAGCGAGCCGACGCCTCGGCCTGGGACCACGTCCGGGACCTGGCCCCCTGGCACGCTCGCCCCCCGGACAAGAAGAAACTGCCTCGCGACCTCATCGCTACCCCCGACGACGCTGCGGACGAGCTGGTTGCCCCGGGTAACCGCCGTCCACCCCTGACGTAACAACCTATTAGCCCTCTGTTGCAGGTGGCCGCCCCTTTCCGCGCGACATCTGCGCGTATCGCTGCATGATACGCACATCATGCGCGCGCGCGGACGACCACCGCAACAGCGCACGCCCAGGAGACACACTCCTGACCACGACGTCGGCGTCTAACCAGACGCCGACACATCACCACCATCACCACCACACCACCAAGACCTCCGCAGGCCGCACGTAAGTCGCCATCCGTGTCGCTGGCTTCACGGAGCTGGGCCTCCATCGGTTCGCCGGGGGTCTCACCCGGCTCGTGTTGACCGCCCGGACGGCGTGAAGATCTAGCGGCCTGCGCGCACGCGCGTACACGCCTACCGGTCCACACCACCTAAGGGCAACTACTGCCCGCTCCCAAGACCTGCCCTTATTAAAGGGCAGGACAAAGAACCCGCTTGCGGGGGGCTAAATTGCCCCGTACAAGCTTCTGCACGCCCCTTACGGGGCGTCGCGATGAACCACGTCGTCGATTTATTCGAGCTAGCCCGCCGGCCGTCGTAGCGAGAGGACGTCGCTTCTCGCAGCGCTCGGGTCTCGCGTCAAGTTAATTCCGTGTGGATCACATCTCGCTCACGCCGGGACGCCTATATAATTATTATGCATCTACCGACTTTCTTGGATTATCACACGGCTCACTATTGATTTCGGTCCTCGGTCTGCCACCAGCGGCAATCCCCGGGGGCCGTATCAGTGGGGGTCGTGTGCCGAGGGGGTCGGCAGAGACCGCGCACGACAGCCCCCCAACCTATTCCACGTGCATTACCGCCCCGCGTTCATAACCGCGTCGCGTTCGACGGTCGCGTGCCGTCCGCGTGTCGCCTCCGCGTCGCGTGGCTGACCGCGACGTGCTAACGCGCCGCGGCATCACCGCGCCGCGCCGCAACCGCGCCGTGCCATCAACACAGCTCGGCGTTCCTACCGCCGCGTTTCAACCGCCGCGTCTCGACCGCGGTGCTTACTTTTCGCTGCGGTAAGGATGCGCCGTTGAAACATGCCGCCACCATCCCAACAGCAGTACCCTCCATCGAGGAAGGCAACCCGCCCGCTGCCTCCGAGACGCAGCATATGGCGCTGGCGTGTCGCTCCGCTCGCCACCATACAGGCGGGCGTCGAGCGCATAATTAATGACCAGCAGGTCAGCCGAGCGCCCCGCACCACCCCACCTCCCCTCATCATGACACCTGGCCTTGGGGGTGAGGAGTATTTTTGCGGGCAGCCCACTGCCCGTAACGCCGACACCGACGCCGACGCCGAGGACGTCCCCAAGGTCGTCACCGGTACCACCCAGGCTCTCAGCGCCATCGATGCCTCCAATTGTCGGCATCTCGAACGCCGTCCCCCCGCAACCCGCGCAGCTCACCCGCGCCACGCACCCGTTTGTGTGGCCGCAGGCAAGCACCAGCGCCGCACCACCGTCCCGCGCCGGGCAACCGACCAGTGCCATGCAGCCGTCCGGCGCCGTGCCCTCATCCGGCGCCACTCCGGCACTCACTACCGCTGTCACTGCTGCCCCAGTGGCGGGCGTCACGCCCGACCAACGCGTCGCAGCCTTGCCGCCGCACCTCGTCCCTCTGGCGACATCTGCTGCTCTCCTGGAGATGGCGCCTCAGCAGCGGCGAGAGAAGATGCCGCTGACACCCAGTGCACCCAGTGCAGCACCACCACCACCACCGACAAGGCTGGACCAGCCACCCTGTGCGCCGCGATACACGGCGCCATCGGTGACCATCTCTCCGGAGAGGTTCCCCTCACCCCCCCAGATGGCCGAGAAGAGGCAGGCAATTTTTACAACGCCGCCCTTCAGCCTAACCAGCACGACCTTGGTCTCACCCGTGGAGACTGGGCCGTCCTACGCCGCCGTTGCCACCGTGACCACAGCGAGTGCGTCCACCTCTGTCGCACCTACTGCCATCACCACTGCCGCAGCACCGCTACCTACTCCAGTGGCTACCACCACCACCGCCACTGCGACGACAACCACCACACCCGCTCCTGCGAAGACCAGGTACCCGCCACTAGTGGTCGAGGTACTACCGGACTGGCCGACGCACCTCAAGGAGCTCAAAAAGCGGCTTGGGTACGCGCCGAACAGCCGCGCGTACGGAAAAGGCATCCGATTCATGCCGAAGTCGGAGGCCGAATACCGGACCACCCAACGCTACCTCACACAGCTGGAGAAGGAGACCAGGATATCCTGGTACTGTTACTCCCTCCCAGCCGAGCAGAGTGTGAAGGTAGCAATACGAGGCCTGCCTTCAAACACCGACCCCGGGGACATCGAGAGGGAACTCCGGGAGCTCGGGTACATCCCGAACTTCGTCCGCGCCATACGGGTGCGCACCGGCCGTCCCGGCTGCCTGTTCCATGCGCAGCTGCAGCGGACCCCAGACATCACGCCGGGCATTTATGACATCACAGAGTTACTCTGTATGCCCGGCGTCAAAATTGAATCATGGCGCGGCAAGAAAGGCCCCGCGCAGTGCCATAGATGCCAGCTGTACCGGCACTCATCGCACAACTGCCACAGGCCCCCTGCCTGTGTGCGCTGCGGAGAGAAACACGCCGCGAAGGAATGTCCACGCCCACTTGAGGCGCCACCCACCTGCGCGAACTGCGGAGGTGCACACACGGCGAACAACGTTGCCTGCCCGGTGTTCCGCTAGGAGGCGCGGAACAAACGAGCCGGCACTGTTGCTCGAACTTCTGCAGCTATGGCAAAAACAGCTACTGTCGCTGCCGAAGAAAACGCCCCCAGTTCTCTTATGGCCGGTGCTAACCCTGCTCAGGTGGCAGCCGGTAAGAAGAGGAGGAGGCGAAGGAGACCCCGGAGCAAGTCTGCTGCGACATCCACGCAGCAGACCAAGAAGAAGGAGCAGTCTACTGCACCTGTGGTCGCTGCCCCCTCAAGGGGGACGAAGGCGAAGCAGGCTGCAGCGACAGCGCCGGTGCCAACCACGCTGGCGCCGCCACGGGTAGACCCGGTGATCACCATGGCCATCGGCGCACTCAACGCCGTGTTACAGGCCCTGCAGGACGGGCGGGATCCGGTCCCGCTCATCCTTAAATGCGTAGGCAAACTATGCGCTTATGGCCGCTAGTAGCCTACGCATTGTGTACTGGAACGCCGACGGAGTGTACCCCGAGAAGACCAGGCTCTTAAGGTTGCTGCTCTCCCAGCGGCAGGTTGACATTGCCTTCGTCAACGAGACGCACCTTAAGGCCAGTATCTCCTTCAAGATGCCAGGGTACCATGTGTACCGAGAGGACCACATCTCTCCAGCTGGGACTGCATACAGGGGATTAGCAGTCCTAGTGAAGAGAAGGATCGTCCACCAACCGCTGCCTGTACCAACGCTGCAGTCGTCGTACGCCCTTGGCGTAGAAGTCTGCATTGACAGCCGCCCCATCCGTGTGTTTGCTTTCTACAAGCCGCCCAACAACAGACTAGCGATGGCTGATGTTCACGCCCTGCTCGACTCGCCGAACGCGACCATAGTCGCGGGCGACTTCAACGCCAAACACACGGCCTGGAACTCCACCACCACTTGTCCTGCCGGCCGCCGTCTACTGGACGATGCAGACCGCAACGGCTATGACGTGCTGGGGCCAGAAGTCCCCACGCACTATCCGTACCAGGCAGCTTTCATACCAGACGTCATCGACTTGACGGTCATCCGCTGCCTGCCGACCGCACCATCGATTGACGTCCTGGACGACCACCTCCTCTCGGATCACCAACTCGTACTCCTCACACTGTCGAGTGCCCCGGCTCGAACAGTGACGCCACCCTCTCGACCGCCAGGATTGGCAAGCATTCGCCGACTACATGGCGAAGCACGCGCCCTATCGCCGGATCGAGACCCACGCAGACGCCGACACACTCGCTGAGCAACTCAGCGCTGTGATCAACACAGCGCTTCGAGTCTCGCGTCTGGACGCTGCGTCGACACGCCGGCCTCCCCAACTCCCGGCCCACATCATGGCGATGATCGAGAGGAAGAGGAAGCTCAGACGCCAATGGCAACGCACCCGATGCCCGACCATGAAGTCCCAGCTCAACGCTCTGGCTGCGAAGATCTCAAGTGCACTGGAGACAGTCGCCACCGAGTCCTGGCATCGCACCATCGAGCGAGCAGGTGAAGACTGGTCAGGCATCCACCTCCTGTGCCGCCAACTCTCCGGGAAGCAACCTCCGATTAGGCCTCTCTTGGCTGGTGACGGTACCCCACGTTACCGCCCCGAGGACCGAGCGGAGATCTTTGCCGACCACCTGGAGACCCAGTTCCAGCCGAATCCAGCTTCCAACATGCAGCATGTAGAAGCTATCCAGCAGCGCCTGGAGTCATACTTCCAATCGCCGATAGCCCTCACGGAAGACCCAGTAGTCTTTTCCCCGGGTCAAGTGCAGCGAATGATTCGCCGCACCAAACTGCGGAAAGCCCCTGGTCCCGACCGGATCACCAACGAAGCCCTGCGTCACCTATCTCCGCGAGCAATCGCGACGCTGACGCAGCTGTTCAACGGCATCCTCCGCACAAGCCACTTTCCCGCAGCATGGAGACTAGGCCGAGTGATAATGCTGCCTAAGCCCGGGAAGAACATACTGAAGCCCGAAAGCTATCGGCCCATCACGCTGCTGTCGACACTCTCGAAAGTCTTCGAGAAGCTTCTACTGCTGCATCTTGTACCACACATGCAGCCACGCGACGAGCAGTTCGGGTTCCGAGCCGAACACTCCACGACGCACCAGCTCGCGAGAGTACTGCACCACATGACGGTGGCCCTCAACAAGAGGGAGAGCCCTGTGGCAGTACTTCTTGATATGAAGAAGGCGTTCGATCGCGTCTGGCACGCCGGCCTGGTCTACAAGCTGTCCACGTCTACTACTCTCAGCCGAGTAGTCAAGACTGTGGCCACCTTTCTTCAAGACAGGCGCTTTCAAGTGACAGTTGACGGCGTCCAGTCAACAGAGCGCCCCATCAGAGCCGGCGTCCCTCAAGGGAGTTGCCTCTCGCCCATGTGCTACAGCAGGTACACGGACGACATCCCCGTCGCTGGAGGCGCCATGCTGGCGCTGTACGCAGACGACGCTGCCTATATCACCACCTCTCTTAACCCCGTTCACGCGGCGGTTAAGATGCAGCGCGCACTGGATGCACTCCCGCCCTGGCTGGAAGACTGGAGACTGACGGTCAACGTGGCGAAGACCCAGGCGATCTCCATGGGTGGACGGAGACTGCCCCCGGCTCTCACCATGCTCGGACACCACGTCGACTGGTCGCCGACGGTGAAATACCTCAGCGTGACCATAGACCGTCGTCTCACGATGGCCCCACACGTCAAGAACGTTGTTGGCCAAGCGCGAACCGCTCGAGCTCTCTTGCGTCCTGTCTTTGCGTCCGGACTTCCCCTCCGTGCGAAGCTGGCCGTCTACAAGGCATACATCTGCACCCGCCTCACCTATGCCTCCCCAGCGTGGTATGCGCTGACCGCGGAGACTCTCCGCAAACGGGTGCGTGCGCAGCAGTCGCTCGCCCTACGCGCCGTTGTAGACGCCCCTCGCTACGTGAGGAACGACGTCATCTCCAGAGAGCTTCGCATGGAGAGCCTCGACGACTTCGTCGGTCGCCTGAGCGCCAACATGTTTGCCCGTGCTGACGGGTCATCCTTCCGCCACCTGCGGGAGCTGGCGCCCTACCATCGGCGCCCACCGGACCGACCACTGCCGCGGGACCTGATCTCCGGAGCAACCACACCGGATTGACTCCAGCTCGCTCACGTGGGCTGACGGGCGCTTGTCGGGAGCCTCCCCCGGCAAGCTCGACCTCGCCAACGTAAGCGAAGCCCCCACCGAACAAGCCGCCGCTGGCTCGTTAACCGCTCACCGGACGTTCCCCTCTTGGGAATACTGCCGGTGGGGTCAGGTTTCGCTAGCGGCGTGAAGCACACCCGGACAAGACGCCTGGACATGACTTCAGTGGCAACGACCACAACCCCGTGACCCGTCTGCAGTTTCCCCCCGGTTCCCCTAGGGGAATCGTGAGAAGACCCATCGAGAGAGATATATTCATTCGCTCGCTAGGCGACTCAGAGTGCGATAGCCCCGCAGTCCACTCTGGTGTCCAGTAGATACAGCGAACCTGATCGATAGCCCCGCAGTCATCAGGTTAGCTAAGTATCGAGGTTTAAAGAGCGATAGCCCCGCAGTCCTCTTTAGACACTCGCGAAGCGTAGGGAAGAAGTGAAGAGCGATAGCCCCGCAGTCCTCTTCACCCCTCACATAGGGTTATATACGTATATGCATAAGTATAAGTTGGTAAATGTATGTATGAAGAAATTAGAATAAACGGTCAAAGCTACCCAAGAAGTCTATAATTTCTACACTGGTAACCCTATCGCCCTACATTTGGCGCCCAACGTAAATGAAGTTAGCTACAGATGTCAAGAGGATATTTTGACATATTGTGAAATACCCACTACGGAAATAATGACATCGAAAAGAACGCGAAGCCTTCAACAAGTTAGATACTGCATTGACTTCTAATCTGCTCCCGTACTGAAACAACCTGACGAAAGTTTGCCATTCACAATAAAAACAGATGCAAGTCAGAATGCCATAGGCGCAGCTTTAGTGCAGGGGGAGGGCGAACATGAGCACCCTGTGGAAAGCAGCTACTTGGTGGATTGGTGTGAAATCGACTATCAAGAAGTGGAACGCGGCCCTCGGAGCAATACGTTTGTCTTTCGCACCACAGAAGCAACCGCATGAAATTTACATGGAACTATTTGCGAAGAAACATGGCACTTCAACTTACGAAGTAGCACACCCAGATTCACCTGAACTTTCAATAGGAAAATATCACACCTCTGCAATAACTTAGTTTGAAAGAAGAGATGACGTCTTGCCAGAACCTGTTAATCCGATCCGTCGAAGAGGACGACCTCGCAAGAATGCTGGTACTCTCACGGGACGCTAACGAGTACCAGACGGGGAGAATATAGCAAGATAATATTATCATTATGCGCGGACTCGAATACTTTCCCGCTCGCACACCGACTATCTGTTTCACTCAACGTGCATCGCATACGACGTCATCAAGGTGGTGGGACAAGACCCGCCTATATAAGCTCATGCGCATCGAAGATTTATTCATTCGCTCGCTAGGCGACTCAGAGTGCGATAGCCCCGCAGTCCACTCTGGTGTCCAGTAGATATAGCGAACCTGATCGATAGCCCCGCAGTCATCAGGTTAGCTAAGTATCGAGGCTTAAAGAGCGATAGCCCCGCAGTCCTCTTTAGACACTCGCGAAGCGTAGGGAGGAAGTGAAGAGCGATAGCCCCGCAGTCCTCTTCGCCCCTCTCATAGGGTTATATACGAGGGGAGTTCAATGTATTCTCGGTATAGGTATGAAGGAAAAGGCGGAAAATTCTGAATAAATTTTATTTTTCAATATACTCCCCTAACATCTCAATACATTTATTTGTTCGTGAAAGTAACTTTTCAATTCCCTCTGAAAAATATTTTTCTTCATGGCCCGAAAAATGTTCGTTTATTG
The DNA here is from genome assembly GCA_944739405.2 of Euclidia mi. Classification (NCBI taxonomy): domain Eukaryota; kingdom Metazoa; phylum Arthropoda; class Insecta; order Lepidoptera; family Erebidae; genus Euclidia; species Euclidia mi. The sequence goes on from OX123197.2 coordinate 11,887,505, forward strand.
CTCCCTTCAACTCTTCATCGTCCGAAAAATGCTTTCCACGAAGGTCTTTTTTAAGATTAGGGAATAGATAATAATCACTAGGGGCCAGTTCCGGACTGTAGGGTGGATGATTGATTTCTTCAAATCCGTACTCACGCACGGCAGCCTGGGCAAGGCGCGCCTTGTGAACCGCCGCGTTGTCGTGAAGCAGCAACACACCTGCGGTTAATTTTCCACGTCTTTTTTCTTTAATTGCCTCCTTTAAATAACGCAGGGTGGTTGCGTATGATGCAGCAGTAATACTTTGACCTTTTTTTGTGTACTCGATTAACAAGATTCCCTTAGAATCCCAAAACACCGTGGCCATGAGCTTTCCTGCGGACGGAGTGACTTTGAACTTCTTCGGCGGGACTGATCCTTTTTTGTGCCACTGCATAGACTCTTGCTTGCTCTCAGGGTCATAGTGATGAACCCACGTTTCATCACCAGTAACAATCCGATCGAAAATACTTTGCGGATTTTCACCACAGAGGTCCAAAAACTCCTTACAACAGTCAACTCGCACTTGTTTCTGTAGCGCGGTGAGCATTCGCGGCACCCATCTTGCACTGACCTTTGACAAATTCAGGCGCTCATGAAGGATTGTGTGAATGGTGCCCACGAATAGTTTAGTAATTTCTGCTAATGATTTCACTGTTACACGGTCATCTTCAAGTACAAATTTTTCGACTAATTTGACGTTTTCTTCAGTAGCGGCACAAATTGGCTCACCAGCGCGGGGGTCGTCTTCAATGCTCTCTCTACCCCGTTTGAATTCACTTGACCACTTCTGAATTGTAGATAATGAAGGCGCAGAATCTTGGTAAACAGCCACCATTTCTTCATGGATAATTTTTTGAGCTTTTCCTTGTTTTGTGAGGAATTTTATCACTGCACGATGCTCGATTTTTTTCATCATTGTCGAATCAGTCACCATAGTTGTCTTTTCGCAATGATATCTTGAATACTAATGGTGGCAATTAAATGAAATTTTGTATTTATACCCTCAAAGAGTGTCATTAACTAATGAGATAACTAATTTACCCTAATCATTAGTATATCACCTCGATACCGAATCGTACGTATATGCATAAGTATAAGTTGGTAAATGTATGTATGAAGAAATGAGAATAAACGGTCAAAGCTACCCAAGAAGTCTATAATTTCTACACTGGTAACCCTATCGCCCTACAAAGTATATTATCTACTAAGTGTTGTAACAGTTGTTAATCTTTTTATTTTTTTGTTTTAGATGGATTTTGAAAAATACCAGAACAAGATATCGGCGTGTGCTTGCTCAATGTGATAGCAGCGACGATGAAGAGGGATATTAGAACATGTATCTGATGATCATAGGTCGGATTCCGAAATTGAAGAAATGAAACAGTCAAAACAAAGGAGATTTGGTACTTCAATGTTTTGTTTCGATTCTTCTACGACATTAGTATCATTCAAACCGAAATCTAATAAAATGGCCAGTATTAATAATACAACAAATAAACCAGAAATCATACATTTCTATAATAGCACCAAAGGTGCCGTAGACACCGTCGACCAGATGTGCTCAGGTATGAGTGCCAGTCGCAAAACCAACAGGTGGCCTCAAACTATATACTATAACATTTTGGATTTATGCATGGTCAACACATATGTCATTTACGTATCCAATACAGTTAAGTCACGTCAAAAACCTTTGAAGCGCAGAAATTTCATACAAAATTTGGCAGATGGTCTTATTGAACCGTGGTTGCACGAACGTTACAATACACCAATTTTGAGGAAAAATATCAAGGAGTACATTAAAGATTTCTTAATCATTGGTAGTATTCCTTCAAGTTCGACTCAAGAATAGGCAAATAAACGAAAAAAAAATTGCGGATTTTGTCTATATAAAAAACGCAGGATGACCAAATATTCATGCCACTCGGGCTAAAAAGCCATTTGCGGCGAGCACACGGTTCCGATGTGCAACGATTGCAAGAACTAAAAAAAACATTTTTATTTCTTGAATATAAGCTAGACTGATAACTCTTACGTTTCATTTATCTTTTGTTCAATAAATACAGTAAATACATAAAATATTTGAGTTTTTATTTGTTCATCTGTCAGTCGAATGTTTAGTGACAGAGTTACACCCAAATACGTTTAGTGATCTAGGGTTAATTTGGTTACATTTTTGTATGTTTCTTACCGCGGCACTCCGCAACTTATCTTCTTAATATATAAAATCCTTGCGTTACTGACTGACTGACAGACACGCTACAGCTGAAACTATTGGGTGGAGGAAGCTGAAATTTGGCATGTATGTTCCTTGGGGACCGTAGGGGTGCACTAAGAAAGGATTTCCCGAAATTCCCACGGGATCGGCCAAAACGGGTAAATTTAAAATAACCAATAAATCCGTTTGTCAAGTTTGAGGAATATAACTTAAGTTCGAATTGCTGTAAAAAAATAAATATTGACTATAATAACAATTGTTTTGAGCCTCTGACAAGGTGTGTATAAAGGTAGCTGTTGCCGCATAGCACCTTTGAAATTAGGTATACCGTGAGGTCCGCGTTGTCGATACCTTCAAAGGTTCGGTGCCCGTCCTTCCCCAAAAGCACGCACCATGGTGACCAACTGATCACCAATACCTTTACAGCATTGATATTTCTGAAGAAAGAGACAAAGTGAGTAATTGGGCATGCTATCTCTTTTTGTTCTACTGATTTTCCTAATTCGAGAAAGAAATCCTGTTCGTTAGTTTTCAAGAGTATATTTAGTCAATGAAAGTGTTAGCTTAACTCAGTGTATAATAATGTATGACTTTTAATACTAGCTATTTTAACACATATTATTCGTCTATTATCATTAAATTCATGCATTATCTAATTCATTAGATGCAAAATTCACTTAAAATATAATATCAGTGAACTCTACAAAACTAACACAATTGTGTAGAAACTAGAAGCAATTATTTTTTTTAATCTAAAATACTACACACCGGCACTTACACACACCCACACAACTCTAAAGACACTTACTAGCAATAATTATTATTTCAGAGTGCTAAATTCAAGATATCTGCTCTCCAATAATTTTAAAGAACGAGCTTATTACTAATCTTAATACAGATTAATACAACGCAGCTGCCACGCTCAATATTTTTCACGTTAGAGTAGGCATGAATACTTTATACACGTATCGTGATTCGTAACGCCTCGCAGTCGACAAGTCAGCGCCTGTCAAACTTTCCCCGTTCGACTTCTTGGAAAGTCGAGAAAGAAAGTTGAAAATTATTTCTCAAATCTGATGCTGATATATGGAATTTATTTTTGGGATATCATGATTTTTATAACCAGTGATAGTCTAGTGCAGGGACTAATAGATCGCTACGCAGAAGGTCTCGAGTTTACACGCCCTTTTCAAATGTCATGTAATGTAATACTAATGTATAAAGCTGAAGAGTTTGTTTGTTTGGTTGAACGCGCTAATCTCAGGAACTACCGGTTCGATTTGAAAATTCTTTCAGTGTTAGATAGGTCCTTTAGCGAGGAAGGCTACAAGCTATATAACATCAAACAACATCTTTGTTGTGTTTAAAATTATCCAAAAACTGTTTTTCATGTATTTATTAAGCCGAATGTTATAATTATTCCTTATTTTAACGTCTATGACAAGATTAGTATACATCTGATATTCCATCTTTAGAAATTCGCCTTCCATCTTCAAAAATATCAATCTATATATATTAAAGAAAGTCGTGTTAGTTACACTATTTATAACTGAAGAACGGCTCAACCGATTTGGCTAAAAATTGGTGGGAAGGTAGCTCAGAACCAGGAAAAACACATAGAATATATGGGCGCAAATTAATATATAATGATTATATTATTACGAAAATGTTAATAATATTTAAGATTGATATATAAATAACTATTTGTGAACACAGAACTGAGAACTTCACTACTTTACAATTTTAGACACTGTATTGGCTGCTTAACTGTTTATAAAGATTGGGTATTTAATTTATCGCTTAATTATTAAGATAACTCCAGAAACTTTCAAAGTAAAATCAATTAGTATTAAATAACATGATTCTGACACTTATTATTATGTTTTCGGTAATAAATAACATGCTATTATATTTACATCCTGTTGATAGCGCCATCTGTTGACCAAATGTTGTAAAGCAGCGTTTGGCTATTAAAATAAATTTGTTATTCGTGTAAAATAAATCATTTGGTGTTGTGCAAAATTCATTACAATATTAATGTCAATTTTTGATTAGTTTATAATTAAATGTACAGTAATTTCAATTATATGTTGAAGAGGAAGTGACAGTTGTTAGTTGTTAAATATTGTGTAATGACGGTTAGTGTATAAAAAGGACTGTAAGTCACATTTTTTTCAATTCTGTGCTAGAAATCAACTGATAATAAACCAAGTAATATTACGTGAGTGTTTTTAATATGGAGTCTGGACACTATAACCCTGACTTATCGCCGACAGATACAACCTCCCAGATTATTTTTTGCAACAAATAGCTGCAAAAAATAATCTGGGAGGGATATTAGAAAGGGTCGAAGTTTGTAGGGACAAACCTACTACCTATTGACAGTAAGAACGCATGCGCTGTAATAATTGAGTGCTGCGATTGTTCTATCGTATATCTGTCAGTACTGTCACATTATACATTGTCATATGGTGCACTGTCACTACTTCTTTCTTATAATACTTATAATATAAACTCATAATTATTGTAAAAGCCTTGGCTAATCCCTGCTAATATTAGGTATAAATGCGAAAATGTGTATGTATGTATGTACAGATTTCACGCTAAACCTGCTGAACTAATGTTAAAAATTATGTAACGGGTCTGAATCGTGTTAATAAACGAAAAGAAAGATGAAATACCTTTCTATTTGTCCCGACGTTTCGGCATGGGTCATCCCGTGACCACGGCTGGTATAACCCATGCCAAAACGTCGGGACATATAGAAAGGTATTTCATCTTTCTTTTCGTTTATTAACACGATTCAGACCCGTTACATAATTTTTAATATGAACCAATCTTCTCTACTCATAAATGCGAAAGTGTGTATAGAAATATCTCGGACCATGGCTTTGACATTTGACTGTATGCAAAGTTATGTTGTTGAGCACCTTTCGGTAGATAATGTCATGAATACTGACCAAGTTACTTCGCACCCTATAGAGTTTCTGAACTCTTTACAATTATCAGGAGTACCATCACGCAACTTGAGACTGAACGTTGGTGTTTCAGTCCTGTTAATGCACCAAAGCTTTGAAATGGCAAATGGCTACAAGTAACACCTATGACGAAACATTATAAAAGGTATTCGGGATTGCGAGTCAAACTCGCTCATGAAGGGTTCCGTAGTGGAGGTATCCACTTACAATTAACCTGCCATTATCTTCGACTAACTTTAAATAGTATTTGTTTAAACGACAAAGATATACTCGTATTTGCGGTTTTTAAGATGTGCTTTATTTCAAAAACTGCTGACTTTATATCGTTTAACACAATTTTCCCTGGAAGTTTTTTTTTTAGATTTGTCACTCTCTTACTTTAAAAGTTAGAGGGGCACACACACCCATTTTACCACTTTGGAACCGTATAACTTTCAAACGATTGACTTTGAGAAACAATGGTTTTAGGAACTTCAATGAAAAGTAATTTTTAACGACCCATTTTCCACATCAGTTCTATGTATGAAGAGCCTGTTAATGTTCAATATTTTTTATTTTCTATAATGTCGTAAAGCGCTTCACAGAATAGATCTACCTACCAATTTTCAAATGTGTAAACTGAATAGTTTTGGCATAAAGTGGCTGTGACATACGGATAGACTGACAGACATAGCGCGTCTATAATGATTCCGTGTTTAGCCATTTTTTACTACAGAACTCTAAAAATACTGTTTACAGAAATGGTTTAAATACTTCTTGCGGTTATATTTCTTATTAGTCCTTATGAACAGAATTATAACGAAAATTACTATCGAACGATGAAGGAGTTTTGTGTCTCATATAAGCGGCTGTCAAACTTTTTCCAAACAGCCTAATATTTTGAAAGCGGGAATATGATCATTGAATGCGTATTTGGTAGCGTGATGATACGAATCTACTAGCTTAAGTTTTGTTAAATAGTTTGTGACATTTTAGTCGACTCATGTTTTAGATAATTCTACGGATTACTTGTTTTTAGTCATAGATGTTACAACATTGTGTTTGACTGAATATTATTTTCTTTTGTTTTACTACAAGGACGTGCAAAGTAGTATGATCTTACAAATAAATTATACTAAATATACTAAAATGCTCGAGCTGAGTCGATGCTTTTTTGTTTTTGAGATGATATGTCATTGTGTATGGCAGCCATAAGTTAAAATAATCGTCAAGTAAGTCGTAAAGGGCAAATTCTGGTCGGCTGGTATCATAAGACCGAAACAATAGAACTCATCTCTATTGTTGTAATTTAATAAAGCATTTATATCCATACTCCTCACTAACAAAGTCTATGGACGCACATACATCAAATTTAAGTCCATTCAATATTTTCCCTCAAAATATTTTGAATCTATAAAAACATTTTACCCAAACAATCTCAGTTCATCTTAATACGAAACCCGATATTGGTTTGAACTGGAACGCTTTAAAATCCGACCAAAAAGAGCCTATCTTTGAGCATCGCTTTCCTCGGTACACAACCGTCACCGTCGTTCTGAATAAGGCTGAGCAGTACCTAATGAGATGGAAAGGTCTTTGAAATGATCATTTGAGCTCACGATACACCACCGTCATAGGGCTTTCAAAGCCATCTGTGATTTAAAAGATGAAACGCTTTTGATGTTGAAAAAAGTATTTTCAGACTCACGAGTTAAATGTATGGTAATTTTTCTTAGGGTGTGTCTGCCACTCGATGGACGTTGAGGTGCTTCTATTAATTACTGACATATTAAGGCACTCGTTGACTTTGTTGGTTTGCAATTAGTTTTGTGTGTAGTCGATCAAAGGCATTGTCTTCGGTTTCAACAATTTCATCGTTAATAAGCCTGCGTAAAAAAATACATATATTCGAATGTCTCATTGCTCTCAGGCTGTCAATTTGAACTTATTTTGAGGTTAAATGCGAGGACATCATGTCCGTGTATGATAATCTAAAGTTAAGGTTTTCATAATACTGTTCAGAGGCTTATTTGTCACCTAGTTTCTCACAATAATATCAATGCATAAAATAATAGTCCACCTATCCCAGCCTTATTTTACTACTATGATTGGCATCTTGATAAGCATTGGTCAACTTACCCTACATATAAAACTTTTACATGCATGAATAGTCTGAGCTTTTACAAGAAAGTCTCGTGTTGGGAATTTAAATTTTAGTCAATTAGTTGGCTTGATCATTTCGTTTCAAGTGAAATGGAGAGAAAAGTTGAGTTTGCTTAAAAGTCAAACTTGCATCTTTCTTTTGTGTAGAAAAAAGATAGAGACTTAAGGATAATTTACATCTGTTGTAATTGGCTCTGGAGCTCAAGTCGTCTTTGAATTGAGCTGTCCAGAGTTCTTTGAAGCAAATTTTGATAATATGTCTTTAAGCTTTTTTCTGTAACTGCAAGTTTATTGGATAAAACACAGTTGCACAGGTGCAGAGTACATCCATCTATCTGTCAGCACGCTGTGTATTATGAAAAGAAAATGGGTGGAGCTACAATAAATTGTCCAGAACCAACGGGCGTATTAGAACTTGACAAAATATAGCACGCAGCTAGACACATTCATAGAAATATTACATTAAAATACTGTGTTAAATCTTTGCCTATTTTGTACCGCCTCACACTACCGAATATTACCAAAAAGATGGCCAAAATGTTTTAATGCATTAAATAAACCTATTGAAATTAAATGCAAACCTTTTGAACTATGAATTATTTTTATTATATGAAGAGAGGCCTTTGTTTCAACCAACGCGAACGTAAAAACTGACTTTATGATATTGATAGTTTTAAAACTATCGTAGGATAATAGTAAGTATATATATAAGAGATTAACAAGAATTGAATTAACTATGAACTATAAATTAATAATATTCATAACTAAGAAACATGAATGATCAGAGATATACAAACTAAATGGTGTGCAATGTTGATAGTGTTGATACCTAACTTTGTTTAAAGTTGGTGCCACGAGAAGATAGACTTTTTGTAAACAAACATTCAGGGCTTCACAACCTTTTTTTCAAAAAGTTGTGTTTTAGATTTTATACTTTTTGAACAGTCTTTTTTTTTCATTGCTTAATTATGCCTTTAAGTTTTTAAATTTAAATTGTTAAATTTTACTGAAATTAAAATATTTGATTTTGTGTTTGAATCGTCGAATGTTCATAAATTTACCGATTTTTTTGTCGTTTTACAAATAATTTTTTCAGTAAATTTAATAAAAATGGAGCACCATGTATGTTAATGATAGAGTAGGTACATACATTTTATTCTATTATTCACATGATTTTTTAAAAATCATAGACAATAAATCATTTGCTCAAAGTAGCCTACCTATCCTAAAATATTAAATTATTGACCAACAATTAATAACATTACAGATAACTAGCTAGTACATTACATAAAAATTTCTAGGCATGGAGATTTTACATTGTCTGTGAATGAAATCGTCAGAATCAACTTAATCAAAATCCATTAAAAGTTACGGTAGTCTGAAAACGCAATTCCTTTTTCAGGTATAAATAATTTTCTGCGCGACTAATAGTTTGCCATCTGCTATTCTGCACCCGCTTTTTCGAGATACCGGCAGCGCGAGGAGCGTTACGATCCTATAAACTTGTATTTAACTTTACATTTACAACCCCCTTCTTGACAACTAAAAAGTTTAGTTTTATCCTCTGATAAATGCATGTTAGGCCCAAGAATGTAACATTTCAATGAACTAACTCCAAATGTTGACATTCTAGGCGCCAGTACCTCAAAACATTAAAAGATCCTGTTGACAGCGCATAATATCGATAAAAAGCCGATCCATTGACATATTAGTTTCCAATGACTAGTATCTACATATGTACCGCTGCGCTCAATGGATTTGACATTATTTGTTTTTGACAGAACTATCGCCAAGTCACTTAGTATAAATTCTTTGTTTACAAAAAGTCTATGTTCTCGTGGCACGGACTATAAATATAAAATACTCTATTTCAGTTTCCTTTATTAGTTAAATTGCATCCAGGGGCAACTGCATATTGGACTTTCTGGACGTTTTAGTAAACTTTAAAAAAAGGGTCTGAAGAAACGCAAAGTCTTTGATATAAACATAGTAAAAACAGAATAGTAAGCTAGCTAAGGCCGCTCGGCGAGTTAATTGCCTACTCTTGCGATGACGCACGGGTTGTCACGTGTTTACACCGCGGCGCTGCCGGCTTTGTCGGCGCGCGCTATTTCGCCGTTTTTTTAAGTGATTGCGCTGAATACTACAGAATTTAAGCTTGCATATATTTCGTTTCAAATACCTGCTGACTAGCTAAGCGTTATATAACTATCTTAATGCCCTTTATAGCGAGAAAAATGTAACAAGTTTAATTTACTGTCGTTTAAGACATTGTATAATATTAATAACGTATATTACAAAACTGAATGTACATAAACAATGGTCGCGGGCGAGCAGTGTAGTACCTACATGCATGCGCGCGATCAGACGCGCGGCGCATCCCGTACTGAATCCGCGCCGAGCGTTCCGCGCTCGTGAGATTGTGTGCGTGAAAAGTGCGTGCGTACACGCCGCCCCGGCGACTCACGCATACATTCACACCAGCGCGGCGGCGGCGGCCGATTTGTATGAAGCTATCCTACTATTCTGTTTGTACTATGATATAAATGTCTCATTTGTAGTTTAAATATGGGGTGCTTTTCTTGTAAAGTCTCTGCTATATTTATTTATATCCTTATTTCTCGACTCTTGTGCATCTTCAGATAGATACTAACATTTTTAAAACCACTTATCAAAAGAATGAACACAAGTTAAAGACCTAAAAATATCCGACGACAAAATATACGCATAAATACCGGGACTTAAAGCTAGTAAAAACTAATCACTAGGCAGATATCGGTAGCTAAACCTAAAATAAACTAAATACTAGCATTATATGCTACAATTTAATACAGCTAATTTCTCGCCATACAGAAGAATATCGTACTATTTCCCTTATTCTTTCTGCTTACGTTAGTAAATAATACTATCAAGGCAAGGGTATTGGTGTTAAGATTTATTTTAGAAAATAGTAACATCTGATAGCAATTATAAATACCTCTAGAAATAGAATCCATAACAGACAAAACCCCAAATATTTACAGTTGTAAACACAACGAGCGATAGCATGCGACTTGGTAATCATCAGATTTAAGCACAATATTTTTGATCAACTTCGTAGGCAGATTGTTACAGAATTTTACCATATTAAATATATGAAAATATGCTCAAAAGTTGCGTCATGTATTGAGGTTTAAGATAAATGTTATAAAACTGTTCTATCGACAAAATTTTAAAATCATATAATGTCCAGGTTTTTGCAAATTATCGCCAGTGTGCGCCTGTAAGAGCATTACATTAGATGGTAATGTTCAAGTATATAGCCATTTATTAAAAACCGGCATTGCGTAATATATATTATCTAGAACAGTAGTAATAGGTATGTGACATAGGTATGTATGTCACAATGTGTGCGTGATAATTAGATTGGTATACCCGGCACTAAGGTAAGTCAAAACCTTCACGGTAGCCTTAGTGAGTAGAACCCGAACGCTTTTAGTGGAGCGTGTCCAAACCTACCCCATTTGCCCCAATTGGCATATTGGATTATACACTTTTAAGCTTGACTGCAATATTGAAGCATAACTTATGCCATTTATTAAATTTGCCTATGTAACTAAAATCATCGTGATCTTCTAATATAAAATACACGACTAAAATTCTCTTTGACTACACTTCACTTCTTAATTAAAATAATAAAATCTTCTTTCGCCTAGCGTTATCCAAGTTTCAACCCGGGGTGCGCTTACTAGTCTAACCGGATTTGACTGAATATTAGCTTTTCCACGGAGCGACTGCGTGTCTGACCCCCGAAACCCAAAGGGATAGGCGATATTCCATGGTTTAGACTAGTGTCAGTTAATTCAGAGATAGGTACTAACTCCCTATAACGACTGTCAAAGATCTTCATGACAATCAAGACCGACGGCTTAACGTGCTCTCCGAGGCACGGGACAAGCGATAATTAATAATAATTCAATACGCACACAACTCCGAAAAGTCATTGGTGCGCGCCAAGGATTCGAACCCGATACCCTCTGCATGGCAGTCTGCTGGTATTTCCACTAGGCTATCGCTGCCTTTTTTAACCGACTTCGAAAAAAGGAGGAGGTTCTCAATTCGTCGGAATCTTTTTTTTAACATAATAACATATTTTCAAATAAATACAGTTGCCTCCTTTGTAATAAAATATTCAATTTATTATAAGCAGAAAGTGGAATTAATTATTTGGTGCCGCTTGACCCGTTTCCGTAGCTTTGTATTATGAAGTTTGGTACAGCGCAGCGGAATGCAGTTTTTTGTGATGACCCCATTAGCCCCGACTATATGAGAGTTGAGGTATCGACGGCAGTAATTGGCATTGCATAGATTTTGTATACAATTTATTATTTTTATTTTGGCTTTGTGTCGGTTTTTGGTTACAAAAAAGTTTTTTTTTTTTTTTTTTTTTTTTTTTTTTATTTGGTTCACAAATTGGATGTGACAAAAAATCTTACATACTATGACATAAAACATAAAACTAGCCTTTGTCCACCCTGTGACAGTGAACACAACATGCATAAAAGACGGTTACTAAAGAGGTTAGTTTCATAATTTAGGTTTTAGGTATATTATGTTAATATAAGTACCATAAATTTCAAATTAAAAGTTACAGTAAATTATAAACAGAAACTACAAGAACCTTAAATGTAAAAAGAAAAAAAAATAACATATTATTATAGTTATAAATAGATCGTTAAGCTAAGTTACAGCAGTTTACCCATTTTTAATCTAACTGACGCCAAAGAGCCAGAAAATATGTCAAAGGACGTTCTGATGCTGTTGTAGCTAGAAAACATCCGATATGAGGGTGCATGCTGCCCTATGTTGGTTCGACATCGAGGCATAGAAAATGTTTTCCTGTTTTGAAGACGACTGCTACTCCGCGGAACTTCAAAGTTTATTTGGGCAAGAAACGCTGGACAGTCTATTAATCCATGTACTAATTTAAAAAGCATGATTATATCAGCACATTTTCTACGTACAATTAATGGCTGCATTTTATAAAAACTCAATCTAGACTCGTAGGATACAAGCTCTTTACATTTATTATTTGCGAACGAAACTTGAAATAAAAACCTTTTTTGGATACGTTCTATTCTGTCTGAGTGTACATTATAGCTAGGATTCCATACAGGACTACAATACTCTAAGACACTACGTACTAAACAGTTATATATAGGCAACATTACTCCAATGTCTTTAAAACACTTGGTTTGTCTCGAGACGAAACCAGACAACTTTGACGCTTTACTGATCATAGCATCATAGTGACTTCTAAAGCTTAGAGAACTATCCAAAACCACACCCAAGTCACGAACACGGGTCACCTCTTCCAAAGCTCTGTTATTAAGATAATACACAGTGTTTGATATATTCTTTTTTCGGGAAAACTTTATATGCACGCATTTACTAATATTTAAGTACATTTTATTAACGGAGCACCAGTTATTCATTTTATTAAGCTCATTTTGTAGTACATCAATATCACTATTATCATTTATAACATTGTAAAGCTTTAAATCATCTGCATACATTTTAAACTTACAATTAATAATATTAGCCAAATCATTTATAAAAATTAAGAAGAAAAGAGGACCCATGTGCGACCCCTGGGGAACACCAGAAGGGACGATTTTAGCTTGAGAAGTATAGCCATTAATCATAACTAGCTGTGACCTATTTCTTAGATATGAATCGCACCATCGCAATAGAGAGCCATGTACGCCCATCTTTGAAATTTTATGTAATAAAATATCGTGGTCAATAAGATCAAAGGCTTTGCTAAAATCGGTATAAATAGCGTGTACCTCATCACCTTTGTCTAAAGAACGAGCTATGTCATCAGTAAAAGAAATTAAATTCGTACAAGTTGATTTCCTAGGTAGAAACCCATGTTGTTCTGAATGTAATTTTTCTTTAACATGCCAATAGATCTTTTTCTGGACTAGTGACTCGAACAGTTTACCAATCGCGGGTAGTATCGATACAGGTCTATAATTGGAAACATCGGATACGTCCCCTTTTTTGTGAATAGGCGTAATACGTGCGCACTTCCATTTAGAAGGAAACAAACCCTGTCTGAGTGATTGGTTAAAAATGAGCATCAGCGGCTTTGCTAGATTATCGGCGCATTCTTTGAGAAAAATCGCGGGGACGTTATCGAGACCGGCTCCACAATTTTTTAATTTCTTCAAGGATTTACATACCTCCGACTCGCTAAATTCACAACAACTAAAAGTTAAGCATTCATAGCAATCAATCACACAGCTGTGCGACCGACTTACGTTATCATTGAGGGCGTACGTAGAGTAAAAGAAATCTGAAAATAGATCGCATATATTCTGACCACCTTCTGCAGACTTTTCCTTCCATGTCACAAAATTAGGGATTGAGCTACTATTATGCTTAAGGCTGTTAATATAGGACCAAATGTATGTAGGGCGGTCACGAAGGATCTTAGCTGCACTTATTTTAAAACGATTAAAGCAATCACGAGTCATTTTATCACACCGATCCCTTAAAATATCATACGAAATTTTATCTCTTGGATTGCCATATCGCTTATATTTTTTTATGGCATTTAAGCTTTTCTTTTAAGCATTTAATCAAAGAAGCGCTAAACCAGATTGGGTATTTTTCATTACGGGGTTTTAAATTAGGTGTATTGGTCGTAATAATTGAAAACAATTTAGTGTAAAATGCATCCAGCATGCTGTCCACGCTGTCATTGCTAGTCCAGATCTCAGACCACTCTATTTTGCCTAACTCATCATTCACCGACCCATAATCACACTTATTAAAATTAAGTTTTGGAACAAGTTTGCGTTTTATAAACTTCTCATGGGTGGGTGAATGAGTTATTATTTCCAGGGCTGGGTGGTGTGGGTCCAATTTTGACAACGGTAACGCAACTTCTGAGATCTTAACTCTGCTTGGATAGTCCGTAAATACCAAATCTAAAACACGACTGTTAACATTAACTATTCCATTACACTGATACATATTATTGAATGCCATTTCATCCAAAAACATATTATCAACTATACCACCCAAAGGTTTAGGTGTACACATATTTGAAATATTATTATAATCCCAGTCTATGCTTGGCAAATTAAAATCTCCGAACAATAAAGTTACAGATTCGCTGGAAACTCTGTTTTGTACAACATCGGTAAATTTAGCTAAAAATTCTTGCAAGTAAGAATGGTCCACGGGAGGTGGCACATAAGTCGCACATATATTAAATGAACTAGATTTTATCTTGATATTTACCCATAAGTCCTCGCAATTTGACTCCCATTTACGTTTTCTTAATGCTTTAAACTTCTTTAAAACGGCTATACAAACACCCCCTCCTTCCTTTTTAGTACTATAAGATCTTGTAGAACAGCGGTCACGTCTGAAAACATCATACCTATCGTCGAACATCTCATGATCGAAAACTGAATTATTCAACCATGATTCAGTTAAAATAATAACGTCATAATCACTTTGTATTACATTTAAATAAAAATCTTCACACTTGGTTCTTAGACCTCTTACATTTTGGTAGTAATACTTTATCATGAATATAATTTCCTATGACCTAAGACGCATGCATTAGACATAATTAGGTAATACTATACTATTACAGTTTCTTGAGACAATCTTCATTGAACATTACTTGGGTTTTGGAGTTAATGTCCTTGCGAACCAAGATTTTACCATTTCTTATCCAGACAAACTCATAACCTTTTTCCTTGGCCGCAATTCTCGTAGCAGCATGCAATTTTCTGTTTGCTGGGGACAGGTGTTCTGTCACAAAAATAGCTTGATGAGGTCCACCCAAGCCAAGATGGCCGCTATGGAGCTTCTCAGTTTTATGTAACTTGTTGTAGTTCCTAACCGCTGCTAAAAGTTCATCACGGATTCTAGGGCTTTGCAGTTGCACAATGATTGACCTGGGTCTAGTAGAGGTTTGATCCAACTTTTGTGTCCTATGAAAATTCATTATTTGATTTTCATTAATATCTAGTGATACTGTTTTTGCCAACTGCTTAACAGTCAGCAACAAATTTTCATTTTTGTGCTCTGGGACGCATTGCATTTCCACATTGCATGAGCGTGAGTGCTGTTCCATAGCATTTAATTTACCATTTATTGTTATTATTTCAGCGTTGAGTTTTGAATTCGTAGTTTGAAGCTCCTTAATTATTTCAGTTTTATTATCAAACTCTTTCTTCATGTCATCGTATTGAGCGCTAACAAACTTAACCGCTTCATGCAAATCATTAATCTTTTCACGCAAGGACTCATTCACTAATTTAATTTTGGCGCTTACATCCAGTAAAATTGACTCTATAGCCTCTTTTAGTTTTTGGTCGATATAATCTTTAAGTTCTTCTACTACCTGCTGACCGGTACCAGCCAGACTACTGGACAAGTTCGCATGCATAAGTTGCTGGCTCGGTGAACTTGAGATATTCTTCCCAAGGTTTTTACATTCAGGGCATTTCCAGTTAAGCTTTGATTGTTTTGATTCTTTACTATAGTTGTCAGGCGTAATACCAAGGCACTGATAGTGATATGGACTGCTACAAGCCGTACAATACTTAATATCGGCCAACTTTCCAGCTTTGAGGCAAATCTTGCACTTTGTTTGCGATGTTGAAGACATTTTACTGTTAGACAATGATGAGCCTGATTCTTATAAAAAGCAATAACGCTAGTGCACAAATAAAGCGCCTTCTCTTTTTCTCAAAGCAATAACGCTTATGCGAAGACCAAACCGCCTGCCAAAATTAGCAATGCAAAATAGCTAACACGATATTGCTCAGTATTTCTTTGTAGGCGCTTTTACAAAATTACAAATTTATTATTGGTTGGTGAGGGTAGAAAAATATAACACGTCCGTGTAATAAGCGATTTTCACAGTCTAAATATAGTCACTCTTATAAACACACACCAAACTCTGATGGCACAATTGGTAAACAATAGTTAGTTATTATTTGTTTCACAGATTTATCGATAATTTGTTTACAAAAATATTTTTTATGAAGAGAGAATTGTAAACACGTCTACTTGTTAGCGAATTTGACAGATTTTTTCAACTTAATCAAAATCCATTAAAAGTTACGGTAGTCTGAAAACGCAATTCCTTTTTCAGGTATAAATAATTTTCTGCGCGACTAATAGTTTGCCATCTGCTATTCTGCACCCGCTTTTTCGAGATACCGGCAGCGCGAGGAGCGTTACGATCCTATAAACTTGTATTTAACTTTACATTTACAACCCCCTTCTTGACAACTAAAAAGTTTAGTTTTATCCTCTGATAAATGCATGTTAGGCCCAAGAATGTAACATTTCAATGAACTAACTCCAAATGTTGACATTCTAGGCGCCAGTACCTCAAAACATTAAAAGATCCTGTTGACAGCGCATAATATCGATAAAAAGCCGATCCATTGACATATTAGTTTCCAATGACTAGTATCTACATATGTACCGCTGCGCTCAATGGATTTGACATTATTTGTTTTTGACAGAACTATCGCCAAGTCACTTAGTATAAATTCTTTGTTTACAAAAAGTCTATGTTCTCGTGGCACGGACTATAAATATAAAATACTCTATTTCAGTTTCCTTTATTAGTTAAATTGCATCCAGGGGCAACTGCATATTGGACTTTCTGGACGTTTTAGTAAACTTTAAAAAAAGGGTCTGAAGAAACGCAAAGTCTTTGATATAAACATAGTAAAAACAGAATAGTAAGCTAGCTAAGGCCGCTCGGCGAGTTAATTGCCTACTCTTGCGATGACGCACGGGTTGTCACGTGTTTACACCGCGGCGCTGCCGGCTTTGTCGGCGCGCGCTATTTCGCCGTTTTTTTAAGTGATTGCGCTGAATACTACAGAATTTAAGCTTGCATATATTTCGTTTCAAATACCTGCTGACTAGCTAAGCGTTATATAACTATCTTAATGCCCTTTATAGCGAGAAAAATGTAACAAGTTTAATTTACTGTCGTTTAAGACATTGTATAATATTAATAACGTATATTACAAAACTGAATGTACATAAACAATGGTCGCGGGCGAGCAGTGTAGTACCTACATGCATGCGCGCGATCAGACGCGCGGCGCATCCCGTACTGAATCCGCGCCGAGCGTTCCGCGCTCGTGAGATTGTGTGCGTGAAAAGTGCGTGCGTACACGCCGCCCCGGCGACTCACGCATACATTCACACCAGCGCGGCGGCGGCGGCCGATTTGTATGAAGCTATCCTACTATTCTGTTTGTACTATGATATAAATGTCTCATTTGTAGTTTAAATATGGGGTGCTTTTCTTGTAAAGTCTCTGCTATATTTATTTATATCCTTATTTCTCGACTCTTGTGCATCTTCAGATAGATACTAACATTTTTAAAACCACTTATCAAAAGAATGAACACAAGTTAAAGACCTAAAAATATCCGACGACAAAATATACGCATAAATACCGGGACTTAAAGCTAGTAAAAACTAATCACTAGGCAGATATCGGTAGCTAAACCTAAAATAAACTAAATACTAGCATTATATGCTACAATTTAATACAGCTAATTTCTCGCCATACAGAAGAATATCGTACTATTTCCCTTATTCTTTCTGCTTACGTTAGTAAATAATACTATCAAGGCAAGGGTATTGGTGTTAAGATTTATTTTAGAAAATAGTAACATCTGATAGCAATTATAAATACCTCTAGAAATAGAATCCATAACAGACAAAACCCCAAATATTTACAGTTGTAAACACAACGAGCGATAGCATGCGACTTGGTAATCATCAGATTTAAGCACAATATTTTTGATCAACTTCGTAGGCAGATTGTTACAGAATTTTACCATATTAAATATATGAAAATATGCTCAAAAGTTGCGTCATGTATTGAGGTTTAAGATAAATGTTATAAAACTGTTCTATCGACAAAATTTTAAAATCATATAATGTCCAGGTTTTTGCAAATTATCGCCAGTGTGCGCCTGTAAGAGCATTACATTAGATGGTAATGTTCAAGTATATAGCCATTTATTAAAAACCGGCATTGCGTAATATATATTATCTAGAACAGTAGTAATAGGTATGTGACATAGGTATGTATGTCACAATGTGTGCGTGATAATTAGATTGGTATACCCGGCACTAAGGTAAGTCAAAACCTTCACGGTAGCCTTAGTGAGTAGAACCCGAACGCTTTTAGTGGAGCGTGTCCAAACCTACCCCATTTGCCCCAATTGGCATATTGGATTATACACTTTTAAGCTTGACTGCAATATTGAAGCATAACTTATGCCATTTATTAAATTTGCCTATGTAACTAAAATCATCGTGATCTTCTAATATAAAATACACGACTAAAATTCTCTTTGACTACACTTCACTTCTTAATTAAAATAATAAAATCTTCTTTCGCCTAGCGTTATCCAAGTTTCAACCCGGGGTGCGCTTACTAGTCTAACCGGATTTGACTGAATATTAGCTTTTCCACGGAGCGACTGCGTGTCTGACCCCCGAAACCCAAAGGGATAGGCGATATTCCATGGTTTAGACTAGTGTCAGTTAATTCAGAGATAGGTACTAACTCCCTATAACGACTGTCAAAGATCTTCATGACAATCAAGACCGACGGCTTAACGTGCTCTCCGAGGCACGGGACAAGCGATAATTAATAATAATTCAATACGCACACAACTCCGAAAAGTCATTGGTGCGCGCCAAGGATTCGAACCCGATACCCTCTGCATGGCAGTCTGCTGGTATTTCCACTAGGCTATCGCTGCCTTTTTTAACCGACTTCGAAAAAAGGAGGAGGTTCTCAATTCGTCGGAATCTTTTTTTTAACATAATAACATATTTTCAAATAAATACAGTTGCCTCCTTTGTAATAAAATATTCAATTTATTATAAGCAGAAAGTGGAATTAATTATTTGGTGCCGCTTGACCCGTTTCCGTAGCTTTGTATTATGAAGTTTGGTACAGCGCAGCGGAATGCAGTTTTTTGTGATGACCCCATTAGCCCCGACTATATGAGAGTTGAGGTATCGACGGCAGTAATTGGCATTGCATAGATTTTGTATACAATTTATTATTTTTATTTTGGCTTTGTGTCGGTTTTTGGTTACAAAAAAGTTTGGTGGAGACCAAATTTCATGCGGATATGGTGGATTTATAACTAAATTTTAAAATGTCTCTGTATTCGAATTTTAAAAAGCATCCACCTTCACAGGCTAAAACCGCACTTAAATATAATATTTTTTATTTTTTTTTTACAACTCCCTCACTAGGACTAAATTCTGTGTCGCGGGGGACTTAACAAACATACAACTAACGGACACAATTAACACCCAGACTCGAAACAACAATTAATGAATCACACAAAGTGTTGTCTCGTGTGGGGATCGAACCCCCAACACTCGGCGCAGTGTCAAGTGGCGAAGCGGCCGCTTAAACGACTACGCTAACCGTGCAGTCGATTCGAGTCATATTAAAAAAATTGTGCATGCCATGTATTTGGATCTGATATCCTCTGGATAGCAGTCAGTTGGTATGTATTTCTACTACCCATGCTATCGCTGCCATCGTTAGCAAAAAATGTAGATACATACAAACTCATTTGTGTACGTGGAATAATGTATGTGTATGTGTCTAGGTGATATAGCAAAAAAGGAACATGTTTGCGTATATGTGAGACAATCATCTGATGTTTGACGGGACAGCTAGTCTGGTTGGTGACTGTGACTGCCAAGCCGGAGGTCGTGGGTTCGATGCTGACCTAGGAAAATGCTTTTTTGTTCTGTGTCTGATTACAATTTATCAATTATGTATATATGAAAACGAAGTATTTTATCAGATAATATATTCGGTGGTACTCTTAGAAGATGCTTTAGAAGCAAATCAATAGGTACCCGTTTTAAAAACTGATATCAAACCAAGATCTAATAATAAGGGTGTTGCATAAGGGGTTTTGACACCAGACAGCGCTTCGTATGCGTCAGATCCAAACGATAGTCAAACTTTTACAGACGCGTACACACACATGATATGAACAAACACAGACGTATGAAAGAATGGGCTACAATTGGTCTTTGCAGGACGGGCAGGACGACGTAAGCCGGGCTAGCTAGTTAAAAAATAATTAAGGTTATATATTTCGATTAAATCGTTATCTGTAAATGGCAATGTCTAGTCAGTGAACAGTAAAGAAGAAGATCGAAATGGATGGATGAGCTAGACTCATTCATAGCAAATGATTTTGACACTAATATAACCCGAGAGCAGCAAAGGTAAAAGTAGTTTACTTATTCTGCGAGTCAGGTATTTTGATAACGGCCCTAAATTAATTTAAGAGCATCCACAGATTCATAATTGTTATTGAAACAAAGAATAAGATAAAAATACTGAAGCAGGTTCATAAAAATGCATGAATTCTGCTTGAATCCGTTCAAGCGTAGAGTCATACTGTCAGTCTTCTGGGCACGCTTCCAATCGACTGCGATGCGGATGAATTTCATGTGGCCTTCTCAACTTAATTTTATTTCTTTAATTGTTATGGGCGTATTATATCTAAAGTGGGTTGATTTGTTTTCAAAATATTTTCAGGAGTGAATATACTTTTTTTTTTTTTTTTTTGCTCACTACGGTGGTAAAACTCTCCTTATGAGTCATCTCAACTCCGCCAACCCAGCCATTAGAACGGCTGGGCTTGGGACTGGCGGAGGAGGTATGTGGAGGCTCTCCCCTACAGGCGTTCGGGGCATACCCACTAAAAACCACCGCGGTGTCCCTACGGGTCCCGTTTGTTGGCGGGGTCACGCAATTCGCGATTAGCATACTTTCTCGCGACCCCGCCCGGGATTGGCCCGCCGTTTGTGTTGGCGGGCCCCGTCTCGTTATGATCTCGCAATCATCCATCAAACTTCTTGCATCCATCAAACTTCTCGCATCCATCACCTCACAAAGCTACTTGGGAGGCGGCGAGGACACGCACCGCCTCCCGCCCTTTGGCGGACAGGGAGCGGCCCCAGCGCTCACCGTCCGCAGGCACTGAATTTAGGGTGGTCGGAGGTCGTCTCTTGTGCGACGTCCCCGACGCCCGGACCTACGGTTGGGGAGAGGGCGGTGTACTTCCCTCTCCCGCTCCGCCGCCTCCTTGCTCAGCATGACTGCTTCGCAGAAGGAGGCGACGGCGTTCCAAGACCTCTCACTCCGGACCATAGACAGAACTACGGCCGGGAGCGAGAGGACAACCGTATTCAGAGCCGCGACCAGATCACGGCGCTGCGATGCCCAGGCAGGGCATTCCGCCAAAGGAGTGAATATACTACTATAACTGACTACAAATACTTATATGAAAAAATAACCAACTAAAACTTAACAATATTTTTTCGTCATTATACATTTAAAAAATCTGTTCGGTGTAGTCACCGAACTGATTTTTTGAATGTATGTAGTGACCACCGCTGCCGCTTAGCTGATCGCCGCAAGCTTGCATTGCAGGTACCTAACACACACAAGCACACGTACCTACCGTCCAGTCTTATTCTGCACTAGGCAACAGTTTATTCTGATTTACTATCTAAGTATAATTTAATGAAAATATAGGTGAATAAGTAAACTGTTTATATTGTTTTCTTAAAATATTATGCAAATGCAGATAAAAATTATGTATGTATTGTATAATGGTGTTGATACATTTGAGCATTCTTGCAAATTTTACAAAACAGAAAAAGAAACGAGTGTGTTTTAGCGAGCATTCTAACGAACGTTCTCGAATTGACAGTAAGGTCGTCAAGAGGTTTTTGCTCATTAGAGTGTTTGCTAGAAAATGTTCGTTGTTTAAAACAAAACAAATAACGTTGAAAGCTCGCTATTCAGTTACAAGTGAATACTTAGGTGTATCAGCACCTTAATAGTCTAGTTAATATAGCGTAGAATAGATACTAGTGGGCTGTCTATACTGTTAAGAGTAACTTCTTCATACGGATCCAACAGCATTGCACAATTAGCCACATCACCGTCCGACTAATGAGCGCCATTGTGATTCATATAGACAATCCACCAAGATAATTAATTCAATGTTTATACATCCTTACACAAAGGCCACAGTTACATCGGTACCGACCGTAAATATGTTGGCTTATCCATCAAAGATTAGTAAGACTTTAATGTAATCCTTTGACGAGTTGAAATATCAATATTTTATTTTTTAGACTAGTGTTAGTTAATTCAAAAGTACGGACTTCCTATACGTACTGTTAAATACATAATATGTATGATTATGACATCCGGGACCGACGGCCTAACGTGCCCTACAAGGAACGGGGCAAGCGATAATTAATAATTTAATACATACGCACATACCTCCGAAAAGTCGGTGGTGGACCATAAATTCGATCACGATACCCTCTGCATGGCAGTCTGTTGGTATCTCCACTAGGCATATTTGTAGGTATGTTTGTACTTACTAAACCGAAAAGCATATTTATGAAACGCAAGCAAGAGTTGTTTGTTTATTGACAGAAAGTATTTTTATTTATTTTCCTTGTTCGCTTCGTGACTGATGGTGAATGATTGATTGTCGCATTGTCAATATAAACATTTCTATATTGTATTTACATACATACATACATAGACTCACGCCTGTTTCCCGGAGGGGTAGGCAGAGACTACGGAACGCCATTTGCAACGATCCTGACATATCTCTTGTGTGGTCGGTACTGTCGATGTATGGGGTGAACAGCAGCCTCATACGAGCTCTGAAATCCCTTTAAGAAGATTCTAGAGCTTGTGTGAGGATAAATGGGTCGTACACGGATTGGTTTACCATCGAGACAGGTGTTAGACAGGGATGTGTAGCGTCGCCGTGGCTATTCAACCTCTTCATGGACAGTTGTTTGCAAGATTTGAAAAATAGTGACTGTGGATTAAGGATGAATGAGACTGTGTATTCTTAATCCCTCGCCAGACGGAGACAGTTCTGTATAGTCCATTACAAACATTGCTTCAAATAATTACACTAAACTTAAAAACTAAAAAAGGCAGCGATAGCCTAGTGGAGATACCAACGGACTGCCATGCAGAGGGTATCGGATTCGAATCCACGGCGCACACCAATGAAGTTTCGAAGAGTGTATTAAATTGTTAATTATCGCTTGCCCTATGCCTCGGAGAGGACGTTAAACCGTCGGTCCCGGCTGCCATGAAGATCTTTGACAGTCGTTACGGTGAGTGATTAACCTCAAATAAACTGATACTTGTCTAAACCATGGTATATCGCTATCTCTTTGGGTTGCGGAGGTCAGATGGCAGTCGCTCTGTAGAAAAGTTGATATTTTGTCATATCTGGTGAGACCAGTAAGCGGACCTCGGGCTCCAAGGTGTGCTAGCCTTGGATGCAACCGGGATAACGCTTGGGTGATGATGAATGACACTAAACTTGATGAAAATATTTAGCTCAAGTAGATATCAATCCCACACACCCTTCAGCGCATTGTCATTAGTACATTTCTACATAATAATTACACTTGACTTTACCTGTGCAAAGTTTGCCTCCCCACGCTTCAAATAAACAATTCCAACGCCTACGCCACCCAATATTAAAAGGACATTTGGGAACGATTACAAAGATCGGTTGCCTACATTTGGTAACATTGTAATATAACTAGATATAGTTATAAACTCTCTATCTAAATATATCTCTATATTGCCCGCATTTACAATGTTAGCTTCCAAATATACGAATTTAAAAAATACCTTCAATCATAATTTTCATTTAATCATTATATTCAACGTTACGGCCATAGATAGGTACCCTGTGGTTAAAAATCTTGGGCTGTATATGGATGCCACACTTAATTGGCAAACTCAAGTGACCCAGGTGAGCCAAAAGGTCACCGGCACCCTACGGACTCTTTACCGCCTCAAGAACATACTTCCATCCAAGACCAAGACAATGCTTCTGCAGACCTTAATTTTTCCTTAAATCGACTATGGTGATGTATGTTACTATGACCTGAATGCAGATCTTCTAAACAAACTTGACCGTCTTCTCAATAACTTCATTCGATTTGTTTTCAATCTTCACAAGGATGACCATGTGTCTACTTTTCGTTGCCAATTGAAGTGGCTTCCTATCCGTCATCGTTGCAGTTTGCGTGCTCTCACTTCACTACCCTCTATTCTATTCTTATGTCTCCTTCTTCCCCAAATTATCTAACTTCCCAATATTAGTATCTGTGTTCCAACCACGACCGAAACATGCAATCTTCTAATAATCTTCTTCTTACTTTCTCTTCTCATAACACATCTCTTATTCACTCTTCTTTTCTCGTGCAGTCTATTCTCCTTTAGAATGCCCTCCTTCTAGAGATCAGGACGTGCAACACCAGGTACAAATTTAAGGTGAAAGTAAAGGAGCTCCTGTTGGCAAGACCAGCGGATGTGTCATAGGATTTGTATCTATAATTCTATTCACATTATTTATTATTACGTAGTTACTTAAGGCGGCTTTATGTATTATTTCTTTAGTTCTCGTATTATATTATAGTACGTATGTATTTATCGCATGTATATTGTATATAGATAGTATATATGTATATGTGCAGTGTATGTATGTATAACTACTTATTATAATTATATAATAAGTAGTATATTATTATACATATTATGTCTATTATTTGTAATATTGTAATTATAGTAAGTACATATTTAACACACCTACTACGTTTCTTAGCACCGCTCAAAGCCCAAGGCATTAAGTCAACCTGTACACAATTACTATGTACCTACTATGTATTTTTGTACTATAATGGCTCACTTTTGTACAATTGGGCAACTGTTAGAGTAGTGGGCAGTTGTAATAAATAAATAAATAAATAAATGAATTAAGTGTATTAATTAAATAAATAAAATAATTCTACCCACCAATATTAAAAAATTGTTAAGTTAACTAGGCAAAATACTTGTAATTTGATTTATTTTAAAGTTCAGATCAGTACGTGTTAACTTATTCTTTGATAGGTAATTTAAACAGCTGTTCTACACGAATAATGTCATTATCATCATCAACTCAGTCAAAAGACATTCACTGATGTTATTTGCCCAAAGCACTACACATTATCTAATTTCGAGCCAGGTCATTAAACTGTTTATCGCACGACTGCACGGTTGGCGTAGTGGTTGAAGCGGCCGCCTCACCGCTGCGCCGAGTGTTATGGGTTCGATCCCCACACGAGACAACACTTTGTGTGATTTATAAATTGTTGTTTCGAGCCTAGGAACACCTAGGTGTTCATTGTGTCCGTAAGATGTATATTTGTAAAGTCGCCCGTATTACAGGATTTAGTCTTAGTGTGCGACTTGTCTATTTTAAGTTTGCGAAGGTCTGTCCGTGGCTGTCTCTCACTCCATAACCTTTTTGCCTCTACGACCATCGCTAAAATCTACGAGAGGCATTGTCCTCTCATCTATTTAAAAGAGAAATTGTTTGTGAAAATATTTATGTACTTCATAAGAGTATCTGTATGAGAAAATATAGCTGGTTCGTAACTCCGCTATATTAGGAATTTGCGAATTCGTTCGAATTTATAAATTGTAAATTTGCGAATGAAATTAAAGTGGACTGTATTTTGCAATGATGAAATTGTTACTACGGGATGTATAAAAATGTGTAAAAAATGCGATATTAGAATTATATGGGTATAGGAAACAAGGATCAGTAAATGAGGAACATTTTTCTACCTTGCTTGTGTAGCTGTGGGGTTGAATCTTCGCTGGAATCCTGGTGTAGATGCCGGTGATCTTCGCAGTTGAGATATGACGAGAGTTAACGGCTGCGTGCACGTGTAAACAATGGTCCTTGGTATTTAAAAATCACTTTGCAGTCCTGCGCACAAACCCTACTTAAAATCACTGCGATGTTCGTTTCTAGTTTTCTACACTTTGCGGTGTGCTCGATGAGTGCGGTGAGACCTTGTCTTGCGGAGGCAAGTCCCTGCTGCTGCGGTCTTCAAATCTATGCTTTTTATGTGAGATGTCTCGAATAGTCTCGATGCGTTCGACGACAAAAAATGCAGAGAAAATAAATGTAATTTGACAGGAAGGAATGGATAAATAGGGATGTTACCAAACGAATGAATGATTGACAATAAGTTCGCGAGGGGCCATTCTAATGCGTATCACAGATTTGCGGTAAAGTACGGTTGGCGTAAACAGTATCCGTGCATTTTTACCATATTCTTCTCCATGGATCTACTTCTCTTTGAAACCGCGCACCTAGATTCAGTCACGTATCAAATGAGTATATTAATATAATAATATGAATGCACCTGTATAGTGAAATATGAAGAACACCATTTGAACCAGAACTTAATAAAAACCGTCGCTGGATTTGTCGAGTACTCGACATGACATGTCTACGGTGGATCGTGGCTGACCGGCCTGCGAGGTCAGCGACCCCGTCGCCTCACCCCACCGCCAGCGACCGGACTCGCCCGTCGGCAACGGCAGTCAGCTGACAGAGACAATATCGCACGGCCGCGCTCGCGCAACAACACTTGTTTTATATTCGCACAATTGTCAATCCCAATTATTGTAATTGTTATAATCAAGTAAACATTTTAAACTACAGTCCACTTGTATTATTAACCACTCCACTGAGGTATCGTCGGCAACAGATTAAAATATAATAAGACAAGTCACAATTCCCACCCAAATATTTAAATTCAACAAAATTTAGACTAGGACAAGTCAATGTAGACCAACTGAAGTGAATGTCAAACTAAAAAATTAAGAGAAGGCATCATTTATTTTTAGTGCTGATTAAGAATTATTCAGAGAATATTCTGGAAGTCAAACTGACAGCCTTAACTAAGTAAGCTTCTTGCAGTATAAAGGTGTGTGTCCACTTATCCGTACCGTGGGCTTGCACCAAATGATCACTTATTGGAGAATCATATCATAACCTCGATACATGTAAGCCACACTTTGCGACCTACATAAGTGGCTAATAATAGTACCTAAAATTGTTACGTAGACAGAGATAGTACTGTTTATAAACGATGAAAAAAAGCCAAAATAGACCGATTAACTGCCGGTCATATTTTGCCACTCGTTACATATGTACGTGGTCAAATTATTATCAGGTATATCGGATCGGTATAGTAGAGGAGGCTAGGCGAACCAAATTCACCGACATACCTCTCAAATCAGTCAGGCTAAAGTGGCAGGGGGCAGGGCATATAGCCAGAAGAACTGATGGCCGTTGGAGCAGAAAGGTTCTTGAGTGGCGGCCACGCACAGGACGTCGTAGCAGAGGTAAGCCTACCGCAAGGTGGACTGACGATCTTGTTGGGGTCTCGGGCAGCGGATGGATGCGGGTGGCTCAGGATCGGTCTATGTGGAGAGCTTTGGGGGAGGCCTATGTCCAGCAGTGGACGTCTTTCGGCTGATATGATGATATCGGATACTGGACGATAGTACAATAATTGTTAAACGTGACATTAATAATATGGACTTTGAGACTGACATAATCAATGACTGGTCAGAACAGAATAACTTAATTATTTTAAATAAAACAAAACGAGTTATTCGTCAACTGGCGCGTGTAAAACTCGCGCGTGCGCGCAGGTTTGCACCTTCTGGTTTTACCTATTTTTGTCGTCAACTCGCTCGCACATATAAAATACAGTCAAATAAAAACGGATTGAAACCAAGAACTATAAATAGCTAACTATTGACCGCAGCTTCACCTGCGCTGGCTGATTCGGGTAAGACGACGTATTAAGAATATTAGCGGTAGGAATTTTAATATTTCTCAATACATAGACTCACGCCTGTTTCCCCGAAGGGTTAGGCAGAGACGTATTAAACGCCCACTTTTCGACAGTGTTTTGATCCCACGTAATAGGTGGCGAGCCTATTGCCGCTTATCGGGATATTTTATTTGCCAGAGCCTCGTCCGTTGATCGGCAGGTGCACCACTTGCAGGTGAGGTTGGCTTGGGACCCTAAGTTCTTGGTGAGAATTCTCAATAGAATATTAGTATTTGCTAATGAACATTGCAAAACAATTTTAGCAAATCCTAATTTGACAGTCCTGTGCGGTGGTACTTTTAAATTTTGTTTAAACCCTTTTCAGCAGTTATACAACCTTACATGTAGATTTAGGAAGTAGTAAAACTCATAACAATATTATACCTGTCATATATGCGTTGTTGCCTAACAAAACAAGAGTAACATACGAAATTTTTTTCGCCTTATAAAAAGTCAAATTCTGCAGTTTGATCCTAAAATACTTGACTTCGAGAAGGCTGCAATGTTGGCAGTTAAAGGTATATTCCCCGAAACAAAAATCAGCGGCTGTTTTTTCCATTTCTCACGAAGCTTGTGGCGAAAGCTGATGAAATAGGACTTACAAAATCTGCTCTGTGTAGGAAACATATAAAGAGGTTTATTGTTTTGGCACATTTGCCCAAAGAAGCTGTTGATAGTGGTTGGTTATATATTATGTCTCAGAGTCCGATTGATAAAAATATTTGTAAATTCAATGATTATTTTGTAGAGACTTGGTTAGATAAGAGTTCATATTTTGCCAACAAATGGTCTTGCAATAATATGCACCACCGCACTACAAACATGGTCGAGAGCTGGCATTGTAAATAAAAAAAAATAGTAAACCTAAAAGTATAGCACATTTTTTGACCATCTTACAAAATTAAGATTACTATCTAACGTTATATTTAAAAGGGTCTAATATAACTGCAAAATTAAAAGAAACCTGCGCTATTGATGAACACATTAACTTCACCATTAACGAATTTATCCACGGAGTTATAAGTATTGAGTTATGCATCGAACTTCTAATCTTGTGATTTTTATATATTTAGTAGATAGTATATACTGTTTGTTATAAAAAAATATTTATTACAAACCCTAATCTGTGATTTTTTATAGCTCCTAAGACTGATGAGAAATAATTATTTTTTATAGTACATACTGTTTGTTATAAAAAATATTTACAACAAACCCTAATCTGTGATTTTTTTTTGAGCTCCTAAGAATGTTGAAAAATATTTTTTTTAGATAGTACTAATTGTTATAAAAATTATTTACAACAAACCCTAATCTTTGATTTTTTTATAGCTCCTAAGACTGATGAGAAATAGTTATTTTTATAGTACTGTTTGTTATGAAAATTATTTACAACAAACCCTAATCTGTGATTTCTATTGCTTCTAAGACTGATGAGATTATTAGCCAAAGTTTTTTTACACTTACCTTTTTATTTTCACATTTTGGTTTTAAATAATATAGATGATAATAAGCAAAAGGCTTCACTGGCAAATTGTGATATTGTTAACTGTTTTTATTTGTTTTAGACAATTTACAAAATATTTATTAAGCCATATTTTTGACTTATTGTGATATGATGATTTGTGATATTGTTGATAATTATTAGTTGTACATAAACAGTTTGACATTAGTGCCATGTTGATTTATATGAAACTAGAGGACGCCAGCAGCCACGCCTGCATTTTTTTTTATTTACCCGTTTTGGCCGATCCCGTGGTAATTTCGGGAAATCCCTTCTTAGTGCACCCGTACGGCCCCCAAGAAACATACGTGCCAAATTTCAGCTTCCTGCGCCCAATAATTTCGGCTGTAGCGTGTCTGTCAGTCAGTCAGTAACGCAAGGATTTTATATATTAAGATATTTAAAATTTAATAAAACTATATTTGTTTTATTTTAAACTTAGTCGTACTTTCATCCTCCCACCCTTTTCCCAATTTATTTGGGGTTGGCGCAGTATGTCTTCACCTTCCATACTTTTCTGTTACCTACTCATTATCTCGTCAATTACCCCTTTTTTCATATCCTCTCTCACACACTTCATCCATCTTTTCTTTGGTCTTCCAAAGAGACTTTTGCATCCATCAATATTCATACTCATTACTTTTTTACCCTCATGCGTTTCTTCTCTTCTCATAGCGTGTCCAAACCAAGCCAAAGGATTCACTTTCAACTTTCTATCAATGGTGCCACTTTTAAACTTCCTCTAACATATAATTTCTTGTACATCTAAACTGGATCTATATTACATTCTTAAAGACATTTTTGTAGCTGACTGCACATTGATACATCAGATTTTTGGATCGAGCGAGATGACGACAAAAAAAAATAGGTAAAACCAGAAGGTGCCAACTCGCGCGCACGCGCGAGTTTTACACGCGCCAGTTGACGAATAACTCAACAAAACTTATGAATTTCCGTCAAAGAGTAGCTAATTCAAAGCTTAATATAATATTTAAGAATGAAAATATAGAAGAAGTTGCAAATATTAAATTTTAAGGCTTAACAATCGACAATCAACTTAATTGGAAACAACACACTTCATTATTGGTTAAAAAGGTCAGTAAATTTGCTTTTGCATTGTATAAATTAAAAAAAGTTGTGAATCAAGCAGCGGCAGTCACTGCGTATTACGGATATGTCGATTCTATATTACGCTATGGAATTATGTTCTGGGGCAACTCCTGCAATAAGGAAATAGTGTTTAAGTCACAAAAAAGATGCATTAGGGCTATTACCGGTATAGACGTACGGTATAGACGTAACTGATAGCTGTAAACCTTATTTTGTATTGTTAAAAATATTGACTTTACCTTGGTTATACATTTTTGAAACTGCTTTATTTGTCAAAAAGAATATGCATTTATTTAGAAAAGCGTCTGAACAGCGATACAAAATAATAAGAAAAGAATACAGACATGAGTTATTGCGTTCGTCCTTCAAAGACCGCCTTAACCCTTAAATGCGCGATTTTTTATTTGTACATAAAAATATGTAGATAAGTAGATTAGGATACATATATTACGGGAAAAATAATAAAAAAATATTTTACTAAATATTAAATTTATTTCTGCAAAATACAGTATGTTGCCAAATGTCAACATTGCCTGTCTGGGGTTACATTTGAACTAAGTACTTATACAAAACATGTAATGTGTCTTAGTGGGTTTTATGGCTTATAAATATATTATAAACCTATATGAAATTCACCAAAACAGTTTCTGTATTTTGTATGACAAAGAACTACGTTACATTTCGTGCACTCTATGCGTGAAAACCCTTTGCAATTTGGTAATTTACACCGATTCTTATTCTCACATCGTCTTTCGTGGTGGCCTACTCCATCAGTCCGTATATCTTTGGGTGGCACGTATTTCATTGGACCCCTCTTCTTTTTTGCCTCAATCTCTTTTTCTAAATTATTGCCTGATGGTCTACCACTCTTACTGCCATTTAGAGCTTTATATTTACATAAACTTTCAGCCAGTTCTGCTCTAAACTCATCTAAATTCATTATTTTTGTATTCACTGCCCCGTCATTAGCTTTCTTACATAAAATCCAAGCATTTATAATGCTCATATCCAACATATGGTAAAATAACCGAATATACCACTTCCTGCTCTTTATTCTTATACTATATCTGCCTAGGAAACTATCCATAAGATTTTCTTCTCCCATATGAGCATTGTAGTCTTGTATGATCTTGGGGCATGCAATGGAAATACTTAGTCTCCTTTTTTTATCATATCGAGAGAGGGTAGTAACCGGTTCAGAGCCAACGTAAGTAGAAGCAAGAGTCACCATTTTGTTATCTTTCCAATAATTTTTTCTCCATATTAGTTCTCTCTTTCTAGATCTCCATAGAGTAACACCAGAAAAAGGTGCGCTAGAGGACGATGGCACTGCTTCTTCCGCTATCAATGGTGTATCGGCAATTGTAGCTTCCACGTTTTGCTCTACCACCTCTTCCCGCTCACCTGAGTTACCTTCGCTATCCAACGCCTGCCTCAATGCTTGTACATCATCGTAGTAGTCTATACCATCTTCGTCGCCAATATCTTCCTCGTCTTCCGAAAGCTCAGCTGCCTCTAATGCCGCCAAAAACGCTTCTATTTCTTGGAGCTTCATTATTCAAAAATAACACTAAAATAAGAATAAAAAAGCACCTTTTACCATCAGTCATGCATAAAAACATAATACATGCAAATAATTTCCTAGTGAAAACATTTTACGAACAAACGTGCGATGTAGCCAATTGGCAACGTAGCCGTTTATGCGCAAATTTATATAAAGTATATTTTTTTGCAGTTATTTTTGCTAAAATATCATTTCCTTACCTTTTTTTCCAATATATGAGTAATTTACTGTACAGAACTAGTAATATTTTCATAAAATTATTCAGGCAGGCAATTATTATTAGGCAGAGGTGTATTTCTACACCCACTTTTCGCCAGATATACTTTAGTCCCACGTAATAAGGGGCGAGCCTATTGCCGTACCGGGCACATTTCCAGACTCCGTGCTGCTACTGAGAATTTCGTGACTGAAAACCCCAATAACACTGCCCGACCCAGGAATCGAACCCGGGACCTCCCGATCCCACGCGCACATTTATGCCGCGAAACCAACGAGGCAGTCGGTAAATGTTATTTTTGTATAATATATTATATAGAGAAGATTCAAAATATTTCTGAAGAAGTTCTGAAGTATGAAATACTCTCATAATACATATAATACTAATTCGTGAATGAGCCATGTATAGTACATAAGAAATATGAATTATATTTTATACTCTTTTGTGGTACGGAGTAGTGGACATACGCCCTAATTAATACTAGCACTATCTTTGCCCGGGATAAGCCGCGTACGCTTTATTACTTATGCTAGGAGTTCATTACATAATACAGAACTGGAGAAAAGTTTTAAAATAATTATGGTATCTACTTAGTAAGAGGTTTCAAGAAGTTTGTGTATAATTAGTGTAATCTTGTTTGTGTTGTGAAGTTTGAGTGTAATTTAGAGTACAATGGGATACGGACTTGTCCATGTAGTGATAGTTTTCCATGCATTATTTTATTCTGTGGGTGTCGTAAGAGGTGCCTTAGGAAAATTTAGGAAGCCAATAGTATATTTGCGAAGAAACTGAAAACTCCACGTCAAACCCTGTGCCAACCCGTCTGATAGTAGGACAAGGCGTTATATTAACTCACGGCCAGGGTTATCGTTGCTCAGAGCACTGTATAGCATGATGCAACTTTAATTATAATGATTAGTTAAAATTGTATCTTAGTATAGTAATTAGTGAAATAATATACATGCCACACTATCGCATTATTTAAATCTTGTAATGATAGTTGTTAAGGAATATGCAATAAATATCTAAAACGTAATATGTATGTATGTATTATTATGTATATTATTATCTATATTATTATGTATTTTATTGTGTATTTATGCACCGTATGTATATGATAATTTAAGCAAGTAATTTTATTACTACACCATTGAATTATTATATTTCTATGGTCTATTTCTGTCCATCCAAAGGTTGCCTATAAGAAATTGCTTTAAGGACGCGTTTACGCATGTATCAAAAAACATTTTAGATAATACCTAATAAAACTTATGATAACGATAAATTGATTACTTTTTTGTCTATAAATTAATCTGAAAATAAATAAAAAATATTTAATTATTTTAATGTAAAATCGATTCGAAACTGCCTCTTAAATCAAAAATAGACATATACCGCTATTTTTGGCAACAATTTTCTCTCTATTTTTACATTTATTTAGATTTTCAAAGTTAGAATAGGGTAGTAAATATAGTCAACTCAAAAACAATCAGAAAATATTTTTCAAAATATTGTAAATTGACTCAAAAAAATCAAAAATTCATCTTAAATTTTTCTTCTATTTTGCTCGCATACGTGTGTCTTAATGTGTGGCAATAAGGGTCGTTTTATTTAGCCACTTTCTTGATTTATATATCCAAATTCTGCAATGAGATCTCAGTCTGCGCTTGAGCGCTGTCGGGAGTGGACTCTATGTCGCTTGTCGCTGCAGCCCGAAGACGAAAAAAACAATATACGAATACAAAATATTCGCTAAAATCAATTTGATACTTCTCGTATTCTGTGCGAATTAGTTTCTTATTTTTTTATATAAATAATAATACTAATATTCTACCACATACACACATCACCATCTAGTCCCAAACTAAGCAGAGCTTGTACTATGGGTACTAGATAATGGATAAACATACATATATACTTTTTTTTTTGTAAATACATACATATTATACATAGGAATATTATTACTTTATTTTCTCCGCTATGTTGATTCAGGATATATTTCGGTATTTAGATAACTATTATTTTGTTTCTTGCGTTGAAATCTGGTAAGATTATCTGGACTGATGGATACCATCCCGTTCAAGTGTTGCGACTGGAACTCATAAAAGAGTAGAACTAGTTATGCCAGGTTGGGGCTCATTTTATTTGTTTTGGTGAGGCCCTACCACTGGTACTAGTGAAGTAACCTTTCAAGGTTATTCGAGGTCTCTTACTGGTTCTCTTTGTGAGTAGAGCTAGGCATGCCGATGTTGGGCTCATTTTGTTTGTACCTAAGAGACCCTACCACTGGAACTTATGAAGTAACCTTCCAGGGTTATTCGATGACTCTTACTGGTACTCTTATGTGAGTAGAGCTAGGCATGCCGAGTTTGGGCTCATTTTGTTTTTACATAAGACACCCTACCACTGGAACTTATAAAGTAACCTTCTAGGGTTATTTGATGACTCTTACTGGTACTCTTATGTGAGTAGAGCTAGGCATGCCGATGTTGGGCTCATTTTGTTTGTACATAAGAGACCCTACCACTGGAACTTATGAAGTAACCTTCCAGGGTTATTCGATGACTCTTACTGGTACTCATATGTGAGTAGAGCTAGGTATGCCGAGTTTGGGCTCATGTTGTTGTGATCTTACTAATCATGGTAACCTTCAAGTGCTATCCGATAACTGCTACCGCAAGGTCATTGGTCTGAGCATATTTTATTTGTAATAATGAAGTAATTATTATAAGAAGTCTAGCACGGAGATATACTTTTTTATATATGAATAAAACGATATAATAAAAATTATTGTTATGTATGTATTATTCATATTTTCTTTTAGATGCCAAGACCTAAGACTTTTGGATCAATTTCTCGTAAAGGTCTGCGTGCCCTACGAATCGGTTAAGAAAAGTCAAGACGGTTAGTATTTCGCTCATTTGCCGGTTAGTTTGAACTCGTGTTTCGAAATTTTATTGTCCTACTGTATATTTTTTTTCATAACGTCAACAACAGTCAACGAAGTCTATCTCGTCTTACCATAATTACATTCAAACGACACCGACAATATAATAATAGTATTCCAGGCCTATAACATAAATACATATCACAAAAAAATATAGTCTCAAAGTTATTTAGGTGAACTACATTTCCGCTAGTTACCGTATGTTGTACGTACCGTTGCCGCCGTGTCGCTGTAGTGACGCGATTTTGTACCTACTAATTTTGTAAACGCGTCCTTAAACGATAAAGCCGCCCATTGTGCATTTCAATTGTAAACTCTAGCTACCTCTCTTGTCTCTGGAAAAATACTGTGTATGGTGTTTAACATATTCTAATCTAAAGCTAATTAGGCGAGGCTTAAATCGAGAAGTGGACTGCAAAAGGCTGTAGTGGGGGATAGTCACGGACGTTAATATTCTTATTTTGCTGCTATGTTGAGCCTGCCTCCGTGCTCCAATGGATAGCGTATGCGACTGCTGATCGAAGGTCCCGGGTTCGATTCCCGAGTCGGGCAACTGTTACCGGGTTTTCCGAATTCTCAGTAGCAGCACGGAGTCTGCTGATGTGCGCAATCAACATTTTTTGGCGTTAATTAACAATTTTAGGCAATAGGCTCGCCCCCTATTACTTGGGACCTAAAAAATCACGGCGAAATGTGGGTGTAATATTATACCTCTGCTAACCCCTTCGGGGATACATGCTTGAGTCTATAAAAAAATAAAAATCCAGAAGTGGACTGCAAGAGGCTGTAGTGGGGGATAGTCACGGACGTTAATATTCTTATTTTGCTGCTAATGCTATGTTGATTACTGCATGAATCTGTTTTCGATCGAGAGATGCCAGCAGGTTTGATTCTTTTATGTTTCTTTTAAAATATATTTCATCTTTGACTATAATAATTCATGGGAAATATTCTATGTTTGGACTAGAAGATGGCACTGCATAGGACGTTTTCTTTTGCAGAAATATTTTAAGCAATAGCAATGAAAACCTATTTAACTCCTTTAATATCTAAACAGTAGTTTTTTAATTCTTGATAAATTCGAGATAATTATTATGAATAAACAACGATGAACAAGTTAATATTATAACAATATAAGAAAATCAGCACTGCGAGATACAAAGTTACTCAGTTCGCCAATTACAAGTTGCCGATCATAAATAACTTTGTTTTCCTAACCTCATCTAATTAGTCTGAGCTAAGACTATGCTAAATTACTTAATGAACAACCACAAGCGTATTTCTTATTCATTGGTGATAAACAAACAAACTGGCTTATACAGAAATTATGAACAGTAGGTGTGTCTAGTGATTTAAGTTGTTCCCTCATCATGCCACTATATAGCGAGTCGTGGTTTCGATTCTCATACGGCACAAAACTTTTGTTGTGTCGAGTATGAGTGTTCTCTGTATCCGTTAATTGAATGATTGTAAAGTCTCTTTCGACACAGGATTTGTTTCTATAATAGTACGAAAGCCTCCATCTCCAATAAATAATGACGAAGCGTTGGATCGTTAGCACAATAATAACATAAGTATTAACGCACTTGGATAACAGACTATTCTTTGAGGCAGTAGCTTTACTCGGTATTAATGATCGCGGATAGTGTAATTAACCTATCCCTGATCACTAATTCACTAAAATACAAACCTACTACAATAAAGCGGGTCTGCAGCAAATTTTCATCAAGAACACCTCTAAACTTGCAAAGAGAGGCCTCTAACGACCTCCCGATGAAACAAAAAGGCACCGGAACGCTCAATTAGCATTCAGTTGTAAAGGAATTAAAATTATAACTATATTATTCTAACTATAACAGGCAATTTGACGAACAAATTGACGCCCTTTAAATCTCTCAGGTGAAAGGATATTTAGACCAAAGGAAAGCCTGCAAATATTTTCCTATAAAGTTCGACCGAGTTTTGGTTGATTGATTAATTTTCGGGTGTTTCGTCGTTTCGCACCACGAGTGGTTCGGACCGCGGTGTGAATCGCCGAAGAGCTCTTAGGAATAGGCTGTTTCGGACCGCGGTGTGAATCGACCATAGAAGAATTTGAATGGGTTTATTCGAACCGCGAATGGGACAAAAGGTTTTGTCAGTAATAATGCATAAAGTACAGCCAGGCACAAAATAAAATAGCGAAACATACACATACATACATACATATCGTCACGCCTTTCATCCCCGAAGGGGTAGGCAGAGGTGTATTTCTACACCCACTTTTCGCCAGATATACTTTAGTCCCACGTAATAAGGGGTGAGCTTATTGCCGTACCGGGCACATTTCCAGACTCCGTGCTGCTACTGAGAATTTAGTGACAGAAAAACCCAATAACACTGCCCGACCCAGGAATCGAACCCGGGACCTCCCGATCCCACGCGCACATTTATGCCGCGAGACCAACGAGGCAGTCGTATAGGGTTTGATGTCGAGTTTTCCGTCTCTACGCAAAGATGGTATTTGCATCGTGTTATCCCTTAGTCGCCTTTTACGACACCCACGGGAAGATAGGGGTTGGTGACACTTGTATTCTATGCCGTCAACCACACGGCAGAATAAAATAAATTTTGTTTTGAACGCATTTGTATCACATGGCTTGTCGTCTACTCTACGTAATACTGTTGGCACCTATTTACAACTCTTACTTTTACTATGCATAATGATGTATTTTAATGTTGGTTGGCTGACCAAAATATGTGTAAAAAATATACAAAGTGTCGGTCTGGTTACAAATTATCCCTTCGTAAAACCCAGTCTGACTGGCAATAAACAATAGAAATAGATAGAGCGCAAATATGCGCTTCTGATTGGTTCATTTGAGTCTTAGGGCCATAAACAATTTCTCTATCTATCTCGCTTGCATTTATGGGTCTTAAGGAGGCGTCTAGTGAAGGGCGTAACAATAAAATACATTTTATCGATATGTAACGTTTATTATCGTATATTGTTCATAAAATTAAAAAAATCACAATATTTGATATTAAACTATATTAAAAAAATACAGTATTTTCATACACAGAGAAAGAAAGTTTATTACAAGAAACAAAGTAGATCATATTGTGTCCCTTAAATGAGCCGTTAATATTACAAAGATTTAAATTATACACCGCTTTTTTTTTAATTAGTACAAAAACTTTAAGGACAGATTAGCGAAGATATTATTATCATATATGTGACGTAACAATTTCATAATATCAATAAAGAGCAAAGTTATTATCATTTGTTTATTGTAGAAAATGTCACTTAAATCATAGTCATATTTTACAATCCATTCACTAATTCATTGATAATATTTCATCCTGCTCATTCGCATTCTCTCTGTCGCACTTATGATGTAGGTAGCCATAGAAAATAAAATGAAGAAAAAAAATAAATGCAGGTAGTTATTTTTTAATTTTGTTAATTCTACCTTCTCCTTCATACTTCATTCGGGCTTAGGACCGGTAAAATTTATCGTTTAACAAGTAATTAAATACGGAGGTATGTAATTAGAAAGCAAACAAATATCAAAATAAAAGAAGGTGTTCTGGACTAAAAGAAAAGAGTAATTTAGGCGTATTTATGAAGTTAGAATCATCTGCTATTTACAAATATTATTTTATCATCATCATGTCAGCCTAGAGACGTCCACTGCTAGACATAGGCCTTCCTCAAGGTGTGTGGAGAACACAGATCGATTTTGAGCCACCCGCAACAAATTATTATTTACTTAAGTACTTATTATTTACTAAACTTACAAGTATTTTCATTGTCCTTCGAAATGTCAACCACCGTTGTCAAAAGCATCCAATATGCACTGTTTTAATTGTTTGACACTAACCGGATCACTTTTGTACACTCACAATAAGATGTCCATGGGTACACAGCTGCACTCGCGATTTTCCCACTCAAAAAGTACGCATGAAGCATAGCTACATACTCCCGTGATATGAACTGATATGATAGGCCATCGCGTAGGGCAAACGTAGACAAACAATTAACTTTTGCAACGAAATTAGATACGCTTACTTTTGCTAGCAATTTAGTACTGTTTGTCGCATCGTCAGGGCGTGGCGCAGGCGCAGAGGGGCGGGGGGGGAGGGGAATTTATCAATGGTTCATTTTACTATGATACTCGTAGTACTCGGGTCGGTCATAGTATTAGTATTGCATTTACCAATTATCACGTATTTTTGTGGACAGTTTTGAGACAGTTTTGGGACTTAGTGTTTTTATTTTTTAACTACATAAATATGATCAGTTAAAGATACTTAGTGCTGTGTTAATTTTTTTGTACTAATTAAAAAATAGCGGTGTATAATTATTAAGAAAATAAAATTAATCTTCATCGGAGACTTCATCATCAGAGTCTGCGTCTTTTGCCAAATTTATTATAATTGGCGCGTGATTTCTAATTAGAGCTTTTTGTAAGTCTTTGTTTTGAAGTTCTTCGGCATGCCTCACACTTTTGGCCCAGTCTTCTGGTGTGACATTATCTATGGCTTGGTGGAGGTGATTTTCGACATCTGCTATCTTGAAAGTATTATTGTTCTTCGCAATTCTTCCTTTACTTGCGCCCAAATTAGTTCTATCTTTAGCACGTGCTCAGGGAGCCGTTTATCGATAACTAGGGTCCGGCGCGCTGCACATTCCTATCTTTTTTTACTTTTGTGACCTGACGACTCAGATGCTAACGCGCGTGCGTTACTATTAGCATGCGTTTGCATTTAAAAGACTCTCAGTATCCTTCTGGCTTTCATAGCGGATTTAATGTGACGACATGAAGTGTTTTCCAAATATTGTGAACTTATAAATCAAACAAGGTAAGTCAATCCTGCAATAATCTTCTCATAATCTTCTTATAAGAAAAACAGATAAAACACAGGATTAATCTAGACAAATGTAATTTTACATACATACATACATAACGTCACGCCTTTTATCCCCGAAGGGGTAGGCAGAGGTGTATTTCTACACCCACTTTTCGCCAGATATACTTTAGTCCCACGTAATAAGGGGCGAGCCTATTGCCGTACCGGGCACATTTCCAGACTCCGTGCTGCTACTGAAAATTTCGTGACAGAAAAACCCAATAACACTGCCCGACCCAGGAATCGAACCCGGGACCTCCCGATCCCACGCGCACATTTATGCCGCGAGACCAACGAGGCAGTCGTATAGGGTTTGATGTCGAGTTTTCCGTCTCTACGCAAAGATGGTATTTGCATCGTGTTATCCCTTAGTCGCCTCTTACGACACCCACGGGAAGATAGGGGGTGGTGACACTTGTATTCTATGCCGTCAACCACACGGCAGCATCAAATGTAATTTAAAATGCT
The DNA here is from genome assembly GCA_944739405.2 of Euclidia mi. Lineage (NCBI taxonomy): Eukaryota > Metazoa > Arthropoda > Insecta > Lepidoptera > Erebidae > Euclidia > Euclidia mi. The sequence continues at coordinate 11,928,414 of OX123197.2, forward strand.
TGGTATACACCTGATGGTAGGTTGACACGACGTGCATAAAGTTTGATGGGCGTAATAACTAGTAAGGTGTGTCGAAGTTAGATGGTTCGTAAGTGTAGTCTAGACAATTTATAAAAGATAAATGAAACAAGCTTCGAAGTCTGTGATGTGATTTTTAATAATTACTAGTGCATTTTGTCATGTGTGATGTGCCATCAAACTGATAATTTAAAACATTACGTATTATGTTTCGAACTGTTGTTTTAATCAGTAGTAAATAGTTAATTATTATTTGTAAGTAAAGTTTTGTTATGTAGGCACGCCATCGAAATTTCAAGCAGTTAGATTAAGGTCAGAATGTGTACCTAATGTTTCAACTGTGATTTAAACTACTTCTCAATTACTAATCATCTATGATTTAAATTCAACCACCTCGATTGTGATTTTGAAATATGATTACAAATTATCAAGTCGTAACTGTTTTATTTTCATTAAACACTTTTCTACTCGACTGTATATACAAACTTTGAAATTAGCTTGTACCTAAACACAGTGGTTCGAATCGCCCCATTCCTAAGAGCTATTGGTCGATTCACACCGCTCGGCGCTCCAAGGACCGCCGCGGTGCGAAACAGCCCATTCTTAAGAGCTCTTCTGCGTTTCACACCGCGGTCCGAACCACTCGTGGTGCGAAACGACGAAACACCCGATTAATCACTTCGCAACAACACAAAATTAACGTTTGTTTAACTAATTGCTTATGTTTTAACACTATTTTGATAGTTAGTCTTCTTTATCACCGTTCGTCAATGTCTTGAGAGGTTTAGTGGTTTTGTAAAATGGGTTCGAAAACTGACTAATGGTCTATCGTGTTATAGTAAAATAACGAAGAGATCAGAGAGAGAAAGGAAAACGGTTTTAATGTTTATATTAATACCTATGTTTTAATTAAAATTAATAGATTAAAGTAGTTTGAAGATTTTTATAATGTTACCTAAATAATTGTGATATTTGTTATGGAAGTTATAAATTAATCGATAAATAATTGGCATCCGATAATATACATCACCAAGATGCAATTTTCGTCATTATCTTCATCCTACCGTTATCTAGTTGCATCCAAGACTTACGCATTGCAGCCAGGAGTCCGCTTACTTGTCTTACTAGCAATGGCGGCGATATACCAAATGTGGACGTAGGCAACAACAAATTCGCGAGGTCTCCTTTACCTAATTAACCAATTTATAAAATAATAAACAATGTTTGAGTAAATATATAAGTTATAATAAAAACATTTTCACCCAAAACAGATATCGATATATACCTATATCTTTAGACCTAACGAGGCATGGTCACGTCTCAGGTTAGGAAATGGGTCGACAGACATTCATGCAAATAATAACATGGTGAAGACCAGTTTCTTAAAGTATGCAAATTTTAGGAAAGCTTGAAATATATTGTTTAAATACTCGTGCCTATATTTATTTATCTGTAGATAAGAGCATATAGGACAGATTTTTTTTAAATTTTCTCATAGATTGGGCACAACTAATGCCATACACTATTTTATTCTTTGTTTTCTTGTCACATTTGACGATTTGGTAGCGACAACTGACCACCATGGGCAACTGTTGGTGATTATTAATTAAGCTGATGCGTAATGCCTACATCATAGAAGGTAAGTCTCGAACGTCGCCCGAACACCTCTGTGTTTGAGCAACGCATGAGTTTCTTCCAGCTTTGGATGGTTTAAATAGAAAGAAAAATATATTTTATATGGTACTTACAGAATAGACGATAGTCTTTCTGGTATACTAAAAAAAATGGGTCATTCATAAATAGTGTTTGTAGCCAAATCAAAAACAAAGGAAAATCATCAAAAATAGAATAAATGTCTCTATAGGAACACCCTAAATAGTCACCTAGCGCTATTAAACATAATTGACAACCTACTCTCATTTCTACCAAATATACATATATATAAATCATAAACATGGTCGAGTTGTTTCCGACACGAGGCACGAGATTTTTATATTAATGACAGTGGTAACACCAATTTTATATTTAGGATATTAAAATAACTCTTTGTTTGACAGTCCGCGAAAACAGTACTGTTTTTTTAAAGTTCGTAGTACCTACGCGTAAAAGGTATAGTATATATGGGCGCAAATTAATATATAATGATTATATTGTTACGAAAATGTTAATAATATTTAAGATTGATATTTAAATAACTATTTGTGAACACAAAACTGAGAACTTCACTACTTTACAATATTAGACACTGCATTGGCTGCTTAACTGTTTTATAAAGATTGGGTATTTAATTTATCGCTTAGTTATTAAGATAACTCCAGAAACTTTCAAAGTTAAATCAATTAGTATTATATAACATTATTCTGACACTTATTTTTATGTTTACGGTAATAAATAACATGCGATTATATTTACATCCTGTTGATAGCGTCATCTGATGGTGAATATTGTAAAGCAGCGATTGGTTAATAAAATAAATTTATTATTCGTGTAAAATAAATCATTTGGTGTTGTGCAAAATTCATTATAATATTAATGTTGATTTTTGAACTATATTGTATAGTAATTTCAATTATATATTGTTAAGGAAGTGGCAGTTGTTAAACATTAAATGTAATGACGGTTAGTGTATAAAAGGACTGTAGGTCACATTTTATTTCAATTCTGTGCTAGAAATCGTCTGAAAATAAACTAAGAAATATTACGTGAGTGTTTTTATTATAAGTAATGGTGTCTGGACACGATAACCCTTGGCATATCGCCGACATATACTATAAAATCGTGAAAGTTTCAACTCAGAGATTTTTGACCTTATAATAAAGCCTTTAGAGTCGAAATTCATTTATTTTAACGTGGATAGACTGAAGTGTCTTGCGTGAACACGGTGCTTTATGTCGTCAAATGAATTTGAGTACTGAGCAATAGACACACGGCAAAATTTATACCATCATGGCTGATCTCTCATCATCATAACACACATAACTTTGAAATGTCAGCGGTGTGTGCCACGGGATTCAATCCAAGGTCTCTGTAGGACTGCTGAATCTCCAATCGTTCAAAGTCAAAGAAACATTATTTATTTGTTGATAAGTTTAAAAAAAACACACTTAAACAAAGTCATTCTTAGAGCTAAATAAGGGCGGTGTTTCCTACCTGACTACCCTGAGTCATCATCATCAGCCTTTAACAGTCCACTGCTGGACTAGGCCTCTCCTTTGAAAGGAGGAATTGGCCTACTATACCACGCTGGCCAAACGGGTTGGTATAGGGTTTGTATCAAGTTTTCCTTCTCTTGCAGTGTTGTTCTCTGCATAATATGCTCCCTCGGTCGGCTCTTACGACACCTATGGGAAGAGATGGTGTGGTGACATTTCGTATTCTTAATCCGTCACCACACGGACAATGATAGAATTAGAATAAAATATAATTTAGTTTAATTGGAATTAGAATAAAAATATAAATACCTCATTGATTCTATAACATTTTAGATACCTATAAATTGTTTATAAATAAAATGTTTAAACTTAATAAATTTTGTAATTGAATTAAAATGCATGACATTATATTATGACATTAAAATAGGTATTATAATTATAATAAACTTTGTATTTTTATATTGACATTTTTAAAATGTATTATCAAAATCTTAATTGTAATTATTTAATATATTATTGAATAGAATAAAATTATAAAATTTAAATAGATATAATAAAAAAATTAAATGTACCTAGTCTGAATTTCTAATTATGTGTACTTGTACTGCAAATTATATGGGCCGATATTGCCTGAAATAAAGATATTTTATTTTTTTATTTTATTTATTATAATGTTCTCGAAAGACATGTGAAGTCTGCCAACCCTTACTTGGCCAGCGTGGTGGACTAGGCCTTACCCTTCTCATAGTGAGAGGAGGCCCTTGCCCAGCAGTGGGACAGTAGGTATAAAGTGCTGATGATGATGATGAGCACAGTACAAAGTCTTTTAAATGAGCCTTTTACCTGAGACCAATAGTTGAGATAGACTGTAAGTCAAAAGCCAATAAAAAGTATCATCTGCATACAGACAATTACACTGCTACATTGGATTGTCCTCAAGATAATTTTCAAACGGCGAGGCTTTGCTTAATGTCTTGGCTTGCTGGTCTGTCTCAACCATTGGCATTGTGTATAAGGCTCGATACGAAACGAATTTGGTTGACGTTTGGTTTTAGTTCATATTGACATTTAGCATGCTTGCATAAACATACGATTGATCTTTAAAAATAATAAATACTACGACATTATGCAATATTTCTATACCAGAGTGTTAAGTAGAGGCAAATAACGTCGATAAGAAAATAGTGAAGAATGATTCCAACCTATTGTCATCTATTAGGCACTATTCCAAATTATGTGCTGCTGAGAATTATCTAACAAAAAGTACAGAATATTCGGTACCTATCGGTCTTCTAGATATATTTGTGCGAGTTGTAAATAGCTTGTAGTACGGCTAAACACGGTGTTACAATGCCGGGATGGAACGGGCGGAAAAATAAAATGCGATGTTGACTGTGTCCTCGTGTAATTCGATATGATATGGACGTTGGCGAACCTACAGATACAAAATCCTTTAATTACTTACTGGTAACTTTGACTCTAGCGACATCTGACGCAGTGTCTTTAAATTAGGTAAGTACCTACGGTGCCGCCGGCGCACACCTCATAACAAGCCATTTAGTGCATCGTTCGGTCACTAGATGGCGCTGTCTTCAGACATGCTGCGGGCCAAAGTTTTACAAACTGATTGTACTTATAATCTAGGTACCTATGCTATAGTTTTACAATGGTAGGTATGTTACACCCCATTATGTAATAATGTAATGGATTTAAATTATAGTTATGTTGAGTGAGTTATGAATGTTGTATGAATGTGAGTGATGACTATATTAGGTTTATGATTATTACAGTGTACAAATTAAAAACAAGTACTCTGCCCACCTGCTGGGTAGGAGAGTGTATTCATGTATATAATTGTGTACCTACCTACCTATTCTGTGTTATTACCACGACAAACAGGTGATACCTTGAAGGAAACGACAGACCCAAACATTATTTATTTCAAATTTAGGCTACAATTTCAATTTAGGGTTATGATACGACTTAAATACTAAGTAGATGCTGCTGATGTTGTTGAAGCTTCCTTCTTGATGATTCTTCAGTTGGGTTGATTACAGGTGATTGTCATCTAGTTAAGTCTTCCGTTAGTTTGATTATAGGTGATTGTAGATGCTTATCTAGTTGAGCCTTCTGTTGGTTTGATTATAGGTTATTTCGTTAGTCGATACCGTTCAGCGGTAGTATGCAGATGTTATTGAATGCTCGCTTGATGAGTCCTCTGTTAGTTTTTATGGTTGCTACTCTGGATATCTTGTCGCGTCCATCGTGAGTTTCTGTGATGCGTCCCAGCTGCCAGCTATACGGTGGTTTGTCGTTCTTGATGAGGACTACCGCTCCCACGCTGAGACTTGGTCCCTTCGCAGCTCGCCACTTGGTGCGTTGTTGGAGGAGACCTACGTAGTCTCTAGACCAGGACCGCCAAAAATCCTGTCTCATCTGTTGAATTTGTTGATAGTGTGTTAGCTTGGTTGATGGTATGCCTTGGTAATCGTAGTCGGGCAGGCAGGTCATCGACCTCCCGATCAGAAAGTGTGCTGGCGTGAGGGTGAGGATGTCATCGGAATTGGAGCTAGGAATAGGACAAAGGGGTCGAGAATTCAATATTCCTTCTATCTGAATTAAATAGGTTAAAAATTCTTCATAGGTTAGTAATGCGTTACCTACAATGCGTTTCAAATGATATTTGCAGCTTTTGACGGCTGCTTCATGTAGCCCCCCCATGTGAGGAGTATACACAGGTAAGAACTTCCACTGGATGCCTTCATTAGCATTGAAAGTTGTTATGTCGTCTGAACAGACCCTTAAAAACTCGTATAAATCGGCTAACTCATTCTTTGATCCTATAAAGGTAGTAGCGTTGTCACTCACCAGTACCCGCGGTTTACCTCGGCGTGCTATAAATCGCCGTAGCGCTGCTATAAATGCTTGGGACTCCAAGCTCGATATTAGTTCCAAATGAATAGCTTTCGTACTGAAACACACGAATACACCAATGTAACATTTATAACATTTGTAACCACGACCTCTCCGATCCCTCGTCATGAAAGGTCCCGCATAATCGATGCCCGTTGTATCGAAAGGTGGGGATGGTGTGACTCTGGCAGTAGGTAGATTGCCCATAATAGGCGAAGTTGTCTGTGGGCTGGCCCTGAAGCATTTTACGCAAGTTTGCACTATTTTGTTTACTAGACCCTTTCCATGTATCGGCCAAAATCGTTCTCGTAGCGAGGATAATAATAGTTGAGGGCCAGCGTGAAATAATCGTTCGTGTTCGTTTCGTACGATGAGGATTGTAAGGGGATGTTTCTGATGTAAAATGATTGGATGTTTCTTATTATGTGAGTAGTGTGAGTTACTCAATCGTCCTCCTACTCTAATTATACCGTCTTCCATGAATGGTTTCATTGCTAGTAAATTTGATCCTTTAAGAATAGGTTTATTTTGTTGTAGTAATAAGTACTCATTAGGAAACGATTCTCTTTGTGAAAACTGTAGTAATTTATTTAATGAACTATTTATTTCCTTCGTGTTTAATGGACCGTTTAATCTTTCATTCTTTAATTTTAGGTTATGAATATATCTCAAAGTATATGCGAACACTCGAATAAGTTTAGTATCACTAGAATATTTTAAAAACAAGTTTTGCATAAACGACTGTGTTTCTGGTTGCATTGTGATATTGCAAAGTATCGATTCGGTTTCGGTGTCAATTTCGGTTTCGGTTACGGTCTTTGTTTTGTTGTCGGTTTCTAATTTCTCGGTTATTTTGGTTTCTGTAATAAATTCGGTTTTGGTATTAATTAGGTTTTCGGTCTTCACTATATGTGGGCTTTTGGTTTGCGGCCATTGTGAGCGCGGCTTCTGCAGCCATGCAGGACCCTGCCACCACAACCTGCACTGACCCAAGGCGCTCGCTGCTATCCCACGAGTTATAATATCAGCAGGATTGTCCTGAGAACTAATCCAATGCCAATGACTAGTATCCGTTATCGCTTGTATTTCTTTCACCCGGTTTTTAACGAATAAGGGAAATTTATCTGGACAAGTACTGCTTATCCATGACTTAACTATAGTTGAGTCCGACCATAAATAGATTTTATGAAATTCGATTTTGCTCGCGTTCTTAACTTTATTATAAAGTGAAGCTACCAATGCCGCGGCGCGTAGTTCGAGTCGTGGTATTGTTTCTTTACGCGCTATTCTTGATTTAGAGCATAATAGTTGTACCTTAATGTTATTATCCTTATCAATGGATCGTAAGTAAATAGCTGCGCCATAGGCCAGCATTGAGCTATCCCCGAACCCATGTAATTCGATCTGGGTACAATTACGTATAATAGCATGACGCGGTACTGATAATGAGTTAAGTATAACAATGTCGTTATAAAACATATTCCACTCGTCAACTAACGATCTCGGTAATGGTTCGTCCCAATCGGTTTTATCTGTAAAAAGTCTTTGTATAAATATTTTGGCGGTTATCAACACCGGCGTTATTAACCCGAGCGGGTCAAAAATTGATGATAAAATAGATAAGGCCTTCCGTTTTGTTAACGGGTTAGTTAATTGATGCGGTTTTAATTGAAACTTTAAATTATCGGTTAACTGACACCATGCAAGGCCTAAGACCTTACTCGAGCCATCCCCAAAGGTCATTTGCGACTGGGATGGGTGATTGTCTATAGTACTAATTGCGTTTAGTATTATCGGTGAGTTTGACCTCCATTTACGTAGGTGAAAGTTGGCTCCCTGTAATATTTTATCTAATTGTTTTACAGTGGTTCCCATTTTGTGTTCGTCTTCGCCGGTGTAGCTGAGATCATCAATATAAAAGCCGGTCATAATAGCGGCCGCTGCGTCAGGGTACCGCGACATGTTTTCCAGCGCTAGTTGTCGTAAACAACGCGTTGCTAAGTGCGGCGCGCTTTTTAAACCAAAACTTAACGTATTAAGTGTATAGGTACTAATTGGTTGATTCGGGTTTTCTCGCCATAAGATACATTGCAATTTTCGCTGATTAGGATTAATATGAATCATCGTATACATCGATTTTATGTCGGCGCAAACTACAAACGTGTGGACTCTAAATCGTATTAATAAATTAAACAACTCGTCTTGAGCTATACTACCTTTATATTGTATGTCATTCAAGGACAATCCGTTGTCGGTTTGACATGATGCATCGTACACTACTCTTACCGGTGTGGTTACCTTTTCATAATTTACTACGGCATGGTGGGGAAGGTAAACGCACGGGCCATCTGGAGGGGTTTGTAACTTCGTCATGTGGCCCGCCTGCTCGAACTCACGCATCATATTTATATAACTTTGTTTAAAATCTGTATTTCGATGAAACCTTTGTTCTAAATTTTTTAATCTTTTGTATGCAATATGTCGTGAATTTCCCAATGAAGTTGGGTTCTCCTTAAGGGGAATGGTTACGACAAAACTACCATCAGCTGTCCGTGAGTGTGTACGAAAGATTTCCTCACACTGGTTTGTATCATCATCTGATAGTTCCCGTTCCTCCCCCATGTGAAAGCTTGATAATAAACTACCCTCGGTTACTACTAAGTTACATCGCGTCGTGCTATTAGTAGGGTGACACATTGGCACTGGGCCCGAAATGACCCAACCCAATCGCGTTTTTTGTAAAATAGGTAGTCCCTTGCCTAACCTATGTTGCCCTATACATAATAATTGATAAAATTGTTCAGCGCCTATGATCATATCTATCTCGCCGGCCATAGAATAGTTCTCGTCGGCTAATAGGTATTTTTTCGGTATAGAAATGCTCTCTAAGTTATCTATTTGTGGCAGTTTACAAAGGTTCGGTACTATGTAACAGATCATGTCGGCCGAGTACGTATTGTCCCTTGAATAAATCGTTAGGTTACAAAAATTATTCACATTAGTTATATTGTCATTGAAACCACGCACTTCCAACTTAATATTTTGTTTAGGTACTCTAAGCATTTCGTACGCTCTATGTGTTATGAAGTTTGACTGCGATCCCGAGTCCAAAAGTGCCTTTAATTTTATTCGTTGATTATCGTTATTGTTTATGTAAACTGACGCCGTTGATAGGACGACTGGGTTATGAGTGACTTGCTTGCGATTTGCTTGTGCGAATGAAGCAACAGTTGATTGAATATTTGGTATCCCTGGACCCGGTTGCAATTGAGAATGACATAAAGTAGATGTAGGAGTGTTCGGTTGGTTTGTAACGGTTTGATCCGATTCGGTAGTGTGAGTGTGACGTGTGAATGCCGGGTTGTGCAGTAATGAGTGATGTTTTCCCTTACAAGTTCGACACCGACTGGCTTGACAATTTTGAATAGCATGGTTAGACCGAAAACAATTAAAACATAACCTTAACCTTTTTGACGTGACAACGTCTTATAAATTGGTTTGCCGGGTGACACTTCAAGAAACTGCGTTACGCTCCGCTCACGTTATGCGCTCACAATGAGAGCGAGTGAGAGGCACGCGTCCCGCCTAAGAGCGAGAGAGACAGACATAAAAAGTGAAAGGCACGCGTCTTTCATCCTTCTTCCTACTATACGAATGAATATTCACATTAAAATAATTTTACCACTCAAAGTCGTTGTCACGTAAAACTTTCGCCCGTATACCGACTTTACAGGCAACCAATTTTTTTTTATGAGACGAGTTCGTGCTTCTAGGTTAAGTGCTAAAAATTTAGGACACAAACTAATAAAATGACCTTCGTTACAATTAGGGCATCGAATTGGGTTACCTTTAGATTTCGGTTGGGATGGTGGAGCCGTCGTGGTCAAAAATGCCTTCCTTGTAGCCATTTGCTTGTTATTGTTCGATTGACCTTGGTGTGCAGGTCCTTTCAATGTGTCCAGCAGATCGGCACGCATTCGTAGGAATGTTTTGAAGTCCTGTAAAGTAGGTAAATCCTTTGAGCCGATTTTTTCCTCCCATTTTCGTTGAATAGAAGGGTCGAGCTTGGAGGCCAAAAAGAATATGACTAATACATCCCAGTTTTCCACACTAACATTTAACGAATTTATAGTTCTTAAATGTTTAGAAATATTATCTATTAAGCTCCGCAAAGCAGTCGCTGTCGCGGGTATTGGCTCAATATCAAACAGTAAGGTTAAGTGATTATATATAATTATTCGGGGGTTGTTATATCTTTCACATAACAACTTCCAGGCTAACTCGTAACTACTCTCGTTAAATTCTAATGACGCAATTACCTCAAGTGCGCTGTCCTTTAAACAAGTACGCAAGTATTTATATTTTTGAATCGATTTTAAACTACTTTGATTTATTATAGCATCAAACGTATCTCGAAACTCAATCCATTGTGTTATAGTCCCGTCATAGGTGGGTAGAATTATGTCTGGATATTTAATATTGTCATGATTATCCGGTTTTGACTCTATAGCTGTACTAGTGGATGTGCACAACTCCGGAGACCTTTCGTCTTCCGGAAGATTTTTTTTTTTTTTTTTTTTTTTTTTTTTTTTTTTTGGACTGGCAACACCCGCCTTGTTTACATTACCTCTGTGATTCATATTGTATTTATTTGTGAATAATGATAATTAAGTTATCAAAAGTGAATAGAAATACTGTAAAAACTGTGAACTCAAAGTGATATTGTTGGTGCAAGACAATAACAAGTGTAAACAAACATATAACAATCACCTTAGGATTGAGTGATAATAGTGAAATAAACACCATAAATAGTGTAAACAAACAATATTAGACAATAATTGTTCAGTGAGTGACTTAATATTAAACCAATAAACGTTTGAGACACGTTAAATAATATAATTAATACAGGAATGAATATTGGAAGACGTTAAGAAAATATTACAATTTGAAAACATACTACTAGTGACACTATTACTCCTGGTGGCCGATAGCTACATTATCACATACGACAACTACTGCCGTTCTCTCATTCTGCGGCTGATAGCTGAACTAAAATAAATGTCACTAACGTCATTTAAGAACTGTCATTGCTGTCACTTACGTCATTTAAACACTTTTGAAGATGTTGACTCGCAAAGCAGCTGTTAAGAATATAGATGACAAGCTTAGGGCAACGCTGATAGAACTGGAGTCCACAAAAACTCTTTGTAACCAACTGATACAGGAAAGGGATGACAACGAGGTGGAAGTGAAGAAAGTTGTAGACAGGAACACCATGCTCAAGAATCAATTGACTGACCTGCATAACCAGCACATGGACTTATTGGATCGACACAACCAACTTCAACAAGTAGTTGCCTCATTTCAAGAATGCAGTAACACACATGAGTCGGCATTACAGCGAATAGTAAATCTTGAAATTGAATTAGGCGAGGCTCACAAGACTATCTGCACATATGAGTCCTCTAAAGCTAGGGAGCAGGATAATGACACCCAGTGCTTGTATGATGAGTTGGTAGGCTGTTCGTCCAAGTCTATGTGTGAACCAGGGCAAACAATTGACTTGACTGGTGATGATACCATTACGCAATGTCCATTGTTTTTAAGTAGGAGAAAACTAAAGAAGTATATTAAAATTAAAAAAATGACTAAAAGGTACCAATCTGCCTTGAAACTGTATAACTCAATCAAAAGTAATGTTAACCTTCGTAGGGACCGCTATAGATTAATTAGACAATTGAGCTTATATACTGACGAAATGGAGAAAAACAAGAATATCTATGATTTAAATATACAACGCTTGGAAAATGGTTTGCTAGAAAAGGAAAATTTTATTACAGACATTTTTGCTAGGTATCAAATGTCACAAAACCAACTAAGTGAGCGCTTACAGGAGGCCACTGAGCTGGTGGAATTAGTGAAATGCAATGCTGAAAGATATGAGTCCCTTACCAATAATTTTGCATGTAATTGTGTTCACCTAGATCGGTGCACTGACCTTCAGCCTGTTGTACCATTACCTGAGGTAGTTCAGATTAATGAAAGCTCTGATATGACACCTACTCAGACATTAGTATTTAGCGATAGATTAGGTGTAGGATTAGCTCCTTTCCTGAGTAATAATTTAAGCACTACTTTCACTAATATTTGTTATTCAAATTTAAACTATAATATGATAATTAAAAAAATTGCAAACTGCTCTCTAATTAATAATAAAACCATAGTAGTGTTGTTAATAGGAAATAGTGTCGGTCTCCAGAAAAGGGACTTTGTGGATGGTATTAACACCTTATTAAAATTAAATATTTATAAAATATTTTTATGTGCATTACCATATAGTGACTCTTTTTCTGAAAATCAAAATAGACATATATATAACTGTAATACAATTATTCACACATTGACTTGTCGTCATAGTGACAAATTATTATACTTTGATACTAATAAGTTTATTAGTGGATTTAGGTTAAGTCGGGGAGTTACATTTCTTCCCAAAAAATACAGACATGATATTGCTATATTGTTAGCTTATAATATTAATGCAGTCATAGATAGTATGACAAAGCTTAGTTTAAGTGACGAATCAGTATTGCTTAGTTGTTCTAACAATGCTGTGACAAATTCTTTAAACTTCTAGAACCGACAATAGAGAAGCATTTACATGACATTATACTATATCATCAGAATATTAATAGCTTTTCTAGCAAGATATTAGACATTGAACTTTTAGTGGATAAGTATCATATTGACATCTTATGTCTTTGCGAGACATGGCTAAAGCCAGACAGAATGCAGTTTAGTATAAGTAATTTTTTAGTTGCCAGTGCGTTCAATCGTCTCTCAGCTGTTGGAGGAGGAACAATAATTCTCTGTAGGAATAGTCTAAAATTTAAGGAAAGAAGGGATATTAGCTTATTATCCATTGATCGCTTATGTGAGGTAGCATGTGCAGAAATAGAAAATCATATTATATTATGCGTGTACAGACCACCTGGGTCCAATTTTTCTTCTTTTATTACAGCCTTGGAAGAAGTCTTGGGGAAAGTTTTTAAGAGTAATAAATTTGTTTTTGTCTGTGGAGATTATAATGTAGATATTTCAGTTGATACACCTGATAAGCACAAATTGTTAGCATTATTTAGCTCTTTCAATTTAAGTCATCTAATAAATCAACCCACTAGAATTACCCCCACTTGCAGTACATGTTTAGATAACATTTTTACAAATCGTGACACAAATCTCGTTACCTTATTAAGTGGTGTTAAGTCAGACCACTTGGGTCAACTAACTAGTTTTCAAGTTCACAATGGGTATCAGAGTACGAAATCAATTAAAACTAGGCCACTTACTAAAAATAAAATGAAATTGCTTCATGATAAGATAGAGGATCATTTATCTGTAACTAAATTTACTTCTAAAGATCCTAACATAAATTACAATAAGTTGTTTAGCCTGATATGTAAAGAATTTAATAAAGCATGTCCCATCAGGAATTTTAAATTAAATGATAGGTGCTGCTTTAATGAATGGGCTACAAGGGGCATAAGGATAAGTAGGGATAACTTATATAATTTATATTATAAAAGGTCATTTACATCCGATCCTTCATTTCACAATCATGTTAGAAACTATTCAAAAGTTTTTAAAAGGGTTTGTAAAGTTGCGAAATCGAAATTAATAAGCAACAAGATAAGTAAAGCTAGTAATAAGATAAAAGCCGTGTGGAAGATAATAAATACAGAAACGGGACGAACTAGGAACCGAGATACTGATTTTATTCTGAGGGCTGAAGGTAAGCTAATATCGGACAAGGTTGAGGTTGCTGACACATTTGAACGCTTTTTTGTGAACATTCCAATTGAAGTGACTCACTCACTAAACTCGTCATCTTCATTGGCAGAAGCACTTCTGAAAAAATATTTAGTTAAAGACATCTCTTGCTTTGAATTTACATACGTCACTGACTATACAATTCGGAAAGCTTTTAAAAATTTAAACATTAAGAATACTGAAGACTTATGGGGCATTTCTGTGTATTCGACTCGTTGTGGCTATTATTAGCTTTGCTAAGCTTGGTAAACCGTATCAGTTCCTCCGCGACCTCGACTATTGTACGAGTAAGAAGGTCGAAATGTCGGCAAAAAAAAACATGTTAGGATATGTGTATGTTATGAAATAATTAGTTAACCCAGCAAATAAACGTGTCTGTGTATCATGTATGATATTTAAGGTTTCCATGGTGAATCATAAGGAACTCTTATAGTTTCGCCTTAGTAAAACCAATATATCGTGATAAAAGCCCTAAAAAGTAGTGTAACTTTATTTTATTACTTTCTTAATACTATAGATACGTAGTTTCTGCTTACCCTCTGCAAGAAGACTTATATAAATACTATTATTATCGTTATTTATAATTTACTAGTTTCGTTTCCACACAACTGAAACTCTTAATAAGTATAAATTGTAAACACATTAGGTCCAGATTTCTCTGATAATCTTTAGCTGCGGCTAACGACCTACTCCATTAACAGTTACGTTTGCCGCAAGTTATGAGAATTATGGCGTTAGTTTGGTCATTAAATTATAGAAATTAGTACTTACACCTGTGTTTGTTATAGAATGTAAGCCTTTGTCTAGTAGGTGGTATATTGAAATGAATTGTTTCTTAGTTTCGTGTCTGTTTTAAGTGCATGTGAAGCCCTATTTTTTATCCTATTACCGGTACAATACGTGGTAACGGATGAAAAAAGCTTAGCATGGTGTCTACGGTTACTATTACGAACACCATGTCTTAAAAATCTTAACTGTAACGATGTGGCCATTCAATATTATGTAACGTAAATACTGTAGAAGGTAACAGTGGCAGCAAGGTGGTTAGGAACATAATAATTTAGATTCATAAAGTAATGTTCGCTACTTTTTGCCATTTCAATTACAGCTATTATCTAATGCATTAGTTAAGTCCATATTTTACTGAAATAACGTTAATTTTAACCGAAACAACATAATTAATATAAATGACCTATAAATCTGAGAGAATATATTAATGGATCCCTTAGTTCAAGTTTATTATCTGTAATTATGTATCGCATCGCCGACAACGCATCGATAACAACGCATTGCCGCAACTGGATCCCTGCGGACCGTAGCGGTGCACTAAGAAAAGATTTCTTAAATACCCACAGGAACCGATAAAATAGGCAGGAGCAGCTGCGGGCATCCTCTAGTTTTAATATAGTTTTAAATAAACCTTTCTTAGAATCGCTTGCAGTTGTAACATGTCAAGATTCCCACAGTACATTCGTGAAGGCAGTGTAAAAGCCTGGTCTATGTTGATTGAACATTGTCCGCTTATAACGTCCACAGATCATCACTAAAAGTTACAATAATCATGGTCAGATTCAGCGTTTTCTTAAATGTAGTAATAAAAATAATGTTCCACCACATACATAGTGTATGTTAAATTAATTTGTAAGAAAACTCATACAAGATTCGTTACAATTTTAAATGTATCTGGAAGATAGTTACAAAATAGTAACGAAAAAAAACAGCAAACCTCTAAAAACAAAATTTGTTTTCAGAGATTTTTGTAGAGTTTGATCGCGTCTGGATATGACCATCCAGAGGAGGTCAAACATGATCTCAAAATTTCACAAAAATGCGTAAGTCCGGTAGGAGTCTGTGCCATCGGATAAATGCTGGCAGAATCCCCACCTGGTGACAGAATGAATCCAAAATAAGTACTAATTTTATTGTCCAATATTGCCCAAAATACTAAGATAACATGTGACACATGACAATATAAAAATATTGCGTCATATGGTGGCAAAGTGTCCATACATCTTCATACCGATTAAGTGTCCAACAAAGTTATCGGCCAATAGAAAGTCTGTTGTCGATATGGAATATGGCTGTACTTGGAACATTACAAAGAAAGGGCCATCAGAGTGGGACATCCCGTTGCTTCGGTTCCGCGCGACGCAAAAAATGAAAGTGCATTTCAAAGTGAA
Source organism: Euclidia mi (assembly GCA_944739405.2). Lineage (NCBI taxonomy): Eukaryota > Metazoa > Arthropoda > Insecta > Lepidoptera > Erebidae > Euclidia > Euclidia mi. The sequence continues at coordinate 11,944,507 of OX123197.2, forward strand.
CAATATTTTAAGTAGTTGAGTGTTTTACAGGGATTTTTAAAGCACACCGATAAATAAGATTACTTTGAAAAATGAATTTTGTAAGGGTTAGTGGTGCTATTTGGAGCAAAACTTATTTCCATTTCGGCAGGATTGGTATTGGGCAAGAGATTCACAAACTAATCATTTAAATGCCATATATTAGAGATAAGTGCCGAATAGCTATATATATAAAATGTAATTTTGAATATTGTATTAAATATTGCAGATAATGTTCTAGTCGTTTACTTCCACTAAGTCATTTCGATTTGACTGCCTTCGGTGCCAGGGTTCGAACCGATGAAGCATATTGTTTTCTCTCAAAAATTATCCAGTTGCTTGGAGTCAAGGAATCAGCAATGATCCAATCTGCGAATTGTGACACTTTATGCGTTTTTCCACTACAAAACTTTAAATCTTTGTATAAAATCAAATGTACCTACAACATATGCTATTTCTATTACGTCGCTAGAAACTTTACAAGTATTAAAGCAACCCAAGCAACCAGACTTGGAACACATTCCAGGAATATCACCTTTTTTTCTCTCGTAACTAGTTATATTAAAGAACTTATACTGAACCGGCTCTTAAGATACACTTGAATCACAGTTTTACAACTTAAACCCTTAGTATCAAAGTCGAACCCCTAACGAGTTTTACAGAACAGCATCGAGAACAATGATTACATTACGTTACTTTGTAGTTGTACCAAATTGATTTAGCTTATGGTGGTGATACATTTAAGCATTCATCTGTAATGAGCATTCTTGCGAATGTTACAAAACACAAAAATAAAAGAGTGTGTTTAAGCGAGCATTCTCACAAACATTCTGGCGATCATTAACGCGAATTGACAGTAAATTTGCTTTGACGTTTTTGCTGATTAGAGCGTTCACTAGAAAGATCGTGAAAATGTTCATAGCAATGTTCGGCTCTGTGCGTTGTTCAGTTCAAGAAAACAAATAGCGGCGAATGCTCACTGTTCTGTTACAAGTGAATACTCAAGTGTATTAGCACCATTACGTTACTTTGTGCCAAATTGATTTATCTTAAGTTAGCTTTCGCTTTGTGAGTAAATCCTATGTCGTGAGGGACTTAACAACCATATTGACCACCTAGCCTCGTAACAACAAATTGTGGATCACATGAAGTATTGTCTCGTGTGGGGATTGTACCACTCGGCGCAATGTCAAGCGGCAAGGCGACCGCTTAAATCACTACGCCAACCGTGCAGTCAACATCGATCATACTCTTCGTGTCTATTTTACAAAGTTGCATTCTCTGCAGAGGTCTTTCGAAGTGATGTGAGCTATTGCCTCACCTTTATCACCAGAACTCCTCCTTATTAAAATTTGCAATCTTTTCTTTTGGCCGGGCAACAATATACGAAAAAGGGAAGCTTTTATGCCTTAGAGAGGTTCCTAAGCCGAGAGAGTCGGCTCAGTCATGGTCATTATTGCTCTAGATTTGGAGATTCAATATCATGAATATAATTCAGTTGTAAATAAATGAAATACCTTGATTTTATTACCTTAAGTATTGACCATCAAAATTTTATCAATGCGGTATTATAAATATGTGTACCGACTCATAAGCAACTTTTGCGAGTATGTGTAGCAAGCAAAACGCTATAAATAATTATAAGCACTAGAAGCCACATAACATACCGTTATTAGTTTGCTTTGTACGACTATTATTACCAGAAAAAGGATTTTGTCTAGCTAGCTCGGATTTAGGTTAAAATATTAAGTTTGAAATATTTTTGGCAATATTGTGGAAAATGTTTTATTTTCCGAGTGAGAATGTAATCGGCGGGATTTACTCGCTGCCGTATTTTTCAGTAATTGTCTTTTAACGGGTTTTTATATTGTGTGTTAGATACTAATGTGCGTTTATTTAGTAGGTTCAATGAACTGATTTGAGTAAGAGCAGGGAAGAGACTAATAAACTGCCAATAAGAATATCTCAGGTTTGACTACTAACTATAACATTTATTATTATTATATTTTTAAATCAAGTTTCTGTCTAGGACCATGATCTAGGATTTTAAAATAACTATAGTTTTTCAATTCAAAACCAACTTTTAGTTTTGTCTATTTGTCTTTAGACAAATTTATGGGCTAGTCTCTGGCATGTTTGAAGCGATTTTGATGACCCTTTCACTGAGAGTAGAGGAGTTTTTAGGGCTACTTTTAGGCTGTAATTTGTCGCTATAGGTGCCACCTACCTGGTTGTTGTGAAGACACGGAAAATAATGTGGGTGAAACTGAAGGGGAACAGCAAGTCTAAAACAGAAATTGAATGCTAGCAACTGTTTAGCCTGTTGGTCAGTCAGTTACCAGACTGCTACTCTGGAAGTCGTGGATTTGATTCGCTCACAAATATGTATGTGATGAGCATGATTATTTATCTATAATACCTATACATTCATTTTGGTTATCACTACGTTTAACAGTTGTCTGTTTATCACTTATGCCTATGCTAGTTTTGGCTCTGGTAGTTACGTATGAATGGTCCCAGAATACTACAATGATGGCTATTTTTATACTGGCGTTTTTGTCGATATAATGGCATTACCGTGAACGAAATTCATTGATATTAAGAAAGGAATCCGTATCTGATCTATTTCAATATCGGCTCTACGAAACTTATTTTTTATTGTAAAAAAGAGAGCACAATTAAATTTCAAATTGATAAAAAGTCACATAAATATAAAAACGTTCAAGTTCAAAGGTAAATATTCCATAGCAAAGGCAGCAACATTTACTAAAAATATGTATACCGTACAATATTTCTACAAAGCTAGTACTAAAACATTTTTTGCATATTCACAATATTTTACATTAAAAATTCAACATGCGTTCGGTCTTAGGTTTAGAAAACGCGTTTATTCGGCCCCGAACAAAATGAGGGACCCACGTCACTTTAATTCTTAAACAACCATACCTTTAGACCTCCCGAGGTCCCCTTGACCTTTACTATTATTAGGACGAAGGCCAAATGATAATGTGAACAGGGGTCTTGATATACTGGCCGAAGTTAGGCTATACTGTGAAAGCAAAATAATGTCACTCTGTGTGTGGTTATGCTTATATAAATAGTTAGGATCTGCAGTGATGTCATGAATTCTATGCTCTTATAATAGGTAAGGTTAGCGTTCACGGTAAAATGGGTTTACTTTCTATACAACAATATTGGATTCGTTATATTCCTGGGAGGATACTGTGTTTCTTCAAAGGTAAAGAATTTTAGGAGTAACTTTTAATATAGGTCTTTGTAAGTGAGAGAGTGATGTTGGCAGAGCAAGCATGTGTAGTAAAATGACAGACTGAAGTGAGAAGGAGATGTGTGTGTAGGTAATAAAGAAGGAAACTCATATGGTTTTTGACCTTGCCGGCTTTTCCAACTTAGAATTCTGCTTCATCCTTACTGTAAGATGATTAATAAATTAACAATTAATTATTCTAGTCCATCAAATAGTTATCTATACACCTACTGTGGCGAATTCTGGGATGTTATCATATTAGTAAGTCGAGTCTTGGAAGGTATGAGTGCCAGTACACTGGCACTCTTACCTTCTAAGACTCAAATTGCAATTGCTAACAGGTTCTGTAGAACCTGCTAGCAATTGCAATTTGAGTTGTAATAACTGAAATCAGTTTTCAAAAAATATTTACGTAGTTAAATCGCGTAATATTTTATTTTAAAAAATCAAGGTGCAATCTATTGCAAGCTATTTGCCCCGATGCGTGTGTACTTAGGGCCCCCCGCCAAAAAAGTAAAAAATCTAAACTCTTAGAGATTCGCCATCTGTCTGTCTGTCTGCTGTCCGTTCTGTGTCATTGTTACTTTATTTTACAAGTAATGATAATGAATATGTCACAAAAGAACTTTGTACAATATTATAAAATAAAACAATCATAATATTAACTTGAACTTTGAACCCTACTGATTCAACAAGACTTCTCGAAGCTACCTTTGATAAAAGATTTGTTAACAAAAGCATTACGTATCAGCGCCTCCGTGACTTGGATATGTACTAAACAGATATCTTCCTATCTTTGTGTTCTTAAATTATGTATATTGTACATGTCGCTGTAAAAGTAAGGGAAAATTGATGAAAATACTAGATTTTTCATGATAAAGTCCTGATTATGCGTACTCTTTTGATATGTTGTCGACCCGGTGGTGTAGCAAGAGTGTAACTGAATCATTCTGCACAATATTTCTATATTGAGATTCTGACGATACAGAGGCGAGCCTATAGTAAAACCGACTGCCACAAATAAGTAAGTAAGTAACTTACTTACTCACTTATTACTTAAAGTAAAGCATTTATTGACCACTTATAACAGCGTACAATTATTAAGTAGATACATAATAAATAAATAGGTACATATAAATATAGGATTTTATGTGAGTACGTACGTACATAAACTAAATAGTAGGGGTTCACAATAGCCACGACAATTTTCCACCCTAAGCAAGCAATCATTTGTTTACCAGAAATATGTGTGTTGGACCACGCATAATATTAGTCTCTATAGTAGCACTTACTAAGACTTTGTCACAATATCAAATTTTCGCCAGCCAATTGAATTAGAGTATAAATCGAATTTAAGATATATACCCCAAGCCATAAGGATAGTGCTTTACCGTGGTTTAGACCGGTGAAAGTATTTTACTACTGTACTGTGTACTGAATCCCCACAGCGTCAAAGATCTTTGCGGCAGCCTGGACCGAGGGCATAAAGTGCTCTCCGAGACACTGACTAAACCGTACTATTTGGATGTGTAACAGAAAAGTACCACTCTGCGCCACTCTAAGCTAGAATGCGAGAAAACGCTCGAGGCATAAGACCACCTGTATAACCTTCGTGTACATTAAGTTGATTAATAAAATAAATCTGTGATGTTTTTGAAATACCCATCTTATAAAGAATTTAAGGAAAAAAGTATGTATCCCATTGCCTATAACAATGTCTATCCAAAAACAACAATATTAAATTGGTTTTGTAGATATATTCAATATGTACAATCTTATCAAATATCAGTTCTTTATAGTACATACATAGTAGACCCCAAGAGCTGAAATTTTGGAGAGAATGTAGAGACTGAGGCCCCCAGGGTAAACTACGGACATCCGGATGGTTAGTCAAAGAAACATGGCAAAACTGTATGTGTGTATCCATGTAGTTTAAAGGAATAAAAAATATTTACATTAAAGTTTATTTTATAAACATTTTCAAAAATATAAAAGCTGATTGAGTTATAACATGAAATTGTGTGTCCAATATATGCAAAAATTTACTACAATAGTTTCATGTTTAGGTCAAACATCGTTCATTTTCTTTCACAATCACAATCTAATTCGTAGGTTTTGGTAAGGTTTTTAATCAGTATACCTCATAACAGCCTGTTTAATGTTTTTTAATCATTTATCACATCACATCAGCCTAGTCATAGTCCACTTGACTGCTGAACGTAGGTATCCACCAGTGTACGCCACAAGTTCCGCTCTTTTCTTTTCGTCATGCAGTCGTCATAAGCCACCTTTCTTAACTTCTCGTTCCATCTGGTCGAGGGGCTTCCAACATTACGTTAGCCTAGACGTGGCTACCAATTGAAAACTGGGTTCTGCGACAAATGTGGTCAGTTTATCACCACTTCAGTCAAAATATCTTTGATCGTCTCAGTGATGAGACATCTTGGTTCCATTTGCAGTAGTTTATTGTTTTCAGCATAATGCTTTCAAATTATTTTTGAACCTTAATTATTATTCAGTACAATATATAGTACCTACTTTCGTTTTCGTTTTATTGAAAACTCTTTGTTAAAATAATAGTTAATTAAAAATAGAATTTCAAGTATGGCGCAATAAACGTCAAACTGTCTGCTCTGAAAAGAAAACAACAGTAAGTATAGCAAAATTTAAATTAATGTACGCGAAAGATTTAAAATCTCAATCCATTAACAAAAGGAACGTGCCGACTATCGAGAATTGAAGCGATCATTAAAATGTTCATCCCACATTCGCTTAAAATTATTTCACTTCACTTTGACAGCTAACCACACTAGCCGGAAACTTCGATAAAACTAGACGTCGACTTTCTGACTGCAGCATTCCCGATCCAAGTACTTTTTAGTCAAGTCTTTGATATTATCATTTCAAAGAGCGTAGTTTCGATTCCCACAGCAACTTACCTAGAACGTATGTTACAGCTCAAAAGCAAAATTTGGTATGAAAACGAGAAATGGCAAGTTAAAATAATAATTTATTAGGCAAGCCGGACGGTTTTAAAAGGCACTGCCGAGCAAGGAGGTATACCAGCTTATTATGTTGAACTTCGTAAAGTTTTAAGTCTCCTAGGAGATTTTGGCTTTGTTACTGTATTAACTTGTGATGTTAATCTTTTAGACGCAGTCTGTTTGAATTGGTTGCGTAGAAGAAATGAGTAAGTAACTTGTATTTTAGTTGTATACTGTACTTGAATAAGTGGCATATTCCTTCGTGATAACATAAGTATGACAGTTCATGCGCTTGGTTTGAAGTTTTTTTCTTTTTTATATTTTTATAGACTCACGCCTGTGTCCCCGAAGGGGTAGGCAGGGGTGTAATATTACACCCACATTTCGCCATACATTTTAGGATGCAGGTAATAGGAGGCAAGCCAATTGCCGTTAACGGGCACATCACCAGACTCCGTGCTGCTACTGAGAATTCGGAAAAACCCAGTAACACTTTTGCTCGACCTGGGAATCAAACCCGTGACCTCCGATCAGCAGTTGCATACGCTATCCACCCCCCGGAGGCCCGGACCCCGGAGGCATCATATTTATGTGCTTACGAATACCTACGTATGTATTATCAAAGGGTATAAGAAAATAACACATATATTGACTATAACATCTGCATCTGACAGTATTTCAATTTGCTGCACTCCTACAGACAGACACGGGCTTTGCAAAACTTTTCAATGCCAGAAACCAATTGGCAGCCATACGCCTAATGCAGTTTCAGTAATAAATTCTGAACTACACAAGGCAAAAGCTACCGAAATTTGTGTCTTAACACATTGACTGCTGGCCTAAGATTCGTAGACGGCCTTTTGCTATGCGGCCAGTACGCATATCCTGCGTGTATCCGCACCCGCAGAGCGTGCCCAGCCTCTCGTGCTTAACGACACGCAACGCGCGTGTAGGTCGAGCGTGTGTCTGTGCTGACGCGACACGCGACGTACGAGTTGCTATACAAAAAAAACACACATGAGTGGTCGTCAGCACATGTGTCGTATGGGTATGATTCACGCGTCGCGTGTTTCGGCAGCACGCTTGTATATTTTTTCCCTAAACACGAGTATTGTGGGCTAGCCGCATCGCAGGATCCGACACTTGGGACACACCATATACGTTTCCAGCAGTCAATGTGTTAAGACGTTGATATAGAGTCTATAATAGTCTCAGAAGAGTAAGATGGGATAAAAACATTTTAGTGTTATGACGTGGTAGTCGTCGCGGTACCCCCACTACTTCTGACTGGCCGCCTCGCTTACCTGCGGCACATAAATACCGCGACGCGACAGCGAATCTCCCTTCTCGGACTCCGGACACCGCCGCTGCAGTTAAGTGCTCTTCCTGTCCAGGAGCACCGAAGTCTCGTCAGCCTGCCTGCCTGTCTACCCTGCCCTGAGTCTAGGTCTTAGCTCTTACCTCTTGCTACCGGGTTTATATTATGTGTAACGCTTGCCAATAAATACTATTTTGTAACGAACAATAATTATTTAATTTATCTCTCCAGTACACCTACTAGGTACTCATTAGGTACAGGTACCCACATCACATCAATAAACGTTACACTGGCGCCAAACAATTTTAAGGGCTCAGGCATCTGACTCGGCTTCTGGTCGCTTCCTTTTTCTGTGTTTTTCTGTGTTTCTGTGTGTAAGTGTGTTCACAGTCGGTAAGTCGTTGATTTTTTCGTTTCTAAATGTGTTAAATAAATTGTAACGCATTAAAGCTTATATAAATCGGTCAATATAGTCGACTAAAGGCTTGCGCCACATCTTATGTACTTTTATAACTTCTTTTCTAACCCAAATTCGTTAGACTAAGTAACGGTTTTGGAAATTATTTTAATTGTACAATTACACAACGTAACAACGCCAGTGTAACGTTTATTGGTGTGATGTGGGTAAGTTGATAGCGTTTATCTGTGGTGGAGCGTTAAAGTTTTTATTAGAATTATTATAATAATTTTTTGGTTTGTAATTAGAAAAAATCGGTTTTTGAGGTTGGTGAGCAAACTCGGGCAACAAGATATTGGGTGTGGCCTTGGAAGATTCCCGATGGTCTTTAGTTCGTTTATGAAAGGTCTCAAATTCACGACAGACACTAACGAGACTAGGGATATCGGCCACCTTAGCCGTTAAAATAGTTTGATTGTAACATGGTAGGACATTACGCAACAAAATATCAAATTTTTCAGACTCACTAATAGCCACATCAAGACGAGAAAACATATCCTGCATTTTAGCAACAAAAAGTGTTATATTTTCGTCCTCCGCTTGAAGGCGAAACCTAATTTCGTTTAAAATTTTAAAATCATAGTCAGTCGGGCTAAAATCACGCTTCAAAAGACAACACAATTCACTCCAACTAGAAACCTGTTCTTTGAGCGAACGATACCAGAACAATGCATCGCCCGTAAATATCTCAAAAGCAAATAGTAACATTTTATTTTCGGGAATACACCTAGCCTGCATAAACTCATTAATTTTTTCAATGAATCCGCGAACACAAGACTTGCCATTATATTTAAATTTAGCGAGTTCGGAAAACAATTTACGATCGTACTTAAAGTCGTCAGAAACGACGGGGGTAGATACAGTCCTTTTGTACTACGTGCGAAGTTAGTTCAGATCTACCCGAAATCAAAGATTTAAAAATAGCTAACTGATTGCGGTAATTGCTCGAAACTATCTCAGCCGAGTCGGTATCAGAAAGGCGGTCCAGATCCGGTCTATTCAATCTAAAGTTAATATCGTCGAGAATAGATTCTGTGCGCGAATAGAGGTTTTGGTCGAATTGTGATCTAAGCAGAGAAATATTATTTGTAGCCCTAATTAAGGAGTTCCGGATAGCCGAAATTTCCTCTTCGGGGTCTTAATCCGAATCCAAAATAGAACGTTAACGTGTCGTAATAAACGTTACAGTGTCTTTGATATTAGAGAGGTTCAGGATGAAAGTTATAAATGATTTCCTTCAGTCCTCACTTTGGAAGTTGGATGTCGAAAAATCTGTATTACTACTCCATGATAGCTTTACTTAAGGTGCGAAGTTTCTTGTTGGCGAGATATTGAGTTGGTGATTATCCAATAGATAAAGTATTGGTTTTACAACAAAGGAGGTCTCTGGTACCGTCAAAATGCTTTTGTGCTTGTAAAACATTTTCAAAAATGTTCTAAATGAAGCATTATAGAAATAATTTAATTTAGTCTCATTGTTTACTTAGTATTTATCTAATATTTCTCAGTAAGTTTATATTTTTTGTATTATATAGGTCGTAAACAAACTAATCTGATGGCTTAACCATGGCTTATAAACCGCGCGAGACTGGCAGGTATTACTCGCTAACCAAACGCAGAAGAAGATGGAAATAGATATTTGACTTCCACCGCTGCCACTTACAGAGCCAAGTTAAACATGTTAATTTACGTCGATTCCTCGTGAGAAATGGCTCCAGTAGATTGGCACCATTCATGCAGTAACAACATTTTTTGAGACCTATGAAGTGTAATTTTCTTGTCTGTAAACCTTAAAGCATATATATCTAAAAACACCACTGTGTGTTAAAAATCAAAAGAACCCAAAGTACGCACCACGCAGAGTAAGAAATTCGTTTTCCTTACCGTATCACCTTCGGTAGGCTGCAGGCTCGTTAATCGGCCAGGCTCAACATCCTTAAGCATTATCTAATCAGTTCACGCAATTCGTTCTGCTTCCTCCATGCGATGTGCAATAAATTCTGAGGCAACGCCATCAATAAAATGCCGAACACCCTTCATGCTTCAATCCGAAGCATTAGTGTGAAATATTCAACACTGAACACGTTAATTCCGTGATTCGACGCGGGGGGGTACTATTTGTTCCAAGTTCGAGACGAGTTCGAGCAGGGTTTTCTAGTTATTTGTTTTCACTCGAAACTATGTAGTAAATAGAAAAGATTATAATTATGTTATCTCGAAGGCGGTGCTGATTGATATAACACTGCATTACTTATTGCATACTGCTCTAGTTGGCGTAGTGGATTTAGCGGCCGCCTCACATGATACTGTGCTGAGTGCGGCGGGTTTGATTCCCACACGAGACAATGTTTGCATGATTCATAAATTGTTGTTACGAGTCTAGATGTGATTTGTAAGGCCCTCGCGACACAATTTCTTTCCAGTGTGGGAGTTGTCTTTAAAAAACTATTAATACAACACAAAGATATGTACATGTTCCTTCAACGACACTATTCAAATGGAGAAGGAAATATATTTTGCAGAAACATTACGCTAAACTTATGTTTAGAAAATTAAACAACGTTTGAAGAAGCATAATAATAAATTATATAATAATAAAACATTGAAAAATTGTCCACAGAATCACACAATACAAACAATAACATCTTTCTCCTAGCGTTATCCCAGTTTCAACCCGGGGTCCGCTTACTAGTCTAACCGGATTTGACTGAATATTAGCTTTTTCACGGAGTGACTGTCTGACCTCCGCAACCCAAAGGGATAGCGATATGCCATGGCTTAGACTAGTGTCAGTTTATTCAGAGATAGGTACTGACTCCCTATAACGACTGTCAAACATCTTCGTGACAACCGGCACCGACGGCTTAACGTGCTCTCCGAAGCACGGGGCAAGCGATAATTAATAATTCAATACGCACATAACTTCGAAAAGTCAGTGGTGCGCGCCTAGGCTTTGAACCCGATACCCTCTGCATGGCAGTCTGTTGGTATCTCCACTAGGCTATCGCTGCCTCAAATACAAACAATAATATGCTTATACACCTAATATTAGATACTCTTAATGCTATGAATTTCAATCGATTGGAAAGAACACAATTTCTTTGTTCTGACATTTTAAATACACAGAAAAAATAATACAAACATACTAAAGTATATCTACTGTCAGTGTGCCTTTGCAAAAAATGTATTATATCAAAGGAGAATGGCTGAATCAAAGAGTAACTTTGAAGATACTTTCCATATTTTATCCGCAGCTCCCAAGGACCGGGGTACCTATGTATATACAAACATGTTAAAAAGCAGAGCATAATACATACATATGTCTAAAATAAATTGACCTTCGATGAGGCATTGGCAAAAATTCGGTTTGTTCTGCGAATGCCTTAACGAGGGTAGGTACTTTGGGGACCTATTCTAATTTTTAACCGAAATATCGGCCGATCTGATATATCGGTCAATTATTATTTGTACATAAGGTATTTTCATTTCTACTTTTACGTGGAATGTTATTTGTACATACATACATAGACTTACGCCTGTTTCCAAGAGGAGTAGGCAGAGACTACGGAACGCCATTTGCAACGATCCTGACTTGCTTCATTCACTCCCATCAAGTTTCTCATGCGTGCTCTTCTGTTAAGGGTACTTCTGACCTGTCCTTTTTTTAGGATGTCTCCAATCTGGTCAGGGAACGTCCGCCTAGGTCTTCCCTCTTGTCCTGTCCCATTCACACTTGCCTCATAAATCTTCTTTGTCAGTCTGTCGTCATCCATTCTCTCAAACCATCCATCAAAAAACCAAAACCAAACCATCTTAACATGCCTTTCTCAATGCTTGTCACTACATCTTCTTTTACCCCACAACACTATTTTATCACACAATGGTTTACTTTGTCGGTCAAAGATACACCACACATACTCAGTGCTCACATTTCTACAGCATTTATTCTTCTTTCAATGGTATTTGTATGTCACTTAAAATGGATATTATCCGCTGTCAGATACACATACATATCTAACCAACTGCAGTCTTATAGCGTTCGCACATTTTTATTTTATTTGACAGTAACTGCCCGATTCCGTGGCAATTTCCGGAAATCGCTTCTAAGTCCTCAAAAATATACATGCCGAGTATCAACTCGATACTGACTTTAACACGATCGAATGTTAGCCACAGCCAGACACATAATGCTGACTGTTCGGCGCGTTTTATGTGACTTGCTAATGGAATATTACGACCAACCAGACACTAAAAATTCGGCGCCCAACTTTCAGCAGGTGTGTTGCTACCGTCATTTAGACAATGTTATTCTATAGAACTTTAAATAAAAGTAAATTTCCCTGATTGTCTTTTTTCAACGAATCGTGGCTTAAAAACTCAACCTTAAAATCCTCCGCAAGGTACTAATATTATATTTATAACATTCCCAGAGTTCTTATCACAAACGGTCGTTGAAATTACGCCTGTAAATACTGCGAACAAATCAAAAGTCGTTTGTTACAAGATTTTTTACGAAGAAATACTTAAGTCAATACCAAGAATTGTCAGGGGACGGTAAACTTTTCACATTATTTATGTAAAAAAATTGTTTAAAAATGCGCCTGCTATAAATTTTTTTCTGGTGGTTCGGGAAAGTGAATGATAGGGACGTATCGCTCCATCTTCCTCATTTCTGATTAATTGTCGTCGATTTAGTACCCCTCACAAAAGGTTCGTAATAATATCTCATAATAATGATTGTCCGCGATTAATTTGGAGACGCCATAAATGTCATCTTGCTTAGTAGTAGTCTTAATAAAAAAAATTTAAACAGCATTACCAATTGGTGCCTTTGATAAAATATTGAATGGTTTAGGTAAGAACTGTATGACACTTTATCCAAGTGGTGTATGGGTCGGTTGCTTTTATTTTTTACTAATGCATCAGTGCAATTAATATGATGCATTCTCCGTGGTTTCAACGCATTATGTGTTTAATTACATGACTGTTATACTAGAAGTATCGTTACTACCTACATTCCAGACTAAAGTGATTCCTTCCATAGTTTCTCCCTTGTAACTGATATATGAATAAGAATTGAAATTTCAGTTTTCTGTCCCTCAGAGTCTTTACTAAAAACTGATTAATCTTCCTTGTAAAAGGTTCAAGTTACCAAATTTGAACACGAGATTAATAATACTTTACTTATCCTAGCTTTACTTACATTAGTATTTTCTTGGGTTCTACTTGAATGTTACACAGTAAAATAGAGTACAGTATGGCTTTAGATCAGTTAGGGAAAACTAATTAAAAGTTGATATAATATGTAAATTATACATGCCTGCTTGAGTATCTGTCATCATCACGACATGTGTATCACCAACTTTCTTTATTAATATTACCTTTCCTTCCTATTAACAAAACTCTTCCTTTTCCCGAGCCTAACAAGTATATTTTATTCTACAAACATCATAACGTTTTTCATAATAAAACCAAATTCGATCACGGAGATAACAGGATTTTCACGTAGAAATCCAGTGAAGGAACATATTTGATGTTAGATAAAGAAAATATTTCAAAACAAACCGGAGAGGTCCCTTTGAACTTTATAACTCGTGTACTCGTACAGACGGGTACAGGCGGCGAGAAAAGTTATTACGTTTCTATCTGAATCTGTTCTGGTCTCATTCGTTTTGTTTTATTTTAAACTAGTCATACAGTTATAGCTAACTGCTCAAGGTCTCATTTGTTTTTTTTAAACTAGTATTTTGGAAAATAATTATGTGAACCGTAACTGATCTGCAATTGATATGTCAGATATGATGATTCATAGTCCATCCCTGTTAAGACCTGTCCGCTTATGAGTCTAACCGGATTTGACTGGATATTACCTTTACCACAGAGCGACTGCCTGCCTGACCTCTGCAACCCAAAGGTAAAGTGAAATTCCAATATATTCATAGGTACTGATGCCACTGACTGACTATAACGACTGTCAGTCATCACCTTGACAGCCGGGACCGGGAGCAAGTATTTATTACGCACATAACTCCGAAAAGTCAGTGGCAACCACCGTAGATTCGAACCCGATATGCATGGCAGTCTGATGGTATTATTACTCACTAGACATATCATCAGTCCTGAATATAAACTGCCCACTGCTAGTCACAAGCCCCTTTCTTACTACTAGATGGGTAAGACTTTATTAAATAGTCGTGGCCAACCGATATAAAACGTCCAAAGTGTGAACATTTTGTAATCGATAGCGTGGCATACGTTTTTGTTGATAGTCAAGTGAGCATAGACAACTAATCCTCAGAACAGACATGAAGATGAGACCTATTAAAAGTTAAATTTCTAATACTAATACATCAAGTCATTTAAAAAAATACCAAGTACCTACAATATTCCTAAATTCATTGAAGAAAATATTTAAAGAAGATATTTTTTTTTCATCATTGAAATAAAGTGATAGTTTTTTAGAACTACATACATACAAACATAGACTCACGCCTGTTTCCCCGAAGGGGTAGGCGGAGGCATATCAAACGCCCACTTTTCGCCAGTGTTTTGATCCCACGTAATAGGTGGCGAGCCTATTGCCGCTTATCGGGATATTCTAGAACCACTACAATAAAATTTACTTTAAACAATAAAAAAGCATAATCAGAGTAATTTATATATGACCAAAACTTTGGTGTAAAGTTCACAGACGTTT